>JAGWCC010000334.1:0-518515 GCA_022651775.1 Drusus annulatus
GCCAGTAAAACTAAAGTATCTTCAATTGGGGTATGTTGTGAGGCTGGAGGTAGTAGGAGAGAGAAAGGCGATGGGGAAGAGGAAGATTGGAAGTATGTACCTGGATTTGAGATCTGGTCACCGAACATGGCTAAAGCCATTTTGAAACAATGTTTCGATTCTAAATGGTGATCTTTCACCAAGGCGATACTTAGAGTATGTACCACTCTGGAACGTGCCGCAAATATACTTAATATTATTTTATATGAATTGAATGTGTTATGACACATATTCATCGAAAAAAAAGTTATTTGCGCACGCCGGGCTTGAACCAGCGACCTTTGGATTTATAGTCAAGCGTTTTACTACTCGACCACATAGGCAGACATACAAATAAAATAATGATATTGTACCATATTATATACTTAACAAAAAATAAACAATATTTCGAAATGCAAAGCGTATTTTTGATACATGATTTTTTGATACATGAAATCACCCTCGTGTTTGCAAAACACAAAGTTTGTAGCGTTGGTTTCAAGTCGATCTATTTAATGAAAGTTGTCTTTCACCCTCGGGAGCAACACTCGGATGACACCATTTCTACAATATTATTATTGTCTACGGAATATGGCTGTTTTTTAAATCTCCCCCTTTGCCACGTGGATTATAAAAACCATCTACACTGAAATATAATATATAAATGAATGAAAACGAACTGATTCCCTTTAGAATGTTACATTCAGTCTATATAATTCCTATTTTACATGATTATTATTTTATTTAATTCTCATGTTTCAATCAATATTTTTAGCTGTAACCCATAATGTAATAGTACATGGGTGCCAGATTAGATAGCAGTTTTTTTTACGTGAATACCGCACAAGAGTCTCAACTGGTCCCAACCGTCTGGAGCCAGTGAAACTAAAGTATCCTCAATTGGGGTATATTGTGAGGCTGAAGCTAGTAAAGAGAGAAAAAGTTTGGGAAGTACCTTAATATTGAGATCTGGTCACCAAACATGGCTAAAGCCATTTTTAAACAACGTTTCAATTCTGAATGGTGGTCTTTCACCAGGACGATACTTAGAGTATGTACCGCCCTGGAACGTGCCGCAAATATACTTAATATTATTTTATATGACACATATTTAACACGTCAATATCAAACTATAAGTTTAATTTAGTACAGTTGTTGTTATCTGATAGAGCTAAACTAATAGTTGGACCTATTACTTAATATTATTTATTTCCTTTCTTTTACAATATTTTTGAACATGTTATTAGTTATTTTTGTATCTGCTATTCAATACTCTTTATTTATTTTTTCTATTTTACATAATTCTTGCACTAATGAAGTTACTGTTTTGAAAAAAATAAAATATACTAAAATGTATGTAAAAGCCTAAAACGGGCGTAAATAAATAAATAAATTAAATAAATAAAATAAATAAATAAATATTCATTGAAAAAGAGTTATTTGGGCATGGCGGGTTTGAACCCGCGACCTCTGGATTCGTAATAATAATAATATTTGGATAACTTGTATAGCGCCGTTTTTGTGAAAAATCACCTCAAGGGCGCTGTACAAATCTTAATTTCTACTTAATATAATTCTTAGTTTATATAAATATACAGCAACATACTTACCTTGCACGTCACTAGGTAGTCGAGCGTCTTACCACTTGACCAATCGGTTGTAAATTACTATAGTACGGCTTTAAAATATATATTCATATATATATTTTCTTACTGAAACTACCGAATTGCTATTTGAAAAAAAAAACGATGACAGCATAGGGAAAATTTTCGAGATCTAGTTTTGGAAATGACATCTGTGTACAATTTCAGGGAGAAGTATTCAATGTTTAGCTTTATACATTTACCTTACCATGCGTTAATGTAATGATAACTTCGCAAGGACAACAAAACCCACCAGAACGACGTCGTACAAACTTTGTCGAAAAATTGCCGGCCAAGCTAGGTGCATCGTGTACCCAGTGCACGCAGAACTATAAAGTGGCTTTCAGGAGGTTTCGGTAGTGAAACTGACAACGACCGCATAAGCGAGAACATTTAGCTTCTGCGGCTCACGATATTCGACTCAAAACTAATTAGAGTTTGCTTACTTCGGCTCGAGCAGGAACTTTGACTCTGCAGATTTTGATAGATTTCCTTATCTGGAACGGATTGCAACCTTTGGAGCAAAGATGTCAGGTGGGAAAGTTGTCATTATTATACAGGTGTTTTAACGGAAGATACTTCCAGGAACTTGCGTCATCGATCCCTTCGGCACCGTATACAGCCAAGAAATACACCAAACGCACGCCCAACATTTTTACTCGGTTAATATTCTCCACGTGAGAATGGATTGCTTCTGCGACTCGTTATTGTGTTCAACAGCTCGGTTGTGCGATGATTTGCCGGCATCTTTGTTTCCTCCCTCCTACAATATGGGCCTTTTCGAGACCAAGGTTTACCCCTTCCATTACTAAAAGTGTCCTTCTACACAGCATCCCCAGAGATGAGATAGGCCCTGAAGGAAATAGCTTTCTGTGTGGAGTAAATACAAAAGCAGCAATTCCGGGTAGGTTCAAAAAACAATATTATCGTTTTTTTTTTAATGCAGCTATATATCGACTGCAAAAGGTTAAACATTTTCAAGCCACAAAATAAAATGTTGAAGGTTTCATACAACTAATTGAATATATGAATCTTTGTATAATTATGAATTGATATAAAATATTATAATGAAAATTTGACTAATCTCATCTATTGTTTTTAGAAAAACCTAAAAAATACATCAGTTTTTGGTTTGGAAAATGCCATTTTCATTTGAAATAATTTTACCATATTATCCAGTGAAGACTATTTTACGTGAAACCACTTAAAAGTAACGCTACCGAAAATTGTGGCTTGAAGGGTTTTACCCATTTGTAGTCGTTATAAAATACAGTGGCTCGGTGGTTGCATTAACCACCGATGTTTTAATACGGGGAAGAGAAAACCGGCAACAATTTCGACACTTTTTTGAAGCCGTTGGATGGAAAAAAACACTGGTAGCTATTTAGCTCATAATATCAACAGGGTAACAAGGCGTTCCAGGGTATCGCTTTAATAACGAACCTCGTGGACCCTTTTGAATTGTTCTTGGGACGGTTAGTATTTTTTTCTCTTGCCTCAGATATCATCATGAAGTCCGGGAAAATATCTTTTACGCTAGTACGCAATTGCTGGTCTGAAAGACCCAATTCCAAGGGAAAATGTTTCAGCATGTTCAGATTCTCAATTTTCTGTTACAGGATCGTTGTTTACTTAAACAAAATAAGAGCAAACACTATGACATTTTAATAAATTTCTGTGGCCAAACCGTGGCGATGATTTTTTTTACTTATACCGTTTAATTTTGATGAAACTTTTCCATGATTCGAATAGTCGTCTACTGGCTGAAAATGTCTAGAGATTCCCCTATACACGCTGTTAAGAGTAAAACCTAGACATTAGAATAAAATGTTTATCTTCATCCTCTGAATTTGCAGTTTTGATTGATCGGATCTACACTAACATGTTCAACCTATCGATCCCCAGTCAATTTAATTTGCGTATTTCTGAAAAACGAAATTTACAAAAAATCTTAAATATTTGCTCCAGTGGAAGACAGAGTGTGAGTATTGCGTGATATATTTTTATAAATAAATTATTTTTAAAAACATTTTTTTTTTTAAATAAATCATAACTGGTTCATTTGTCTGAAACCATAAAAAATCTCTAGAACGGTGAGCTCTGGCACTGTTAAACTCATAAAAATTACGAGTCCAGAATTTCTAGAATAACACTTTTCAGCTTGATCATCATTCCCACCATAACCTGTGTAGCTTTGCAATATCGAATTAACCGCCAGACATAAGACAAGACACTATATTGTTCGTTTTTCATTTTCAAATAGTTTATTTTTTTAAATCTAATAAAAGTGTGTTGTAATCAACATAAGTTTTTACATTACCGAGCGAACCCAAGTGGTACCTACTACCAGAATTTGGTAACTGCGCGATATTTGACGTTTCCTTTTTTTACAAAAACACTGACACGGGGACTGATAACAAGAACTGTCAAACAACAACCGAGACTACAAACTGCCAAAAAAATTAAGACGTTACTTTCAAAGCACGTACAAATGTAAACGCCATCTTCTGGTTGAAGCTTAAAACTTTTCAAACCGCCCGTGTGGGTTATTTTTACCAAGAATTCATATATTTGGATAGTAAAATAATTACCGTCGGCCACCAAAAAGTAATAAAATAAAGCGCCTGTGAGGCAGGCAAACTGGCCGCTCTGTGCGCTGGCGCTGGCGGCCGTTAGCCGTGGCCGGGCGCCAATGCGGCCCGGGTCATCCCAGCCAAATTATTGACTCATTCCGGCACATTTTAAAAATCACACTCCCAAAGGCGTTTATGGCGCCACTTTATGGCTCGCATGGTGATTCGACTGTAAACTGCCACTGCGGTATTGGCATTAACGGGTTTCAGTGCATTTCGTAAGGTTTTTGCTTGGATTTGATTTTATTTAATCAATCCCGGCTCAAAGCCTGGTAGATTTTCAAACACATCATACTTTTAACTGAACTTCTAACTAACTTTTAACGGCTTTCAATATCCTAAAACATTTCATCATATTAAAAACTGAACAACATGAGGCACATGATAACATGACGTGTTGTCTCATTTTTTGACGGTTAAATAGATTCTTTGAAGGATAAAGGATAATTTTAGAAAAAAAACGTTGCCGGCTAAACGTATTTGCGTATACCTAGATTTTTTGTTTGTTTTAAAAGCCTATTCATATTTCATGATGCCAGAGGTAATCGTCCGAGGGTAATTACTTCTTCAGAAAGATTACCGTAAACACGAGTTTAAGGCAGAATTTTTTTTTCTTGATTATTAAGATAATTCATAAATAAATAAGGTTGTTTAAGGTTCTCGTATAATGTAAGGCCAATTTACTGAAGTTTGGTAATTTTTTCAATACCTATGTATGTTTAAAATCGTTTTTCGTCTATTAAATCAACGACACATCGCCAAAACTGGCAGTCCTCATCAAATTACAAAATAAGTAATAATGTTTTGCGGGTAATCGAGGTCTAAAGTAGGTGCGATTCAATAATACATCACAATAAATATAAAACAATTTCCCCCGGAAAAGGTGAAATCCCAATCAGAAGAAGAGATTTATTACCACAGGGCTTTTCAATAAACCTGTCTTAGTAGAAGTACCACGAACTAAGCACGATATCTATTGGCAATTACTTGACTATTTACTTAATTCCCAATCGACCGGGGGCAAAGGAGCCTGGAGCTAAACCCCTTAAACGAATGGGCGGCGATCACAGGGGACTCCCAGCGAAGGGGTGAGTTCTCAGTAAAGTAGTTCTCTGTGGCAGAAACCAAACTACGTCCTAAACTAGGCCCGCTTGGTCAGCACCTCGGACTGCTGAGGTGTCGCGCTCGGTCCCCCAAACACCATTTATTATACTGCCTAAGCAGGGGGCCGTGAGTCCCAGGCTGTGGGCTGTCGGTAGGGGGCTCTATACGTCAGGACAGATCCGAGGAGGGGGGGTGGGGGGAGTGGGAGAGGGGTCACCCCTCAGAGCGAAGACGGCAATTTCCAAATAGAGATTTTACCGGAAAGATGAAATTTACCTATTCTACGTTATTTTGACATGTTCATAATACAAGTAGTTTTGCAGGTTTCATTGGCGTGCGGTCCATCACAACGAATTCTGATGTGCGTGATTAATATACAAATAAACTGAGATGGTTATTAAAAACATCTCACCAACATTTACATTTATGTATATTGTCAATCTACATATTTAGAACTCTTCACCATAATCATTTCTTAACCCCTACTCATGATTAAAAAAAAAAAAACAAAATATTAACTCCACACACGAGGTCTTGAGGGAAATAATTTCCCTCATGGCCCATTTCATCTTTGATAATGCAGTATGGAGGGTCTTTTTGGGAAAAGGATGGCGTTAACCTGGGTCTTAGAGAAGCCCATGTTGTGGGATATAGGAAACACAGAGGTCGGCAAATCGTTCCACAGCCAAGCTGTTAAACAAAAGAACGAGTCGTAAAAACGACCCGTTTTATGTATTGAATGTCAACCACGTACAAATGTTCGGCGCACGTTTGAAAAGTTTCTTGAGTGTGCACCGGTGCCGAAGGGATCAATGACATATAATCTTCCATTGAAATACCGGTAGAACAAGTACAGTATTCCCACCTGACGTCTGTGCCATTGACTGAGCTACCGTAGATAAAGATATTTGTCAAATGGATTTGTTTTGATGTTTCGACTATGTTTACTTCTCTGTTTTGTTTTCAAAATCTACTTGAAATTATTTTAATGGGTTAAAGATAAATAACCATCTCTTCAATAATCAATTTCTATCACTCGACTTTCCAGATTGTTATTATTGCGATCTAAAAATTAAAACTTTCGATAACATATTTTTTTGGTTGTCTTTCTCTTAAAAAATATCCTCTCTTCAAACTTTATGTGCAACTATCTCTACGTCATTTATCATTTCATCTCTTTTGTGTCAGAAATCCACCGCAATTTTCCAAATTCTTTGAAAAAATGTCCGTTTGAACATTTTTAAAGTACAAATTCCTTTCCATCCTTTTCTCCATTTTTTGAAACGGTGCCCAAGCACACCTTGAAAGGTGAATACACTGAAAATAAAAACACAATGTGTCAGACAATATGACTAATACTAAATATGACGCACGCCACTGGTACGGAGCATCTTTTATAAATATTGTACATTCTTAAAATGCCTGGATATATTTTCGCACAAAAGTCGGCTTGTAATAACAGCTTACATTATGGAACCGTACTTTTTTAAAGTCCAAACGTAGGCCCACAATATAAGAAGAAATTAGTATATTCTCATAATACCCATTTTATCAGTCTACGAGCATCTTGGTTGATCAGGTTTAGGTAACGCATAAAATCATATATTTTTGTTTATTGAATACATCTATAATTAAAGACGAAATGACAAATGTATTTAAAAAAAAAATTACTACATATTTTTGTATCTTCGATTTCTGTATTATTTAGAATTTTTTTTTCTGTATTTTGTTTCTTTATGCATCTTCTTAATAGTACTAATGTTCCGTTTCCATAAATAAATATTACGAGAAGGAGTATGAAACAGGTAATTGAAACTAATGGTATTTTGGTAAATTATGTAATTGATGTGTTGTGTTTTGTTTATGTCTATGGAAATGATAGAAAGTTAATATCAAATATTAGATTTTATTAAGTAACAATAATTCAAAAATGTATTTTTTTTGCTATTTCATGGTATGTAGTGATTCAACATGTAAAAAGGTGTTAAATAACTAATATTTTATTTTTACTAGTATTTTTTAAATTGTTTTGTGTGGTAATAACAGTAATGATGAACACTGAATTTACATAGGAAACAAAGTTATATGTCTGTAAAGAGAACTGACTTGTGTTTGGCAAAGGAGTCACTGTGTAGAATTTTATTCTTAGCTACCAGCCGTTAGAACGATATTGGATATAAGACAATGTCAATACAACAAAATAGAACTATGGGAATATAGTGAAGAAAAATTGATATATGAAAGCCAATGTTGAAGGTGTTTAGTATGTAATATTTTCACCATTTAATTTAATTTAATTGTTTAATAATAGTTTTTTTTAAACTTTATTCCACTATTTTTTATTAAGACCTGATCGGTTTCACCTTATGACGGGCATCTTCAGACTGGTATAATTTTAAGTAAAGCTATGATATATATTTTATTAATTTACGAATGGACGCTTATTGAGTCTATATCATAATGAACATGTGCTAACATTCTCTTCGAGATAATGTATTATTAAATCATTAAAATGGAGTTTCACCACGAACTAACAATTTCGAAATTAGAAATTGTTTACTTTAACGCTTTATTTTTTAATCTACAAAATAATGAATGGCCGCACATCATCTGATTTCTAAGAAAAACTGAATACTTCCAGCGCAAGAAAAAATTTGAGATGAGGAAAAGGGATCAAATTAGACTACCTTTTAGAAAAAAGCCACAATAAAGGAAAGAATATGAAAGTTCAATAGTCGGTGGTAAATCAGTGGTTCAAGTATATCTAAACAAAAATTAAAAATATATGACATTATCATATTTGAAAGGTTATAATTATAATATAAAAAAAATATTTGTATCAGTATTCTTTATTTTGAAGTAACTATTTAAAAAATAATTTGTTTCATTTGAATTTTCCAGTAAAATATCGCACTTTTGTAGTTGAAATTAGATGCATACTATTATCATGTATCACTGGATAACAGCGGATCAAAAGCTTCCGCTGATCAGATAAGTCCCGAACTTGCGATGAAAGCGACGTATGACGCCCCCAACCCCCCGCCCGTTCTTCCATTTGTTCGAGATTCGTCCGCTTCGCTGATTTCACATTGATGCATAAGGCCATAAGGGTGTTATTGAAAAAGCTCCCAGTTATAAGGCGTCAAACGGAGAATGTGAGCTTTTGTTGTATTTCTACATTAGCCCGGTTTGAATGGCTTTTAACAATAAAGTCCGCTGAGAAAAGGTTGAAAGGATTTCTTTAAGACATAAAATACAATATTTCTCATTATGCTAGTAACAAACATATCATCTACAAATACCAGACATATGTTCATTAACATAGAACGTAAAAAAAATCTCTATGTTTTTTATATAATAATGAACAAATATAAATCGATGCAAAATCCAACTTAGGTGTTGAAATTTGTCAGGAAATACACATTTTGACTGGCTTATAAGGATAAGGTTCACCGAGAAAAAGTTTTTTTTTTAACTTTGAAAGAGACAAAAAAATATTATGAATATGGCTGCAGGAAATTCAGACATCAATGCGAACGTTAAAAATATTATAATGTTTGATTTTGTACTTCCACAAACAAACAAACTCAATTAAAACACAACTGACGTTCTTAAAATTGTTTGTGAAAGTACCATTTGAATGGCTTTTAACGCAAAAAACGGTCGAAAGGATTTGTTATACTCTTGTAATAGAAAATAGTTCTCATGATGTAAATGGTTTCAAAAACACGTTAACTCAGGGAAAATTAACGTAAACAATTTTAGAGAATTTAATTTTTTGCTTTGGGTAACTAAATCAGCCAAGTCTGAACTGAAATCCTGAAATTTGTTAGTTAATGGACCTTTTGAAATGCCATCCCTCAGAAGATGGGTAAATGTTGGTAAACAGGAGGCTTCTTCAATAGGGATGCGCCGCGCAGCTTTCTCCGCCCCGAGCCATGTGCCGGAAGCCGGAGCCAGGAGCGTGGGTTATGTTAAGGATTTTGGAATGCCTTACGTGACATTCCACACGTCCAACCTTTTTATGGAGACATTCTGTGAACGCTTTACTAAAGCATTCCGTACCGCCACTTTTTATTTGTTAGCGAGGTTCCCAAAATAGACGGCTTCATGGACAACGACTTTGAGTTGATCAATCCAAGGGATTGTTAAACGTAGTTCAAGAATTACATTTCTTAATTAAAATTAACATCGAGTATTTGACTTTTTAGTAAGTTTTGTAATATAACAGTGTGAGAAATGAATGTAGGAAAAAATGGAGGGCTCCGCAAGCGTGTACGAGAACATTGCTTTAATGGCAACACCAAGATGGTTCGAAGGTAAAATGTTGATTTTTCACAAAAGTCGTACACGGTTCTGAAAATAGTTGTAATTTCCCAATAGTAATATTTAATAAAAAAATGCTTTTCGAATTTGTTGTTGTTAAGATTTTTAGACGAGATAATTGCATGGAAAAGTGTTTTTTTGTATTATAAAATAAATATATCAACGACACCGTTTATAAAATTTAAAAGAAAAATAAGTTCAAGAAACTCATGATAGTACTCCTCCTTCCCTAAGCACGAGAATTTTCTCAATTAGGGAGGTAATTATCATAAACTAGAAAGTAGACATTGCATATTAATTTTATGTATTAACCTACTTTTAGTGTTAAGTAAAAAAAAATTTACATTATCTCCAATAAATACAATAATTTAAAAAAAAAAAATACATATTAAAATAAACACAATTCGGAACAAAAACGTTTATCTCATGTCTCTGTACTATGACTGCTGTCATAGTTATGAATAATTCTGAATTCCACTTTTTTAAATTTTTTTTTAATGTTTTATTTATACTGCTTGTTTAATAATAAAAGTTTTTGTTGGTTAGCCTGGCTTTCTGAATATATTGTTTCACGGATAACGTTTTAGAAATGTTCACAGTAGTTACCTGTGTAGTTCAGGAATTAAACTTCGTAATTCAAATTAACTTCTAGTCTTCGACTTTAAAATAAGATCTTGGAAAAACTTAATATTCCACGCATTGAAGTTTAACAAGGAGAGCTAAAGAATCATGCTTCTCTTAAAATTCTCGTTTCTTTTAGTTCTCCCCGCTTTCGGAATAATGATCAAGAGCGTTGTCTAGTGAAACTACCATTTAATATCTACGCCACAGAATTTGATGAATTCTAAATACTTACTTTTTAATACCAAAAGTTGTGAAGCGATGTGAATATTTAAAAATGAAATTACTACTTCACTAGCTTTAAACATTAAAAAACAGTTTCCGAGATGTAAATAATGCGAATCAGGAGTACTAATATTAGCTTTTCAACATAATATCTATTAATGAAGATATACAGAGATAGTGCAACGCAAAACCTTTCAAAACACGCAAAGAATAAAAAAAAAAACCAAATGCAACGTGTATGCATGCATAAATTCTACAAGTTATTATTTTATGGAGCGTATTTTGACGTAGTTACGCAGAAAGCGTCCAACTTACAATTTGCCACAATCGAGTTTTACATGTTTTCCTATAGATAAAAACAAGATTTATATATGCTGAAAACATCTAAGCTCGAAAATTAAAAGCTTCTTGGAAAAAAAAAAATTAACGTAAATTGCAGATATTTGACTTAAATTAAAGTTTAAAAACATTAAAATTTAGAAAACACATTTAAAAAAAAATACATTGATAGATTATAAATGACCTATTTACAATAATTTTCACAAGGAAAAACACCGATTTTTACTTTACAAATGCCGATTACGCATATTGATGATTTTGTATCGTCATATTTGCAAACGACTTTTTCTCAGTGTCATCTTTTTGGGGTTGAACGCTTTCTGCGTCCTAACTAACTACGTCCATTTGATGGTATTCTGTTTTGAGACTCTATCCAGACAGTCATGGCATCGCGGATAGTTTCTTCCGATTGAATTTTGTTATTTGTTTTTTAAAGAATGACTTAACTTTCCTGCAACTGAATAACTTAAAAAATAATAACTCGCACAATAAGCTGCAAAGGACTAAGCTTGAAGAAGACTGAACCCGCGACGCCTTGATACGAACCTGACGCTTTGAACCAGTCGATTAAGAACCGCATCATTTTTATTTCATTAATACGTACCCATTGTTAACAAGAAGACAGACTTGGATGAATCCTAATATAATTACTTTCTACAAATCCTCCCGTAATTGTAATTGATGAATTTAATAAAATAATGAAAGAGATAATGATGTTATGGTGGGGATTTTATGGAGCGGCTCCCTGTTCGCTCCATATCGCTTCCGCCTCACTTAATCCCAGCATTTGTAAGCCGGAGAAGCTGTTTGCCTTTTATTATTGGAGGAAATACCAGACTTACGCCTTTCTGAAAAAAACCTTTGCGCTTAACATAATTTAATAAACATTTTAAAAATTTGTCGACACGCACATTATTAAAAATAAACACAATGTTTTTCACTTTGTTAAAATTTAGCTGATATATGAATTCCTTGAAAATTGTCGAATGCCTGACAAGTGACCAAATAAAATAAAAATTAGAATGCTGTTTATAAAAATACATACTAAACTAAAGAAATAATAAAAATTAAATTTTTATAAGGCCACGGATATTATTTAAATTTTTATGACCGACTGCTATCGCTTAGCCTACGCATCATCAAGGTACAAGATTAAACTAAATAAAAAAATACAAAGTGTGCGGTTATATTAACATACAGAAGGAGAACAACATATAAAATAAAATAACAGAACAATGAGAAAACAAAATAGAATAACATTTAAATTTTAACAAAGGAACAGAGAGAAATAGACAGAAAATACGTCAACTGAGAAGGTGATAGAATAATGATAAATTTTATAGCTTACGAGAAATATACCTAATATTGGACTACTGGACAAATTTACCTGGTTATTAAGAATATGACCATTAATTTTAACGGTATTCTTTATTTCTAGTGCTTCTAAACTATTTATCTTACAAAAAGTTATTTTTCATTTCTTTAAATATATCAAACTACAAAGCGATTGCTTTCTACGAAAATATACCAAGCTATTATTAGTATTAAACTCTTTTCTTGATGCAAAAGTAAATTCTTCTTCTACACATACAAAAGAAAAAAGCTTATAATAAAGAGAAAAAGGCAAATACAGTGAAGTAGTGAGTGCTTTTCATCGAATTAAATTAAAACTTACTAACTCGAGGTATCTCGGAAAGCTTTTGTAAATTATATTAATAAACACACAAACAGCAAAAACATGTTTTATACATAGTTTTGCAGTAAAAATTTTGGCAAAATTAAACCCGCTTAAAATGAGAGAAGTTGCGTTTAGTTAAAGCTTCAATTGACAGTACGTTTTGTAAAAAGGGGATCACTGAGCACATAGGTCAGACTAGAGTTCCTTTAAAGTCGAGTTGTTTTTCATCGCTTTGCCGTTTCAGCATTTCAACGTTTCAGAGATTCAGCGTTTCAGAGCGCACACACGATACGGCCTGCAACTCCTTTCAGCGCGATGGGCTCATTAAAAACAGTGGGCATATCTTTAATTCTGAATGCAGCCAGACTTTACGATTTGTGACTGAAATGCAGCCGCCAAGTGCGCTGCACTAGGCAGCTTTCATGGCGCATTGAAAATAGCTTTCCATTACCCTTTTTTATTTTGCCTTTCACAAGGTCGTAAAAGGAATATTTTATGCAGTTTTTATTACCGAGTGACTTGAAAAAGTCATTTTTGCGAAAAGACAAAGGAAATGAACGTCTCTCATGGATGTGCTTTATTTAACAATCTCTTCAATGTGAACAACTAGGAGATTCTTAATATGGAATAACATTGCTTCCTGTTTAATTTTTAACAGAATTTTAATATTTCAAAGTTCCGTAGCTCATGATGAAAATATATTTTGCCAGCTGAAAAAAGTGGCGTTATTATGAAAAAAACTGTTCAAATTACATAATAGAAAAATTAGGGAAAGTTGAACACTGAAATAAAGTTAAATTAAATGAATAAATAAACAATAAATAGAACATATATACTTTGTTTTTAACCACTTTTTTATTTAATATTTTATCTACCGGTTTCGGAAGTACCCTTCCATCATCAGGACAATATTAAATTAATCTTTAGATAATAACTTCATCTCTTCTGGAAAAAATGTATGTTTTGAAGTATTTAATAAAAAATAATAATAATACTTCAAAACATACATTTTTTGATCGTGTACAGAATTTATCTCAACATATGTTTCTTCCAGAAGAGATGAAGTTATTATCTAAAGATTAATTTAATATTGTCCTGATGATGGAAGGGTACTTCCGAAACCGGTAGACAAAATATTAAATAAAAAAGTGGTTAAAAACAAAGTATATATGTTCTATTTATAAATATGGCAAGCCACAAAGTTAATGCTTTTTACGAATATAGAATAAATAAACCTCTATTACTTTAAATATACCACAAAGTGACCACGAAGTGTACCATGATGTTAATCACTATCGCAAATGTATTTCTTTCCATAATAATATTTCAATTTTGAAAAAAAAGTCATAAAATAAAATGAACTGGAACATTTCTATTACCTTCGCCCACTTTCCGCCACTCGATTAATAGATATTTATGTGATTAGTTTCGTCGAATATAAGTTTGCGCCGTGTAATTTCGTACGGTCGTAAGTACCGCTTAATCCAATATGAGCTTATCTTCAAAGCTGGTTGTTTTCGTCATGTAGGAAAAGACAATATCTAGAGGCAAGATTTGGGGGTATAATCTCCTCGTGTGAGATTAGCCTCGCCCAGTGACCCTGGGTCGTATATACACCGCAGATGATTATCTTAAGCTTGGCTCCATATGGAAGATACTAGGTAGGCATCCCTTAAGAAGAAGCTTAAGATAGCGGATACATAAAGCCATCAATTAACCACGTCAATTCTGCTATCATGGCGTCGCAGCCCCCATAAATATACTTAGACTCTTTCTTTAAGCGCCTTATACCTAACGAGTCCGTTTAAATGTTGATGTTATTATTTTATCGCTGAATTACTTGCAAGTAAGGGAAGTATTTAATTAAGTATCTCTTACTGAAAGGATTACGAAATAGAAGCAATTTTCTGTACAGTTACACCTCAGTAATCCGGATTTAACGAGAAAAGTGGCGCGGATTAGGCCGTAATCCGGACAAGAGAATGATTTAATTGAAAATCGTTCACGCATATTATCATTTTTATGAATAAAAAAAATCGTTCGCAAAAAAATTAATTTTTATAAATGTTCAATAACCACAAAATGTGGTGAAATTGACTAATTTATTATCAACTTATTATGCAATATAGTTTATGTATGTTACTAACACAACACCGGTGGGTTTTGACGTCATAAAATTTGCGCAATCTTTTCTTTCTAATATTTCAACGTAGATGCTTCTTTTTTCGGCTCACAAGGTCATTCTTCACACGAGCTGTGGAGGTTTGAAAGAATTGTCATTTTTTGGTTAAAAAAAATAACGAACTATAGGGTTTAGAACCCACAAGCAAAGACGAATTTAGTTTTTTTTAAACTATTAGTAAATATTAGTAAGATTAAACAAATAATTGTAATTTTACCGAAGGAAACAAATACTTGATGGTATGACACTATAAATTAAATAATACCAACACTTTGTAATGCACAACAATTTACTTATATTTTAACAATTGTGTTTCGCTTCAGGGCTCAATATTAATTACAATTATTTTTACCTACTTGTACAAATACTGATATGATCTAAATAAAAAAAAAAACGATTCAACAAATTCTCAATCTTATAGT
Organism: Drusus annulatus; assembly: GCA_022651775.1. NCBI lineage: Eukaryota > Metazoa > Arthropoda > Insecta > Trichoptera > Limnephilidae > Drusus > Drusus annulatus. Next base: position 15,192 of record JAGWCC010000334.1, read on the forward strand.
TTTCCGAAAAGTTAACAAAATATGAAAACGTTATAGCTAAAATACGCATTTAATAAAATCTTTCTACACGTGTTCTGCATTAGAAGCTTGAGCCATTATATAAAAGCCTATTACTTTCCATACTTCTAACCTTCCACGGGTTCATACTCGTGATTGATTCGATATTGTGCTTTTATTCCTCACCCCAAAATGTGAGCTTTCATTGTGTACGTTCTTGTATTAAACATTTTGTAACGTTTTCTGAATAAAGTGTTCTAATAGAGGTAAAGGCCAGAACAAATTTCATCTAGTGTTATTGGAAATGTCACAGCTTAGGTGCGATCACACGTGGATACCTTGAAGATAAATATCAGACTACAAATACGTACATTTTCTCATGGTGTTTTAGATTTTCCTCATATTTTTTTATTTTTTATTTTTAGGCACTTTCTTCGTATTCTTATAACCTCTCAAGTTCTCAGAGATATATTTTAATATTTAACAATTTTTTGTGCACATATGATAGTATTCAAATATTACCGAATGTAAAAAATTACACACTGGAAAAATATATGCTAAAAAAGATTGTTTGCTCGTAGCGCCTAATGATTATATTAATCAAACAATTACTTATTATGTTCTTCGAAGGGTATTGATCCCACAATTCCTTCAATCAGATTTAAAGTTAAAGCGTAGATTACACAAATATAACAGTTAATTTCTCTTAAATAAAATAGTGTTTTTATCGCTCTGTTACCAATTAAAGCTATCTCCCGAAATTAAAATACTTATCTGGAAATATGATAAATTGTGAATAAAAAAACTTTCAGTTTATGAAAAAAATTATGTTACACTTAGAAAATAAGTAACGAAAAAGGTAAGCGAATCTCATGACGATGGAGCTGACCGTTCGAGCGTTTTTTGGCTTATAAAATCAGATATATGCTCTATAGTTCCAAGTGTTAAAAACATTCCACGAGCGAACTTTCCTTTACATATGTTAAGTTGTTACGCTTTACAGGTGCATCAGATTAAGAATCTTTAGATGGTGGGAATAGTTGGTAAATAGTCTGGCTGGGAGAGGTAGGGAGGTGCCGGATAGAGGGTAGACGATACAGGAAGCAGGGGTCAGGGGACAGGAGTACACGAGTACAGGGAGTTTAGAGGATATGAATATAGTTTGCCCGAGATGATGTGTCGAGGGGAGGCTGTATGAACCGATAACCGTAGGGATTTATCGCCCAACATATTGGAAAACTTTCGCCTCAACTTTGGTGCTAAGGATATAACAGATTATCGTTGAATTGTTAGAAAGTAGACGGAGCGTAAATACTTAGATTCAAGTTTCTTGTGTTATCAATATCTGAGTTATTATTGCTACTCGTCTTCTGTTTGGATTAATCGAAAAAAACAAGAAATACTGTGATTCCTAAATAGTTCGCGATGTCTTAATTCACGCACTTCAATTGGATAGTTTAGTTAAGTGCACAGTATTATTGAACATGAAAGAACATGTTTTAACACTTACTATGAAAATTAAAATGAACGACACAAGTAGTCAAAGTTATCTTCCATGTGATCATTTTAGGAGACCCCCACTATAATTTAAATTCATATTAAAAGATACTTAGGCTAAGCATAACCAGTTCCTTGTAAAAATTAAAATAAAACTTGTGGTCTTACACAAAGTTATTATTTCATTAAATATTAATAATCTTCAAAACAAAAATAATATGGTTTGGGTCTGATCCATTATCTACGAGACAATTGACAGCGAGCGGAGAGAGGTAATAAGTACCTATTGTACTAACATATAAGGAACACAACTAATCGAAGTAATATTCCATCTAAATGATTGAAATTCTCAAAAGTGGTACAAATAATCACGCTGTTTTTAATATGGACAGCCGCCCCCGCAGCGTTTCAAATTGATAATCTTCCCTGGATGTTATTATTTTCGTTTATTGTGAAAGCACCCTCTTGGTGAGTTTGTTAGTTTGGCTCATCCCGGCCGGAACAAAAAGTCGTGTCTTCCATTTCTAAATTTCAAAGTAACCCTTTGTTACGATTTAGTGATAAATTTCATAAATAACATTTCTTTATCTCACACGCTTTGTAATCCGCGTATTTTTCATTGTCTTGCCGGGGAAAATTTGTACAGGAATTATTCATGTGAAGTAAAATTTGGAAAAAGGCGAGGGAGATACTATCTAAATAGTAATAATTATTATGGATTACGGGCGGTTTAGTGAAATGGGTGCTAGGCGTTTTGTTCCTTGGCAGAGTTATGAACGGAAAATACTTTTGTTTCGATGGTGCGCTAGAGAAAATCTCAGAACGAGAATGGACGTGGGTTTGGATGCTCCACAAAAACGTGCCATTGAAAAAAACATGCGAGACCTAAAATGGTTAAATTCTTTTCATTTTAATAAAATTTAGACGGTAGGCAAGTTGTTTAACGAGTAAGCTTCATAAATATATAATTAAACTCCACTTCTTCGTAACCTTTAAAAATGTAGATCTAATTACAGAATTTAATCTATTTTCGTATTTTTAAATAAAATATAACCAACTTTTGAGGATAATATTTTATAAAAAGTGGTTAAAATATCGTTTTCATAAATTTTTGGCTAATTTTTAATATTTATTTACAACGTGGGTTTATTAAGTTTTATGAAAATGGTGCCAAAAAAGAACTTCGCAATTATTAAGGAATCTAATCTTTACGTATTTATTGTTTTTTCGTTATTATTATAAACAAAATATACTGCTGTAGGGTAAGTATTATTATTATTATTATTATTTTTTTTTATATAATTCAATTGAATTAAATTTAATATTATTATTATTGAGTTCTGCTATTTTAAAAATAAAAAATATTTTAAAATAGCAGAACTCAATAATAATAATATTAAATTTAATTCAATTGAATTATATAAAAAATAAAATGGAGTTCTACAAATTAAACACAAAAACTATAAAAAAAATAAAAAATAAAGTAAGTATTATTAATAATAAAGGACATTTCCAACGGAAATGCGATGAAGGCATTGACATGAAAACTTAGCTTAACTACTTAAGTGTAGTTTAACGGGATAGAATGGAAAGAATGGCTTCACTAAGTTTCATAATGACTTCAGAAGGCGAAACGGCTGTCACAAGTTAAAAAATAACTATACCAAGCAGGTCTATTATTTTAAAATAATAAAATCAATACACAAAACAGCGTATTTTATAAAGGGATTAAATGTTACAACAAAAAAACCATCAAAATTATAGGAATAATTATTTAAAAATAGCCTGTAAGAACCATATAAAATACATTGGTAATGTCCAGTAGTAAATAGGTTATTATTAAGTCAAAAAATATATGAATTATAATTAGATACTTTGTAAACTTTAATCTACAAGTAAATAAAAAACAAAAAAACAAAAAAAACCTGGATATTTAAGGGTTTATCCATAAATAAGATATATACGAGTATACACTATACAAATAATTTTAAAATATCCGTTATTTGTTTAAATAAGCCAATATTTTATTCTTCTCGTTTATAGTATGGTAAAATATGATAATTTACAAAGGCACTTATTTTTAAAACATCTTTACAGTTTTACAACTTTTCTTTCGCTGCTCCACTTTTCATAATAAAACTTCAGGAAAAGTAATAAAATGTATCGAGTTTTATTTATATAATGTTTCCTTAAATGCATTACCATCTGTTTCCCTACAGAGTAAGGAGCTGGAAAATTCTAAAAATCACGTAAAAACGTTACTTGATTAACGAGAAACATAAAAAAATGTTTAAGTTAAGATTTTATTAGCTTTCCATAAAATGTTATGCCTAAGAAAAAAAAAAACATCCCGGGACGGTGGATTAAAAATAATTTTGCTTCGTATTTCAGAAGCTCCGTTTTTGGATACGAATCCGTAGGGTTCGAAACCCGGAAAATTTGGTTTTCATGTGGCATTTCACATAGAATTAATCTGAACAATATATAGTATATTTACGGCACGTTCCAAAGTCGTAGATACTCTAAGTATCGTTATGTAGAAATACCATTATTTGGAAAAGAAACTTGGTCGAGTAATATCCACAAATCGCGGGTTCAAATACTGACGTGCGCAAAAAAAGGTATTACTTTCCACATATGATTTTAAACAAAACAATCACGTTCCAGATTGACAGATACTCTCAGTATCGCCCTAGTAAAATACTGTCATCCAGAATCGAAACGTTGCTTGAGTTGGTTTTAGCCGTGTTTGTTGACTATATCTGATTAGCCCAGTACTACCTAATCTTCATATTCCACAACTCCCTTTCACCGCTTACAGCCCCACTACATACCCCGATTTGGGGTGCCATAGTTGCTTCGGCTCCGAGCAGTTGCGACTATTGTGCGATGTTCACATAAAAAAATAAAATGAAAAAATAAATAAATAGAAAATAATGCTACATTTAAAAAAAAAAATAATACAAGATTACTTAAAGTACTTTGATATTAAGAGTAATTATACAAGCTAATTAAATGAGCAAATTAAATAAACAAATTGATTTTTACTAAAACTTAGGTACAATCTTTGGGTTATCAATTTGCCTTAGCATCATTTTAGCTCCCAAGAACACTGAACCTTTCAAAGTTAACGCCATTCATTTGCATGGATTGACGTCCGCTAATCGTCGAACTGTCAAAGTGACTTCCACGTAGTTCTTAAGGGTTGGATGCATTGATAGCGAAGTCATACTTACAAAAAAATACCAACAAACACGGAAGAAAAAACGTCAGCACGATTTTGGTTCATGCGTTTAGGGATATAAATTAAAACTTTGACATATTCACATTAATTGAATAAGCATTTAATTTCAGTTTTGTGAGTTTTTCTTTTTTTTATTAAATATAAAAATATTGGAGTATTGGAATCGAGAAATCCTTAGCAGGTTTTTCGCTATAATGTGACATTTTTACTGAGCTTTCGCGTGGTTTTGATCTCAGTGCTATTTTTCCTCTCGATTCAGTGACAGTGAAACAAAAAAGTCTGCTGTTGTTTAATAATGTAAGAGCGTAGTACGCTTTGTCGCGTTTATATTTTACGACTTTTTACTACGTAAAGATATATCGCGCAGAGCCGCCGGGCGCCATACACAAATATAATGTCCATCTTTACAAGTACCTTCGTGCGTTTGATTTCTCAGCAGAGCGCATAAAAATAAGGGCAGAGAGCTTTACGATCCTGCGAAATGATGGGAAGACCGGCGGGATCTGTTCGCGTAATCCTAAGTGAAAAACACGATCGTGCAGACGCCGACAGGGCGTTATCCCGCTAACCGCGATATGCGAAATCAATACGCGCGGACCCCACGGTGAAACTTATCTCAGCATTACCCGGCCAGATAGGGGTAGATAGGGTACTAGATACCGACACGACCTACCCGGCGGCGGTACCCCACGTGTGTCGCGGTACAGAGGGTGTTTTTTATTACCTATAAAATCCTTTGAAGCGAAATTGTATTCGGCGACGAGGGCGCGAGGCAAGGGGGGCGAACGGAGACATTCATGTAAATGAGATTATAAAAAGAAGCGAGACGTAGGTTCCCCACCAGACTCTGCTAACAAATGAGTAATAAAATGAAAATTCATCTAATGTATTCATGAATGCAGACGGTCACGCATAAACTGGAGAGGATCCTGGAAAAATGTCTGATTCTTGTCAACACGGGTTAGTTTTCTCACAAAAAACATTTTTTAACAACTTTTTTTTTCTGATGGCTGAAAATCAACACCAGCCCACGACATCTCTAAATATTACATAAAAATAATTCTTCTTAAGTGGCATAATTGAAATTAACCATAATAATATCCCCTGTGCGTACGTATGACTGTACGAGTGTAAGTTTTTCGAATTTGGAACTGACGCAATCGGAATTATCAAATTAACAAATAATCCTTCCAAATCCTTACCTAATTAAAAAAGCACCCGACTAAAAATTATTTTAACAGACATTATTCATTATTTTAAATACGTGAATTAAAGCCACTGATATTTTTTCTCGGTAACTCATGTTAAATCTCGTGAATTTTAACAGGTTACAAATAGTTCAACATAACCTCGTGGGTGAAATGTTAGGGGGTGGTCTGGGGAGTGGGTAGGAAAAAATAATTTCTTTAATCAAAATGAAATATATATTTGCAGAAGTAGATTGTTCGATAGATATTAAACAATCTACTATGTTAGCCTCTTAACTTTAAAAAAGTAAGGTATTTACTATTCGCTTTGAATAGAAAGGCTGAACATGATGTCTATATTGGAATTACTGTTAGGTACGTGTAATTGGATACGTTCTGGGTCGAGAAATCTACGAATACCTTTAACTACTTCGTTTACGATGAGAATTGAACCCAACACTCCTGGAGCCATAGTGAGTGGTCTAAAACTACTTAGCCAAAGAGTTCTTCCATATAAAGACCTTTAAATGACAAATAAAATGAACCCTTTTTATAACACCATGTAACATAATGTTGAATATAAATCATTCGCTATTCATATCAACACTGTTAAAATTATCATAAGGAATGAACATTATCTCGGAACGTAAAAATGTCACATTTTGTGGTAAAACAAGGTGTCCGTATAACTGCCTTCATTCTGTTTGTGGTTTCCATGTATTTTCATTGCGGGCCTTTCCATATTTTTTATAAATGGGTTTGAAGATAAAAACGAAAAGTAAATGTTTTGTGTTCGTTAAATTTTCAAAGAAACGTTGGAAGCTCAGAACATACAAAAAGCCAGAAGTGGGAATATAGGTTTTTCTTTCGTTATCTTTGAACGAGCAATTTGCTCATAGTTTTCCGCCAAGCAAAATTCCGTCCACCAATCACTTCATTTTAAATAATTTGAAAAAGTTGCCTCCAGTTGATCACAATTATCAGTAAAAAATGTAGATTGCTGTGATATCTATTTTTTGTGTTTTAATTCGTTTGTATCGAAGATTGGTATGGCAGTTGATTGAAATAATCAATACCAATTTTAATTGCGCTTTACTGATTGACTAGTTTAGTTGATTTTGCGTATGTGTGGTTAAATTCCGTTTTAAATATATCGTAAATAAAATTAGTTACATGTAGTTAAAAGTTATTTACATATAAAAGTAAAATGAATTTTATTAACTTATCGACTTATGATTTTCTCTTCTATACCTTAAAAATATTAAAATCCAATTTTTAATCTGATTTTCTTTAAAATCACTCAGTGAGCAAGTAAAAGCAAGATGGAAAGTAACGTCACGCAAGGTGCTAATATTGGACGTTGACGGCATAAAACGACGAATTTTATACGAGCATGTAAATACTAATAACGGTTTTCTACCAAAACAGCGTGGACAACAAATCTAGTATTTTATTTGCTCTGAGGTTGGAAACCTTTAAGAGGCGAGAAAATTTTAAGATGTGAACTTTCTCACTAGATTATTTAATTTTATAGACTTTCACAATCGTAATAAGTTTCAAAAGGTGCAGAAGGGCGGCACAAACGTATCTTATATTATTTATGATGAATCCTGAGAAATTTAACTACCTACTTACATAATACGAGCATCGTTTTCATCGTAGAGATGAAAATGTAAATTCGTCCAAAGCTACTGAGTTTACTCCCCTGAAAATGAGGCGGAGTCTTAAGGAAAAGGGTATTTTCACGAGTCATCGTACCTTTACTTATTTAAATGACGTAGTGCTGCTCCTTACGACAGTTTAATCGTCATTTTTACAAAGTTTAACAAACTTAACTTTTAACATTAAAACAAAAATCTATTTCAATGTAATTTATAGACTCGGGTGGAAATTAAACCTCATACTCTCGGCTCAAAGACAAATGCGTAGACGCTACTATGTTTCTATGATTACATTATTAGTTGTAATACAAAAAAATAGTTTCCAGACTCCCTCTCTAACATGAGACCCTGAAGTCACACGTATGGAACCGAGTGAATGACTGCTATTCATCAAATGCCTTCTACCATTTATAGAGCATCCCAGGTAAGGTGACTTCAACACGTGCTCACTGCTCGGGATGCCTGCCGAACGATTTCCAGTCGTATTCCTTTGACGCCCAGTTGCTCATCCTAGACGAACTGGGAAACACGCAGAAGGTATACAAAGGGAGACTGGGCATGCAGTGCACCGAGATCACCACATTTTAGGTACGATTTTGTAAAAATTACGTCATCATTTTGAAAAAGGTAATTCACAGTAAAATACATTTTCAAAGTTTAGTTTTTTGTTTAATTGTTACTACAGGTCCAACTTGAAGTGGTAATGTGTGCCATAGGACTTTGCATCAGATGACGTCACATTGTTGTCAATCGCGTCCTCGATGATCTGGATGGCGTCCCAGGCGGAACCGGATGACGTCAGAGCCGAGTTAAGTCGTTTTAATCATTTTCACAGTTGATTTAGTAAGTATGCAAATAATTTTACTTACTAAAAAACCTTTATACGAGTATACTCAGAATTGATTTGTTTTTCTATATTACGAACTGGTACATATTTAACATGGGTCACAAAAAATCTTATATTACTATTGTAAATAAGTTAAAGAGAATATTACTAAAGAGATGTAACTCATATTACAGTATTTGAGCATTGCCAACAGAGCGTTTTGTCAAATTGAAATGTATTATTAAAGTTGGTAAGCTTCCACAAACTTGCTCGGTTTTGTGCTCAGTTCCGAGGAAGCTGGGTAACCATGCTAATTGAAACTTTTCGCTGCAATTACAGCGTTCACTTTATACTTGATAATACAATGTTTCTTTAGCGGGTAAAGCTTCGTCAATATTATAATAGTTGCCATATCGGATGTCTTTCGTAATATTATCTTAGGTTCTATGATCGACGAAAGAGTTTGAAAGATTTAATTTTTTTAAATTTACTTAATTTATTGGAGCCTTACGTTTTATTGTAATATTGATTGCAGAAAGAATATAATCTTCAGAGAATATAAAAATGGAATAAGATGAACAGAATATAAAAAAATGATTAACGGCCTTATTTCAGGTAATTTTAGACGGTACATTTAATAAGCTATTGTTATAACATTAATATTATTTATTTTTCTACGCCCGTTAAAAGTTTTTACACAAATATTTACATTAAAAAATACATATACTCATGAGCAGTACAAACATCAATTTATAAAATATCGATATGAAAAGAAATGAAAAAAAATAGTAGTGAGTAGGAGGTTCTTCCAGAGGTAAATGGTTTTATCAAGTAAATTAGCTCTACTATACGATAAACTTTTTACTAAGGTGTGCTTATTTTGTGATATTGATGTACTAAATATATCAACAACATCAAAGTGTTTTTTTCCCAGATATTGAAATCGTCGAATAGGAGCATAATATTGTGAGGTTTAAGTAGAATTGTCACAATAACATGGTAGGAACTGTATTGTAACTGTCCTGCCAGGTACATGAAATGCAATTAAATTTAACACTTCAGGGGTTTAAAACATTGAATTACCAATTTTAAACAAGCACATTATGTTAGAATTACTTTCGAAGCAGTATTCAAACGAGTAAACTCTTCAACCTTCACAATAGAAATCATTTCAGACAATAAAATCGTTAAAAATACCTAATCGGTATAACCGGTCTCCGGCAAGGCAGTAGTGGCCTAATTAAAATACAACAATGGCGCGGGGGATACCTCGGCAACATTGTATGGCTGGATATCAAAGTTGGGTAGTGCTTCTTCCGCCCCAAGTATTGTCCCTGGAGCTGGCTTTGCCATTGTTCTACGTTTTGTATCCATTCCGTGGCGCGGGATTCAAACAGCCACTGCCACGGCTACTTTTTCAAGGAATTACTCAGCCAACTTTTAGTTTTGTTTGCGAATGAAACGCTGAATGAGTAATTATGGAAGAGATGTAAGTTTAATTCGAGGATAGCTAACAAATGAGCATGTTTAAAGGGATGCGTTGCAACCATTTTTTAATTAGAAAATTGAATATTTTTACCAAAACTGTAGTAGCGCGGTAAGTTTCTTTGCTTCTTCGGTTATGGTTTTAAATTATCACACAGCCAAAAATAAGTGTATGTGGTTTTCACTAACGTATTTTTCACTGTGGATTCATAATTTCAATGAAGCATTTATGCATCTCGTCACGGAGTCGAAGATACTCTCAGGTCGCCCTGGTAAGAAATCACTTTATTTTTATAGTGAATACCGCACAAGAGTCCCAACTGCTCCCAACCGTCTAGAGCCAGTGAAACTACGGCATCTATGATCATTAACTGTCATACTATGGTAGGATTAGGAGATGGGAAGAGGAAGGTTGTAAAGTACCTGGCTATTCAGATCTGGTCACCAAACACGGCTAGAGCCATTTCAAGCAACGTTTCGATTCTGAATGGTGGTCTTTCACCAGGGCGATTCTTAAGAGTATCTACCACTCTGGAACGTGCCGCAAATATACAATATGTTAGTTTATATTAACAAAATGTGTTATGATGCATATTAGTTAAATTAAAATTTATTTGTATCGGGTTTGAACCCGCGACTCCTAAAAATTCAGAAAAGAAATGTTGCTTGAAATAGCTATAGTTATTAGTTAGGTACTTTCTAATCTTACTCTTCCCCTTCTTATTCGTAGAAGAGGGGAAACACAGAGGCCGGACAATTATTCCACAGCCGAGCTGTTATACACAAGACCGAGTTGTAGAAATGACCCATTTTCACGTGACTTACAAATCTTGGGTGCGCGTTTGATGTGATTCACGGCTGCCGATGGGATCAACGACGCCAGTGCTATGGAGCATCTTCCAATAAAATACCAGTAGAGTAAGAAAACCGTTCCCAGATTTTTCGTTTAATAATTTTCTTTTGAAGTGGTCACAAATGTTTTCTTCAACCTTACAAAACCTCCGTTCAAAGTCGCAAAGAGAGCCACAAGAGGCAGGTGCATAGATCAAAACAAAAATACATTCCATGAGCTTTTTTATACAACGTATCAGGCTCGATCATTAAAACTTCCGGGAGTTTAAATTGCAGCGCAAGCTCCACGATATTCACTAAGTCAAAATTGAACGAAAATGCTTAATTTACGCCACCATCCCCCGTCTACCCTCCGCAGTCTGGCCGGTGCTCGGGGTCGGTTGGTTATAAGTAGTTTGTAACTCTCGGCTTTATAATAATGCAGTGTAATACAAGAAGCTCAGAGGCCGCAGCTTTCTGAAGTTCAAAGCACAAATTATGGTTGGAGTGCCTTCCAAACAGGGCGAGCTCCGTTGCTCGTGTGTCCGTGGAAAGGAAATCCCGTAATAACTCAAAAACGGAAAACCTAACCGTCCCCTTACATGTTTAACAAAAAAATACACTTTGAAACACCGATTTAGTGTGATTTATTGAGTTGAAAGAAATGAACCTTGAAAGTTTTTAATATTTATTCGGAGGAATCAAATATTATTTATTTCCACGTACCTACATGACAACATTATGATCTGATTATTACATCTGCAGTATAGATAAAGTAGTGGTTAAGCCTATGGTTATTTAATTGTTCGATCAAGAGTTACTACTGGTCCACAGTTAAAATTTGGAAGGTTTATTATTCAATGGTTATTTTTATTTGTACATTAACTCCACACAGAAGGGCTTGAGGGAAATAATTTCTCTCAGGGTTTATGTCATCTTTGAGGATGCTGTGTGGAGGGTCTTTTTGAGAAAAGGAAGGAGTGAACCTCGATCTTGAAGAGGCCCATGTTGAAGGAGGGAGAAAACACAGAGGCCGGCAAATCGTTCCACAGCCGAGCTCTTGAACATAAGAACGAGTCGTAAAAGCGACCCGTTCTCATGTGCTGAATATCAAGTGTATACAAATTTGTGTGCGCGTTTGACGAGTTTTCCGACTATGCACCGGTGCCGAAGGGATCAAAGACGCAACACACTATAAATAACGAAGGTTTTTAAAGTATGTTGATTAAATCACCATAGACTTTATCCACCCCTATAGTTATAGCACGGATAAAACAACCGGGCCCACCAACGAACATATTCTAAAAATAATTGTAAGTACTTTTTAGTACAATTAATATGATTAAATACCTACTAAACATATTTCTATTTTTTTTTTACCTGACTAGTTTCACCTTGCAATGGATATCTTCTAACAGATAAAATATAAAATGAATCTATGATATATATATAAGATCTTTGTCCGAAATGGACGTTATTGGGTGTATATAATATTGAACATGTGTACGTATGAAAACAAGATGTTTTAACAATCGACCCATGTAAATATACCTGCTACAAAATACACCAAGCAACCAATAAGCTGAACACAATAGATTTTATATAAGAAGAATTACAGATTCTTCCAACTCATCACTATGTAGTCCGTCTCCTAGAAGATAATAAACCTCTCGAAGGTATTTTAGAATTTAATTATAAAGCAGCTCTTGTCAGCAATAAAACAAAATACTAAAGTCACAAATGTTCAATATTGAATAGAGCCAATAGCGTCCATTTCGGACATATTTACACGCCATAAATTCACTTAAAAAATTAGGAATTTTAAAGATGCCCATTACAAGTCGAAATCTGTGCGAAGAAATATAAATTATTGGGTTTTTATTTTTTAAATCTTAAATTATTAAAATGGAAATCCACCACGAATTATCAGTTACAAAATTAAATCTAACAAAAAGTACAATTAATATTGTGTGCTCTAGTTGAGTGTGAGGTAAGCTTGTGAATGAATTACTGTAAGTGTGCATGTTTAGTGGCCACCTAGGATTTTGGAGATCCTGTAAATAAGTGTCCAAATTAAAAGTACGGTGTGTGGGTTTTGGATTTTAAAAAAAAGTTATATTTCGGAAAGAAAAACGGTGCATGTTATGCTTGTTATTTTTTTGAATTATAGTGTTTTAATTTTTGACCCACAATGAATAATCATATTTTTATAGTATAATAATTTATAATTATTAAAATTTTTATAGTGCATTCCACACAAGAGTCCCAACTGCTCCTAACCGTCTGAAGCCAGTGGGACTATGGCATCCTCAATTCGGGTATGTTGTGAGGTTGAAGGCAGTGGGGAGAGAAAGTAGATAGGTAAGAGGAAGGTTGGGAAGTACCCGGTTATTAAAATCTAGTTACTAAACACGGGTAAGCCATTTCAAGCAACGTTTTGATTCTGGATGGTGGTTTTTCACGAGGGTGATACTTAAAGTATGTACCACTCTGGTATGTATTAGTCGTTTTAATATACTGATTATATTATGAATTCTTAGATATAAGCAACGTACATTTATTCGTATAAGGGTAGGTATAAGAAACCCTTTAGCAGTTAGTTTTAATACTTTTATTTAAATTAACAGACTATTGTACAAAAAAATATATAACACGAAATGTTAAAAAAGAGCAACAGAGAATGAACAGCACATACATAATATTGAATTGAAGCAATAACAAAAATAATACGAAATATACACAAGAAAGAACAAATCAAAGCCAAGGTCAAGTCAAAGTTTTGATAGAGTCGCAAAGAATGACAAAAATCGTTTAGACTGCTACAAAAAAATTCAAGACAATGGCTTGAGTTAAGTCCCGACATTCTGGACAGTGGAGAATGATACCCATAATTAGTAGGGTGATGATTGAAGAACAGCAATTTTTTGTTTCTTAGTCTACGGCAAGGAATGTTGAACTGAATGAGTTGCCACAAATAAGGTGAGTCAATAATACAATATCAGATTGATTTGAAAAATTATCGATCATATTGTAAAAGGTATCATGAAAAATAGTGTAAGCTTCCAGGCAGAAGTTGCATTATACCCTAAACATCTTAGAAAATAATAAATATATGTGGCTATGTTCAGTCTCCAGTCTAGACAGAGGACGATGTTACTTGAACGAACGTGCCTTAAGCTAAATTAAAACGCCCAAAAGGATCGTTTTCTTCTGTTATTGTGAAACTTCTCCGAACAAAAACAAAAGAAGAAAGAAAACGAAAAATTAAGTTAACAAGATATGCAAATAGTATAATTATTATTCTAGTTTGTAATTCCGTTTCTTTGTTCTTACTGGACTGAGAAATTTACTTATCCCAAATTTAAACAAATGTACATGAGAACTTTTGTTTTTTTTTTAATTTTTATAAGACCTTTGTGGTAACCCATCTCGAATAATAAACTTTCAAAGACAAGTGTCGAAATCTTAAGATTTTCTCTCGAGTTATTAGTTTTTATTTGCTACACTAACATTCATTTCTGAACTGTGAAATGAACTCATTAAAAATGCAAAAAAAAACATTTATTTTCATTTGTTCAACGATATAAATGGTAACCAATTAAGGCATTAACTTTCCGAAGAGAAGACCTTTTATTACATGTTACATATATTTTACTTTTTAGTAAATTGGCTAAGTTTAACATGGTTAAACGTATTAAGCACATGTAGATACTCTAAACATAGAACTATTAATTAAATTAACAACAACGAGAAAAATAAATAATAGCATTGTTACACACAATTACGAATAAAGGCAAAAAAGTGCTTTTCTAATGGTGGAACTTTTAACTTCCCAATGCTTTCCAATTCCGATCGGCCTAAAAAAAGACGAAAGTTTGGTGTGAGTGTATTTATGAACAGTGAAAACAGTATTTAACAATAGTTTTTGTCGACCTCCATGGCAAAGCGGTAAGCCGGTTTGAAACCCAGTGGACCATTTAAAAAAAAAGAATTATTTCACAGATAGTTTAAATAAATTGATAAATGATACATTTGTTTGTTTCAGAGTGATTGATACTTCCATCGTCACCCTGGTGAAAAACTACCATTCAGAATCGAACCGTGTTTAGTAACATAATCTCAACAGCCAGGTGCTTCCTTTCCTTCTTACTCATCTTCCTTTCCTTCTGTCTCCCTTTGGCCTATCCGGAAATCGGCATACCGTAGTCTTACTAGTTCAGGGCAGTTGAGACTCTTGAGCGGTATTCACCAAAATCATATACGAGGTGTTCGGGGGTAAAATGCAGTAACTTAAAACGTATTGTAATTCCACAAAGAATAAATATTTTAAATACAAATACAAAAGAAAAAAAAAATGGTATTGACTATAAATAATTTCTTTTGTAAGTACCTACGTCCATAAGAGTGGGAACTTTTAAAATTTATAACTTATATTTTATAAATAATCTTTATCTATGATGTATTTTAGCAGACATTATTACATATTTGAAATAGGTGGATTAGAGCAACATATATATTTTATTGGCAAGGCAGGTTACATCCTGTGATTTTTAACAGGTATTTTTTTTTAAATAAAAAATATATACCAATATTACAATATTAAGATAATCGGGTGGTACTTATACCTTAATCTAGAATTTCTCAAAGGTGGTGAGATTCTTAGAAACTGTAAGATTAAGTTTCTTGATGCGAGCATTCTAGTGTAAATTCTGTCCCACATTCCTGCGACGAGCGCTACCGCATGTGGAGGGTACAATTTGAAATATAAAATTGAAAACTCATTTCACCCCAATTTATCCATCACTGATATTATAATCGTAACGATATGATTGAATTAGAGGCGTGCTCCCGTTTACCGGCGATTCGAAACGAAGTTGTCCCGATTGCTTGACTTACGCCCCGTCGTATCTCGCGGGTGACTTGCGTCGGATTGCGGCAGCGAGGGGGCCGAAGGGGACGCGGGGGCGGCGAGTCGGTGCCGGGAGCGGTCAGCCGACGCCATCCGTCAAACATTGTCCGAATCTTATTATTGGGTGTCAGCCCAGAAACTCAAGCACACGTAGTCTATGTCAAGAGAATACGAGTATGTAACTATATACTCGTACATAGCATAAAATAACTAGACGAATAATCTACGATCAAAAAATGACGATATAGACATTTAAATAAATAGTGTTGCATGTTTTAAAAAAACATGTGCAAGTGTAAACTAATATATCGTGTAGAATAGTTGTTTAAAAAAAAAAAAAAAATTGTTTTTTTTTAATTTTTTTGTTTTCTTTTCTTTATTATATAGCTTCTTCACCTAGTGGTAAATAATAACTATGAATGAATAAAACAGATTAATTTTATTTATAACCACTTTATTATTGTTGCGTTGTTTCCTCGAGCCATAACACCCAAGAAGATATGATTTATGTTTAGAATAACATTCAAAGATTCAACACGTTATAATAGGAAACAACAAAAGTATTCAAATATTCGCGGGGGAGTATGTTGCGAACGTCACGCTTCTGCGCGCCAGCTTGGTTTGCTTCGTCTCCCGCCCAGGTTTGTCTGCCTGAGTCGGGTGGCCAGGGCGGCCAACTCGGCCGGGCTAGGCGTTCGCGCTCGCCTTATGCGCGTCGGGTCGTCACTCTTTTTTCGACTGGCCTACTGTTCGGACGCTTCGGCTTAAGAACATTTCGTTACACCGCGTCGTTTCTGCATTGCACAATATTTTGTTTCGTGTCGTCACTCTTTTTTCGACTGGCCTACAATATTACTACCTACTAAAATACACATAATTGGGAAAGCGGCTTACCCCTGAGCCTTACTTTCCCGGACGACATTTATGTACTCTGACTACAGACATAATACGTCGTACACATTCTTTATAATTATTCAATATTATGTCTACCGGTTTCGGAAATACCCTTCCATCATCAGGACAATGTAAAATTTTTAATATTGTCCTGATGATGGAAGAGTACTTTCAAAACCGGTAGACATAATATTGAATAATAAAGTGGTTATAAATAAGTTTATCTGTTTTATTTATAAATATGGCAAGCCACAAGGTAAATGCTTTTTACGAATATGTAATAACTCTGAAAATTATGCATGCTATATCCAAATACTATTTTTATATATCTAATCATGTTAAACACTACACATTTAATATAAAATAAAAAATTTGATTTAAAAAAACCACAATAATTTAGTTATTTATTTTAGTCCAGACCGGTTTCGCCTTGCAAAAGGCGTATTTAAAATGGTTCAATTCCATAACGAATTAACAGCTGCAAATTTAGAAAAACTTACTAACTACCATCGAGTAAATTAATTTCTTGTGTCAGGTCATGCCAAGAGACAGTGTAAGAAAAGAGTGTGTTTGGGACGAAGTAGTAATGTGAATTGTTCGTAATTGTTAGTGCGTGCTAGGAGTCTTGTGAAGGTTTGTCTTCTCTGCCTGATCCTGCGGAGAAATCGCGTTATGGTTGTTAGTTATATGTCATATATAATATGACTTATTTTATTACTTTGTAAATAATTCTGAAAGGAATGGAATTAATCAAGTAAGACATGGAGCAAGTTTTTTAGTGATACATTTCAGAATGCATGAATAATATACAAGTAATTTAATATGCATAAAATGAGGAATTTCGGTTTTGTTTTTCAAATATGCCCGTCTTACTTAAATGCCATTAACTAAATTGATATACATAGGTACGTATTTTTAAGCACTTTTTCATGGTAAGGTTTTTTCACGAAGTTTTAAAGATTTAATATTTTTTACTCGTAAAAACGGGTCCAATTTGAAGCCTTAAGTGGCGCCAAGGGAATTCGCAACAAATGACGTCTCAATCAGATTCGGATGACGTCAGAGCCAAGCTAAAGCTTAAGCTTTGTCAGTTTCTTAATAATTTTCTAATCGATTTTTTTATTATACCAGAAACCGTAAAACTTTTTTAAGACAATATTTTTCACCAGAATTTCTCATTATTGTAGATTCGTGAGCTACGGTGCGGTACGTCGTAGCTCAGAAAGTTATTTGTATGCATTAAGATTTTTCGACAGGCGTTGTGGGGGTACATTTCTTGTGACGATACTTCAAACGTAATTATGATGAAAATATATTTTTTTTTCCAAAAAGCTTTTAGAATCTTAGCTTTTGGGATACCGGTGATTTAAATATCAAGTTTTCAGGATTTTTGCACACAGTAAGTTGACCTTGATAATCATTACCAAAATTCGTCGAAGAAATAAATAATTTATTTTAAATATACCATATTGTAAACATGTATTCTCTTTTACTATTGAAAACCGAACCACATCCAATAGTTTTACATCGGCGTCATGTATTTTTGCTTTAGTTTCTTTATTCCCTATTTTGAATATAAAATAATGTCTGCTAAAATAAACTGTAGGTAAGTACTTAATTAGGTAGGTGGGGATTTTAAAAGATTGTTTTTAAATTTCAGAATTTTCTGAACACATCCATCAGTTACAATTTTGAAAAGTTCACACTCGCACATATGTACGTATGTACTCACAAACGAATATAAAAAAATCATCACATAAAACCGACCAAATGACTACAAAATTACGTAATTTTTTGCAGTGAACCCAGAAGAAAAAAATAAACTTGAGCTGAGTTAATCAAAAAAATCGAATGCATAATTTATAAAACTTTCAACTTTCATCTGTCTATTAGATAATCTAGTTTTAGTCGTGGTAAGTACCTGATTGTGAGTATTTAATGTCTTTGGATAATTAGGTTTATATTTTATGATTGATACATGAACTGAAAAAAGCTTTCACATTGGTTTAAAAGAAAAGTAGGTAATATTATTTGCTTGCAACCACAAAACACATTTCCCTCGCTATATTGTTCCCTTGGAGCATGTGGAACTATATTACCACCATTTCTCGAATGGTCATGGAAAAAATAGCGACGATGGATTCTTGGAAATTCCTAATTCAAAACATAAGAATTGGATGTGGTTTCTGACTATGATAACTTTGAAACCAAGTCCCTTAAAACCAAGGCAATTATTTACAGTTGCGCAACTTTTTGCTTAATTTTGTTTGCGCTATAACTTGAACCCTCGAACTCCAAACCCAGAGTCTAGTACTGGAAGGTCTGCCGCGGAGGGTGTCAAAAATAATCTATAGTATTAATACGCTAAACCGTCTTCTGTACATGATTCGAAAAGTTACAAATGCAAATTTTCGCTCATACGTAAAAAAGACAGTTTTTTTTTCGATCACGCTACTTTACGACATACTCACTAAATCCCTTTTGACGTTTGTGTAAAGACTAAACAAGTATTATTACGCTTTGAGGCTAGACGCGTCTTCTGCCACATTCGAAAACATTCACTGTAAAAATTGCTTACACATACAAAAATTTGAAATTTTATTCCAATTACGGTCCTTCTCGATTTACTCACTATGTTCTTTTTGACGTGTGTGTCGTGACTAAACCAACAACTAGCAACCTCTGTACAAGATTCCGTTCGCAAACAAACGACACTTGGTGAAAATTGGTCATACTTAGAAAGGTCTAAAATTTTGTATCGATCACGCTACTTTACGATTTACTGACTATCTCTTTTTTGACGTATTTGAGACTAAGTGTCGATTCACACCAACGTCCGGATCCGCTCAGTGACGATATTGTTCCGCATGAGAGCTTATTGATATGGTAAAAATATAAATCAAGAAGTATGTGCCAAGACAAAGTTATGTGGCAGTATATCCTTCTGCACACCCTTGTTTAAGATGAATATGCGATTACTGTTTTTAATGAAAAAAAGTTTTTCCGGAGTGTTTAGCAAATACAGCAAATCGTATTATTGTCTACATTAATTTACTCGATTAAAAAGCCAATTGGAACCAAACTCCCTCCTACAGTGATTCAGAGATACAGTTAAAAAAAACAAAAATAATATTTTTTGCTCAAAACCAAACAACCAAAAACCAATCTGCAATTCAAATGTAAGTTTAACCTCTCGCTTTGATGTTGTAACGATATAACCGCCGCAACATGTATCGCGTTCCTTTGGGAGCTATGTCAAAATGAAGTATGGCACTTAATAAATTATGTCTGCTTTGATCACGCGTCTTCTAGAGCCATCTCTCTCAATCAACGTTATGAAATTACACTACGCTAATTTTAATTAGCAGATTCTGTCATATTTGATAAAATAATTACAATTCAATCGCTGCAGCGCAAAGAGAATGTGTCATGTGGTGACGTGGGTGTGTGGTAAATACTCTAACATAATATAACTAAAAGGGATAGCAAAAAGTGACAAAAAACGTGTAGTTTTGTAACGATCCTCAATACTAGGACCAAATTCTGAGGATTCGATTGAAGACCTGAACTATTTTTTAAGAAAATCTTTTGAGTTTTTTGGTGTTTTTGTTTTGATTCAATCTACTTACAATATATATTGTTAAAAAGGCCCTCTTGCAGCATGTGGTACAAACAATATCAGACTTTAAGGATCGAGGCGAATGGTGGACTGCTTCTTCTTGGCTGAGCGACCAGTGGCAACAGGCGACATGTTATTTTATCTAAAAATATTTTTTTATTGAAAAAATGTCACCATACAACAAAATGACATACAATTTTCTTACTTCAAATAAGCTCAGGAATTACTGTTTTATTTGGCCTGTCGAGTACGTCCTGATCATATATATTCCCGTAGAACGGAGAAATATATATATAAATATATATGTCTATATTTATATATATATATATATATATATATATATATATATATATATATATATATATATATATATATATATATCTGATTTAAAATAAATCGGTTCTTGCTGAACAATTTAGTAACTTCAAAACAAAAAGCTTTTGTAATTAAATACAGCAACTTATTTTGGGGGCAGACAAGATTTATTTTGAAAGCACCTTCTCAAGCTTTATCACGGTTGTATGGGTTGTATTAATATAAAATTTCGAGGAGTGATATTATCGATCGAATGAAAAAACATTACACGGTTTGATTTAAGTTGGGTACAAGCCGCGATTGAGTATCAAAACAGTGATAAAACATCTACATAATTATTTAAAATCCAAATGGCAGACAAATAAACGTTTTGATTTCCATATTCGTAAAAAGCATTAACTTTGTGGCTTGCCATATTTATAAATAGAACATATATACTTTGTTTTTAACCACTTTTTTTTTTTTTAAAGTGGTTAAAAACAAAGTATATATGTTCTATTTATAATTTTGATTTCCTTACAAAATAAAACAAATCCTCAAAAATGTGTGAGTATGGTTGCATTGAATCGAAATTATCTTAGGGAAGATTGTGGACATTCTATTTTCATGCTATAAATATATAAATAAATAAATAATCGTAAATGTACATAATCGTTGTCTTCAACTTGTGTGTATTTGACCATAAATTTCATACGTATTTCAAAGCAAAGCAAGGAAAATATAAAAATAATATTGTCATACACAGATACCGCCAGAGAGTTTACCTCCAAGACCTTTAAAATTCACCCGTGTTCTTTTATGTTCCTAGTGCTATCAATGTGTACGACAGGTAATGGCGTCTCTACCCCTTGAGGAGATAAAAATGAAGTATTGGACTGGAATTACTAGAAGGAGCAAATCGACGGTGAAGCCGCGGAGGGTGAGTTTAGTTGTAAAATTAGTTCGAAAATTCGTAACGCTCAGAAAGCTACTATTTTTCGATACCCAGTGATTTTATTGACTCCAACCGACTAGCGATGTAGTGATTACGATTAACTATCTAACTAACAAGCCATTATGTTTCTACAGAGGGGTCAAAAGGGAATAAACCGCGACTTTCTCCTTCAACCGTTTTTTTTAAATATTTAATTTATATACGAGTATATTACCTTCATATAATGGCCCTAAGTGTTTTATTAACTTTAACGTACTTGAAAGTTAAAATCCAACAAACGATCCGAAGGGGGTGACGTAGTCACCTTCGTTAATGAAGCTTTTAACTCCTATCTTAGAAAGGTAAAAAATATAATATAAGGTTAAAGATAAGATAATAGGCTACATATTTTTATTAAACTGACCATAGGCATCAGCAACTGACATGATGATAAAAAAAGAGATTTTATAAAGTGTTGTCATTACTAAAAATGTTAAAATATTTGTCAAAAGAAAAGAAAGATCGAAATGTTGATGTAACATTTATGATACACGACTAAAATAAGGGTTAATGACAAAATCTCAAATAATTTGTTTTTAATAATACCTAGAGAGAAGTATATTCATAATATGTCAGTAATCTTTATCGAAGATATCGCACAAAACTTTCGTTCGGGGTGTCATTACAACCCCCCTTCGGAACAGGAGTGTTAACTTGATCGTGCACTTTACGCATACGCCCGAGGGATCTCATTTCTACCGCAACCAGTCTACTTTCTTCCTTCATATGGAGATTTTGTGGCTCACTGTTATCCAACAAGGTTAGTATCAGAACTCTTTTGTGAAGTGATAACTACTAGACTCGTTTTATTTGACAACGGTGTATTATTGACTCCGGCATTCGATCATCCGTAGGTAGTTACCGGAAATTCCCACGTAATTTATCAATGTTCTCATAAATTACCTCGTTTCTCATTCGGTTGAAAATGGTACATTCTACGTAAAATTGAAGGGTAAGAGCATGAATTTTACGATATAGATAACTATAAAATGCAGCCTCCTACAGGTTTATTTTTTTTCAATGACTTATTTGACATCTTTATTGCTGGATCCTGTTTGGTTCTATAATCCAACGACCAGCTCCGACCTCGTGGGTGTTATGGAAAATAAACCGAATTGGTTTTCATTGCGGCGGGCAAACAAAAATAGCAGATATTTGTTCACTCTTCAGATCTTTGTTTACAATCACAACACGGCCAGCTGTGGCGCCCCAGCCCAGGTCGGTGATCAGTTCTGATTTATCCAAATATTTCCACAAATCTGACGATTTTCTTTTATTGGAAACACCGATTGACAACATTATTTTTACATTTTTCATTTCGCAAAACAAGTTAGTTTTATCGAACAAAACTGCCACGGACGAGAGAAAATATTGAATTATGCATTTTATGGAAGTTTAACTTGTACTTTACTGGGAAGATTTCAAAATGCTCAATTTTAACTCGTACTTTACTGGGAAGGTTTCACAATGCATCCATTATTTGGAATTTTTGTTTTTTTTTTGTTTTGTTGTTTTCGTATTTATTTAACATGGTAATTGTGACTGTTGGCCAGAATGAAAAATACTGTCAATATCACCCTGGTAAAATAATGTTGACCAATATTGAAATCTATGTAATTTTCAGATCTGCAGCTTTTTTCCTTCCCCAAATTCTTCAGTCGAAAAACATTCGTAGTTACTTTCAACTGTTTTATACTTTAAATTTAAATTCAAGTATTATTAACATGATGTAGTTGTGTTATCCGCTAGACGTTCACTAGACACTGTTAGATGATGAACAATTTCAATGTAATCAGAGTGTATCGCTAAGTAGTTAATGAATTAGGTTAAAACAAGTTCGACAGTCTATTCACTATGTCTACTTGTACCAGGCTTTGGCATGCACTCGTAGCTACTTCCCACTGTGTGGCGAATGAAGAACTTCTACGAATTCGCGGTACACCAGATATTACTTTTCTTTTACCCAAAGCACGTAATTTCCAAACTTATTTTAAGCAAAGGGATTATAAACGAATTGTTTCCTAACAAAATTCAACCCTTTGATATAAAATTCCGCTTGGAAACATGTAACAAATAATGCTGGTACTTCGTTCCCTCTGGAGGCATTTCACTTTCCAGTTTAACATCAAAATCATTTACCACATCAGGTATTCGGGCGATTCTTTTCTCTCGATCTAACACTATTTATCTCCCGGCCACGTCAAACTACTACATCCAGTTAAGTACTAACATATCTGTCAGTGGTCTGCCTTCCCAGTACACCATTTGTCATCCGTCTGTATGGACCCTATTTCTGGGCGTAAAAAGAACACGGCGAAAATTGGAATTTTCTTCCATTCTTGTTCAAGTGTGAACTACGAACGGTACTTCGGAGTTTTCGAGACTCACTCAAGCATTGGAAATTTATAACGAAGCATTCAAACTTCAAACACAGCTCCAACTGTATATTTGCGTCGGTCGTGTTGGTTATCAAATATTCATGGAAACACGGCGTATATAACTAACGTTAACAAAACTCATAAGTATTTGATTAAATGTTAGCATTTCTATCAAGGTCTGAGAAAATTATTATATCACCTCCTAGACGAAAAAAAAAACTGACCAATTTATTTTTAAATTACCTCGTATTTATGCTAAGCTTTTAGAAATCATACCAATCAAATCAAATCAAACTGTATACTATTTATCAAATGGATAATAAAGTAAAATAAGCTTAATATTATTTATATATTAACACCCTTATGGGCTTTTACATAACTGTGCAAAAGATAATATAAAAAATATTAGAAATACAGAAATAACAAGGAGTAAATAATTAGCACACAAAAGCGTAACTAAGTTACTAGAGACATTACATTGGAATAAATTAACATTAGTATTTTTGGGAGAAGTATGCTATTTAATCCTTCTTGTAACTAGATTCAGTGCAGTTGAATATATATACTATTTCTGAGAAGGAATTACCTACTGTATGCAATCTAGGTATAAGCGAGTATCTAAATGAATTAGTCCTGATCTTATTGTTACACTCAAAATAATTTTGGATCGAGAAGTTCTGTTAGGTACGTGAAAGGTAATTGAGCTAAGTGAATCAGGGCTGTCTATAATACCACTAACAATTTTGAAATAACGTTATTTCGGAAATAAGCCTTCTGGCCGAGAGTTTTAATAATTTTAATGTAATTTTTTATGTGCAATTGTCAAAAAAATAAACCCAAGACATGATTAAAAATGAAAAAAAAAAGTTTTTAGGCTATATATAAAAAAAAAAAACAAATTAAAAATTAAAAAAGCTGTTTTTGTGAGCACGGCAACATTTGAGTAAAAAAATTATTGGTTAGAGAAAAAATAATTTAAATTCAACGCAGAGTGAGAAGTAGGTATCAGATTTGAAGATATCTACGTGATTCCATTAAATTAAATTATGCCATCATCGACCAAAATATGTTAAGTGCGCGGCGATATTCATTATATATCCAGAAACTCTAATAAAAAATGTTGAATGTATGTCGTGTCCTGGGCCGGTCTCCATTTTATTTCGATTTGACGGGGAAAAATGGAGCTCAGACGTGTTTAAGAATCCTAATTTCCTCTTTCACCAACGTGTTTTTCCGTAAGCTTTTACGGTTACATTTTTCTCGCTTTTTTACACTCCCTGTATAAAGAATACTTTGCTCGGCTACGAAAATGATGTTAAAAGGTCCTTTATAATACCGTACACTTAATTATTCTTCCAGTTTCTACTTAAATTCTAGGAACCTAAGATAAAGTCGGATAAATATTTGTTGCTTCATCTAATGGAGTTTCTTTTTTAAGGATCTGCTGAAAGCCACACCAGTATTTTTTCTCTGCCGAATTAATAAGTCCGGTCTTTTAGTATTAATGGGGTAAGTTTAATTTGAAGTTGTTAATCACAAACAATTAAACCTAATTTATGGAGAAAACGACCATGGTTCACGCAGGTTATAGCTAGTTAACTTCCAAGTTTCGTACGAAAAGTGAAAGATCTTAAGATACGATTTTTTTAATTTCTCACTTATATGTTCTAATCGACTAGAATTTTTTAACACCATTTCGGAATTTGCCACTTAGTAAGTGCGCAAATTGTGGAAGTCTTTTTAATTAAATGCTAATCATCCAGAATTTTTCATAAATAGTAATTTCAGAATAACAAGATTCCGCTTCTTCCCCCTCCCTTATGTATCTTTCTTTGTCTTTACTGTTGCTTCTTTTTCTTTTACCCAACATAATGTCTCTGTGCATATATTTTGTCTTTTAATATTTACTTATAATATTACAACCTCCAGCGACCTTCATGGCCGAGCGGTAAAGATCTTCGTGCGCAAATAAATTAAATGAAATTTAATGATTAAATAATTTTTTTTTAAAAACTTTATTCCACTTTTTTATTTTTTGACTGCACCGGTTTCAGCCTATTACGGCCATCTTCAGACTAGTACAGGTTGTTCTTATTCTATGGCTTATATACTATTTTTGGAATGTCAGGGGTAGTAAACCATGATTATACTTTAATTATATTTATGCATGATTTTACTAGTTACAAGTTACTTTTAGTTTACTATTTTATATATCTATCTGGTATGATTTTTCAATCAATTTAATTTAATAGTAAATGAAATTTGTTTTTGTTATTTCACACATTCTTTCAATTAGATAATCTGTAGTTTATTTGCGGCTCGTTGATAATAAGTGGATATTCTTAGTATCGCGCTTCTGCAAAACCACCATTCAGATAGCAATAGCAATGTTTAGTGACCAGATATGAATAGTTCTCAATCTTCCTCTTCCACATATACCTACTTTTTACCACCACTACCATCAGTCTCACAACATACCTCAATCGGGGATGCCACCTTCCCACTGGCTCCGGACAGTTGGGACAAGTGTCAAGAGTTGGACAATAAAACTTATGGTTGGTAGGTACTGGATCATTAACATATTGATAAGCGTAACAATAACGACACTAAATTATATAATATATTTAGAAGATTTCTTTTCTTGTTCATATTATTTTGTTTACCTTACTAACATTTTTTAAATACATTGTGGGCTGCATTTTAAAAACAAAAAAAAAAACAAAAATGTCTTTCTTGGTTCAATCTATCCTGGGTCCAGCAGATCGAGAATATGTTTCAAGTCTCAACGTTAGATTTTATTCCTGATTTGAGGCACTCCGTCTGGAGTGCAGTCGAATTCGTTCAGAATACATTATTCAGTTGGTACAAAGGGATTGCATCTGTCAAACATATATTATAAACGGAATTGGAAAGCAGGTGACGATGCAAACAGGATTTTTGAATTTGCTCGCGTAGCAAAATAAACCTTTGAACTGCTCTCGATGCTGTGGATTGTAATTTAACATTCCCCTTTTCACGTGGAACTTTTTTATCCCGAAGAATATGATTATGTTATTGATTTCTTGGGTTATCAAGTCATGTTGTGCTTTCTTCTCCTTTCGCCAACGTTTCAGACAGCCTTACAGTTTCCATCATCAGGGCAGATGTGTAGGTTGGGATACTCTTCTCCAGAATCTACACATATGCCTGTAAGGCTGTCGGAAACATTAGCTCAATCAGAAGTACGCGCAGCACGGCATAATAGCCCAGAATAGATAAAACACACTTTCTTCTTTATTTTATGATCACGATAATGCTCTAAAGTTGCACAATAATAGATTAAGACTTATAAAAAAGCTCCACAGCTAACGAAAGAAATGACATAGTTATTTTGTCGAAATTTCAGACCGAAAAACTGCGCAATCTACGTGTAGCTAAAGCTCACGGTTCGAGAGTTTCGTTCTGCTTTATAGTCAAGATAATAATAATAAATGGATAACTTTTAACGCGCCGTTTTTGTGGGAAAATCACCACAAGGGCGCTTTACAAATTAATTTATCTAACCTATAATTTATTACTTAAACTTATAACTAATAACTTACAGTTAAGATTTATTACTAATGGCTTACACCTAATAATTTCAACCAGTGACTTACAATCAGGACTTATAGCTTGTAACTTACAGTGAAATAGATGCTAACATCAAAAACATTAATATTTACGAGTACAGACATTTAAAAATGTCAGACGAACTAAATTGGCTAACAGTGAAATAGATGCTAACATTAAAAACATATTTACACATACAATAAAAGTAAAAATAAAACTTATAACCAACTTATTACCAAATTATTTACAGCGTGGATATTCACAGACATAGTACAAGGAAATGCAAAGAAATCAGACTACCAGAAAGAATAAATCCAATAAACAAAAACAGCTTACTCTATAAAGAGATGCATTTTTACAATGCGCTGCCGGAAACCAGTCGAAAGATGTGTATTGTCATTGTTAGAAATGCTAT
Source organism: Drusus annulatus (assembly GCA_022651775.1). NCBI lineage: Eukaryota > Metazoa > Arthropoda > Insecta > Trichoptera > Limnephilidae > Drusus > Drusus annulatus. The sequence goes on from JAGWCC010000334.1 coordinate 43,011, forward strand.
GTTCTATCAGCTAACCTAACTCAGATATTTTGCTTACCTCGAAGCATTAAAATCTTTCATCCATTTACAAAATAAGCCCAAAGTTATAACTTTTTTAATGAAAAGGGTCTTAGAAGACTTAAATATTTTTACGGCCCTCGGCGTGTTTTAAGTGCTGCTTGAACATAATACAACAGTTTTTACAGCCTCCCTTTACTTGAGACGACTGATTTGAGAGATACTACCCACTACTTAGTCGAAACCTGCTCATTAATTACCACGCTTTGGATAAAAAGCACAATGAAAGCACACAGCTTGATAAATTATAAATCCTATCGCGTCTAGCTAATGAATGGTTCAGAGACGCAAATCACCAAAGCGGGTCGAGATTCCACCCTGTAGGATAGGACCGGCGAGATGTATGACCGGGAAGATGTATGATGAGGTGGGATGAAAGATACACGGCTATTAATATGCTCGAAGGTTGGGCAGGAACAATAGCCCGTCCATTATGGTTCATCTGGGTACTGTCTCGTAATTATGTTGTAACTCCAATCTAAACTTCGTCAAAAAGTCGAAATCAACAACATCAAGTTAAAAACAAACCTTCGGGCTATCTGACACCTTTGTTACTTTCCAGTAGTAGTTTGCTAACTTCTCTCGTGCTGCCTTACTTCCTTTCATTCGAGTTAGCACGTAGGATCATCTTATCTCCGGCGCTGCACGCCTCACGTAATTACCCAAACCGTGTCTTAAGGCTCAGACTAATACCGTCACACGGTTCAAGGTAACCACTTAAAATAACGCGGCTAACTTTCAGTGTCGGGGGATTAAATTGGCCGAAACTTGGATAAAGGACGCGAAACAACACGCACACAAATTAACTATGCAAAGTAAATGTACAAATACCCTAATCAATTTTTCGCTTTGAATAATTAATTATTGTTAATCTTCGCTGATCTTACATTTCTGAGTGGGGTCCGTAGTCTCCAGACAAAATTCTCAGGCTTAATTAATGAAAGTTATTAACTTTTCAGTCCTGTATTACCTGTGAAATAAATTACAAGTATAATGTATTTTATCCTTTCTATGTTGAGTCTCAAATACCCAGAGACAGCGGCACTATGGAATTCCTAAATTGGCGAATTTTTAAGGTTGAGAAAACAGGCAAGGGGGATAAGAAGAAGAGTATGGAAATAAAAAAGGTTATAAAGTGCCTAGCTCTCCAAACCTAGTGATAAAACATTGTCAAAGCAATTTTAAGCAATGCTTCTATTCTGAATGTTGGCATATCAGTACAAATAAAATTACAAATTTAAAACCTATAAATTTTAATATTTGTTGGTTATTTGTCCACGCCTTTTCTGTCCAGAGTCAAATAACTCACCATTCTGTCTACGTGATACGACAAAATTCAATTTCATAGTGGACCCGGTAGTCTAAAGTTTCCGGTCTTTTTGTAGGTCTTGTTTTGCTGAAATAAATAATTTATTTTTCTCTAGTAGGCTGTGTGTTCCCTACCCTTCTCTCTCGTATGTCAATCCCTCACCCTGCGTAAGCTTCCGTTAAGTGACCTACTACCGCGTCGATAACGTCCGTAAGCCGTTACATACATAGGTATCCGAAAGACGTAAACCAGTGTGAAATTAGACGACGGATGTGGCATCAGGTGGATGGAGATATTGGTATTCCTTTGGGAGTGTACTATGCTTTTATACTTGTGTAAATACTTGTTGATTTCATGATTCTAAACTCAATACTATGAGTGGAAATGAGATATACGAGTATGCGTGGTAGAACTATTCTTCTCATTCGCCATTGAGATAACGACTGAGGAGCTCCAACATACGTGTATCCCACTTTAGTATTTTGAAAATTCGAAACATATTCAGATTTTATAAGGTGGATGAGTTTGTATTTTTGGGAAGTGTGTTTGCGAGAGACGGAATATCTGATGAGGACATTGACACAAAGGTGAGGGTAGTCAATAAAAAAGTGGCAAAAAAAAACAAGGCTAAGAGTCCACAGAGGAGTTCTGATACCAACCCGGAGTGTGGTTTGGGTCCTGCGGAGGAAGGATTGAAGTAGATTGAATGTAGCAAAGAAAAGATTCTTGAGATGTATGTGCGGTAAAAACATACTAAGAACGTCAAGATATGAACATATTCCAAGGCAGAGTGGTATATATTCTAAGTATCGCTCTGGTGAAAGACCACTATTCAGAATCGTAAAGTTGAATGAAATGACTTTAGCCGTGTTTGGTGACCAGATCTGAATAGCCAGATACTTCCCAACCTTCCTCTTCCCTATCTCCTCACTACCTTCAGTCTCACAACATACCACAATTGAGGATGCCATAGTCTCACTGATTCTAGACTATAAAAAAATTAAACTAAGAAATCAAAATGTATAATTTAGAAAGGAGTGCTTATGATTTGGTGATCTAAAGCGGATGAATAGAAAAGTAGGTATAAATGCGAATGAAGCCAGAAATGTGTTACGCGGAAGAGTTAGGTGGTGGTTCATCCACTCTGTCTATCCCTGCTGCATATGGCGTGATGGTTAGCCAGTCAAAAAAACTTTGAGAGAGTTGAAAAGTTTTTCTGAATTCCATCACTAAACGCAGGCATCCGTGTAATTTGTCTGGGCACGCACAGTCCTTTGATACCTCTTCTGCCTTATCATCCCCTGGTAGAGCAAGGCGGTAAGACATATGGCACGCGTGCCAGTTAAGGCACGCCACTTTATTGTGTTCTGAAGCAAGAATCGTGTCGTTTCTGCTGTTTATTTATCAGATAACTTCATACCGGAAGAAGTAAGAGTGTGAAAGAATGTCTGTACATGTAACGGAAGTGCATAAGTCATTGTGTAATTTATTGAACTAAATAGGAAACACTTTAAATCTTAAGATAGTTAAATACATACTTGAATTTTTTTAAACTTTTTAATGGACAATTTACACCCAATTCACGGGTTAAAAACAATAATATTCCAAAATATACAGTTTTGAGATAGACGTATTTTCTAAACGTTTTTTTATGGAATAGAAAACTAAAAGCATGCCTCTTGATTTTTTAAATTTAATTGTGTCTACAAAAATATTAAAAGATGACAAATTAAAAAAATCAAATCATTTAATGACCCTCCAAACTAAATATGGTGGTGTGATTTAAATTTTGAATTGTTCGATAGTACTTAACTTTTGTATAAATGCAAACATAAGTGAATTTATGAAAAAATATAACTAAGTTTTAATTTGCACTTTTGATACGGTTTTTGAAATGCCACAAACTACAGTATTTCATCTAAAGTTCAAAACTATGCAGTTTAAATTGTCGTATTTTTTGTTGATATTATAGGTTTTACAGATTTCTACATAATGTACCAAATTAAAAAAAAAAAAAAATCTTTTTAGAAAATAGTTATGAATTCCATAAGGCATATGGCGTATGTGAGCAAGTGTATACGAAATGAACACGTTTTGGAAAGAGATTTTATAAAGTAGAGCAGATGGATGGCAAAAGGAGTGTTGGAATAATATGTCGCGCTAGTGGATATAAGAAGAGTTTTGGGCATTCCAAGGAAAGCATGGCTAAATCGTGTTAATTAGTGAGTGAATGGATTGAACGGATCGTGTCACTCATATCAAGAGTTAGAATAACAGAGTGTTTGCAAATAAAGATTTGTGTGGCATTTTATCCTCTCTGCCTCCCCCTGGGGTGAAATGGCGGGTTGATAATTAGTTTATCAACTTTGACTGAACATGAAAAAAAAACTGTTACCTTTTAATCCAAGAGGCCAAAAATTTAATCAACGACCATTTTTTTAATGCCATAATTTAGATTGTACCTAAAACTCTACCGCAATGATGTTCCCAACTGGAAACATATAGTATATTTGTTAAGCCCATACTCTAAAATCTCCACAGAAAAATTAGTGCTTGCGGCTTAAATAAATATATGAACATAATTATTCCTTTGATTTTTCGGCTTGAACTATTTCATATTATATTAAATATATTATCTTAATCCTAAGTCAACTTCCAATATCAAAATTGAGAAATGTCTAATAATATGATCGAAATAATTCAAGGAGACATCAATTCACCGAAAGTGTAATAGTTTAGCGTTCTCCCAGTTGAGGTTCAAAACACAACTGCAGAACTTCCTTTCCCTCGTTATGATAAAGTTATCTTCAGGTCAAATCCACTACTACACGAGAAGGAAGATACAAATTAAGGCAAAATGAAAGAGACGGCCAAGAAAGTAATCGTTTCAACGCTGATGGATTCACACGGTAGTTAACACCCCCGTAAAATTAAAACACGATGTAAAAAAGTCATGTGGGATATTATTTGTGAGATTTTTATTATCAAGGGTTGTTTGGTGACTTTTTATGAGGTGTATTTTGACTTGAGTACGTTTTAGTCTTAAGGGTAGGAGTTCAGCGGAAAACCGGATGCTGATATGTATTGGGGTTGAATAACGGAAACGTATACGCTGTTTGAAGAGAAACTGTAAGGGTAGGCTGTACCTACATCTACATACGACGAAATATATCTACACCCATTAAACCATATAAATTAAAAGATACATAAATAGCCATTATATCCGTTTGAATTTCTCAGTAAGTGCTTTTCCACGCATCACGATGTGTGTACTTATATGTTTTTAAAAATAATACGAAAACATTGACTTTCTACGTAATCTCAATATAAATTATGTTTCTAGTTAATTCTTTCAAATGTCATAGAAATTGATCAAACAGAAAACACAATATAGCTCCACAAATGTTTGTAACCCTTTGGTATTCGAAAAAAATCAAATGTAAGTTTTAAAACTTTTTAATGAATTTCAAAATAAATCTTTTCAATATAAATGTATTCGATCTTAAATTGTGTATTGGTAGTCTACCGACCTGTCGGTGAGAGTTTAACACCTTAATAGCTTTTCTTATCGAGCGACGAATCACTTTAATGCAAACAAAGATGGGCGATTCCAAAAAGATCTCTCTACCAATATCGAAATCGAAATAACCAGTTAAGTGGATTAGTATAATACAATAATTTAGAATACTTCAAAAGTTTCTGCAACTAATCAACTTTCTGCATCTTTATATTATTATATTAATTATTGAAACAGTATTAATAACTTCCAATGAATATGAAACATAAGAAGACTGTAAATTAACAGCCTCTTAGCTTGATGACCTGCATGGTCGAGCGGTAAGACGCTCGACTACGAATCCAGAGGTCGCCGGTTCGAAATAAATTAAATTTAATTAATATGTGTTATATCACATTTAAATGATATAAAATAAAATATAGTATATTTGCGGCACGTTCCAGAGTGGTAGAGATACCTAAAGTATCGCCCTGGTGAAAGACCACAATTCAGAATTAAAACGTTTCTTGAAATGACTTTAGCCGTGTTTGGTGACCAGATCTGAATAGCCAAGTACTTTCCAACCTTCCCCTTCCTCATCTCGTTCCCCTCCCCACTACCTTCGGCCTCACAACATACCCCTATTGGGGATGTCGTAGTTTCACTGGCTCTAGTCGGTTGGGAGCAGTTGAGGCTCTTGTGGGGTATTTACGTAAAAAAAAAGCTACCAATTTCAGCATTTCAGGATGGAAATAGGGAGAATTGAGATGTTGTAAGGTTATTCGTGTCCGGGAATGTTTGTCTTTCATAAAAACAATGTTATCTTGAAAATTTTGCTTTTTCTTCTAAATTTTTCTGTAAAAACTTAATTATAATTTTTATTGTGATATAAACATAGAAATTATTTTGAAATTCTCGTATCTTGAACATCGCTTTTACTGGATGAGTTTCAGAATCATATCTCTAACCGAAGCTATGCAGTTTTTAATCAAATAGAATAACGTTCCCGGAAAGCGCTGGTTATATTGCTTCTAGGAGCTCTCGGAGAAGCAAGTGCGAAATGAAATTCTGCGAGCGAAGTAGATCTCCGCTAGTTCCAGTTGCTCCGGGTCATCCGGCAAGCAAAGCAATTTCATTAATGTGACAAGGCGGATATTGCCTTTAAGACGTGTGTTCGGATGTGTGATTAAGCTTTGACCTACATAGAGACCAATATAAAGTGATTCAAAGGCCGATACTCACACATATACAAACTAATTAAAAGTGTGTTTTCTAACTAAGTTTACTTTCGAAGCCATGTTTTTATGATTATTATATTTTTTGTATCTTTTGTATTGTATTGAACGTGTATCGTCTTTTAAACTTACGTGACTGGTATGCGCGCAGTTCTGCGGGGTTGTTCCTAAGTTACCCGTAGTCTGAAGGGGACGATGAAGATGATAGCCAGCCTTTGATATGAGACAACACTCGATGGATAGCATTACATTTTAAACGTGCAAAAGTTTGCGTACTACGGAGTTGTTAAAGGTTGACAGTTCACAAAAGGAGTATCTATTGATTCCAACACCGATATACGGTAGTGAAGCATCAAACTGGCAGAAGATGGTTGAGAGTAAATATAAAGCAGTTGATTTGAGATTTTTAAGACGCATGGGTCGAATAAGGCCACTTATAAGAACGCGGGGTCGATGTAAGCGTAATAAATGGTCTAGACCTAGGCATTTATTTTTCAAATATTATTTATTACCCTTGTTGGGAAATTAAGAGCGAATCGATCGATGAATAGCTGTAAAAAGAAAATCACATTACACCCGAGGGAATCGAAGAAGAATTCGGAAATTGTCCATAGAACCAAATTCTTCAGACGGGTCATGTTAAGAGTCAAGAATCGAAATAAGGGAAGAGATATGAGACGATATGTGAATGCAAAAAGAAACGTACTACCGAAACTACGTGACGTTCAATACTACCTGCTTATCCTTTGACGTAAAAGTTAATGATTTAAACAGGATTTTGGTTTTGGTTCATACAATCGTGAGAACTGATCTTATGTTGGTCAGAGCGGCGGCCTTTGTGAGTAACTCTATACTTTTATGTCTTTTTATAAGTGGTGGGTACGCAACTTTCATTAAATTATTATTGTGCACACATTTAAAAGTTAAAAGTGGATTCGCCTGTAAAAAGTACATAAATCTCCAAGTTAACGGGCGCCCAACGGAAAATAATTAAGGTTTTGGCAATTTCTAGGAAAAGGTTTCACTTTCGAAAACCAGACTCTGCGCTGGATTTACACCAAAGTGACAAAACAAACCCCGTATCAATATTGTCTCAAATAAACTTTTTAGGCTAGGGAAAGCTCCTTTTGTTTCGTTGGGTCGTTATTTACCAAGATGCTGTTTTAACATTTCTGTATTTTTCTAAAATTCTGGTACAGGACAAAGTTTAATAAATGAAGACCCACGGCAAGAACCTGTAAACTAACTGTCGAGTCATTCTGAGATATTAAGTCTTTTGAAAATATTTTTCACGAATGTTATAGCTAACATACTAAATTTAATATATAATTTAGAATTTTAATGCATTTCTACAACGCAATGTTATTATTGTAAATAACATGTTCTTGCCCTTCAAAAATATTTCAGCTATAGCAAATTTTGCAGTTAACATGTTCAACTCTTTGATTTTCCATGTTCGTGCCGTTTTTGTGATATGAAAGTGTGTTTATTGAATAGGGCAAAATTAGTTTAGTGAGACAAAAATGACAAAAATGTTAGTTAACAGGTTCTTGCCGTGGAGTCTTCAAATATTCGCTTCTAAAACTGTCCAATGACGGAAATAAAATATTTTTGTAATTTAAGTATGTATGTAAATGAAACAAAAATTACATGCATAACAGCTTTTGCAAAGCGCAATTACCGAGTATAATGCCTATAGTTTTTTTACGTTGGGGATTATTGATAGTATTCCAATTATTAATATAAATAATATTTGCTTCAGAAGTTGGCTAGTTAAGAAAAATATAAGCGATGAATAAGTGTAAACATGAATGACATAAAATTTACCTGCAGTGCATCATTAGAAAAGCAAACCGTTTGAGGTCGATGACTAACATTTGGATTATCCGAACATTTTGAATTAGCGATTCGTCTGAAGAATTGTCTCAAGTTAATAATGGGTTTTTGGTTCTTAAACATTATTGGTTTGGGTAAACAACTTGTTTTAAATATTCTAAAGTATGTTTAGTGGTAAGTTAAAATTCGCAGGTAAAATGAAACACTTACCAAAATGAGAAAGTGCAGAAAAATATTGCTCAATTCCTTGACTTAACGATATACTTCTACCGATCGGATCAACAGGCCATGGATCTCCCGCATTCATTTTATTATACATGCCAGTCTAATATCCTTGCCCGTCTGTTATTCAGATATCATGGATTCTTAGCTAAGCTTTGCGTACTAATTTATAACTGTGAGTCATATTTCTTTAATCTTAAGTTAAACGTCCAGAAAGGATCATTTTGTCGACTTCATTTTAACGTAATACTCGTATTATTTAAGTAAAATCCGTCAAATGAAAGGTATGGCATGTTTATTATCAACACTTTAAAAATGATGTAACATTATGCACTCGTATGTGTATGTGTTTTGCGGATTAAAACCGAGGCAGGAAAAAAATGATCAAATGTATTTTTTGTTTAATCGGGATGGACGTCTGAAAGTTGCGATATTGATTATTTTGTTTAATAATATTAATTGAAATTTTGTTCTCTTGTGTGAAATGTCTCGGTCAGCGGAAGTGTTTTAGCACGTAATAACTTTGCCATTATGAGTTATGAGTCTAATAAAAAAAAAACTTAAATTCAGACCATGTAATAAATATAATTTTAAAATAATCTTAAGAAGTTGTAGTTATATATAAGTAATATTTTATGGAAGTTAGATAATTATCGAATCAGTATGAACGTTTCTTCGAAGGTAGGTACCATCATCACTTTTTAGTCACCTTAAGGGGTAAATATCATTGTCCCCCTTTCCATGGAAAGGGTTTAGTTTGAAACTTCGTTTGATGTGACTTCCAGGTCATGCAAGGGAGGTTATCACTTAAGCATATGGCCAAGTTTAAGAGAAGCATTAAAGATGCTCTCAAGTCATTAGTTCAGGAAACAATTAGGACGGAATAACATGCCGGGAAATAATTACTCCAAAGTTCGATTAATTGTTATTAAATTATATCCTCGTCAAGCCAGAGTTGGGGTGGGCTGCGATATTGGGAATTTGTAATCACTTTGTCAATGAAACTCATTTATATCAGTTTTGAAACTGCTTATTCGACTTAGACGTGACAAGATAATATGCTTTTGTTGCGATAAGTGCTCGCTCTTAATATGGATGCTACATGAAAGGTGAGGAAATTAGCTTTGTTATTTACAAGTGTCTTTATAAGATTCCGTGAAAGAGCGGTAACCTTCTTGAATCTGATATCAAAGGATTCAAAGGTCGTGGGTTCACAACCCAAAAAATTGAAAAAGAGTTTTAAAATTTACGTCCGTTAGACCTAGACCTGTCAAGACTATTACACTATTGCAGTAAAAAAATGATCAGAAAATTTTTCATTGCATTTTGCACATCTCTCTGAACTGTGGGTCGGCATTACAGCATTTTAAACGAATGAACTTCATTACATCAAAACGAGTTTTTTAAATCGATCACTATTGTTTATAATATTAAGTATTCTTCAATGTCCTATAGCACAAAACAATAACCAGCCGCGACTGTTTATGATGACATAAATGATAATTTTAATGGTCTCCTGAAGTATTGCAGCGCTCTGGAAAATTTCGTTGAGAGATAAGTGCAGTTATTCAGAGATACGAAAAATCTCCTTTTTAGGTTTTCTGAATAATGAAACCATATGCTCAATGTCCTCTATGATAATAATTGTTTTTATATTTTTTATGGTTTATCAACAATGAAAAATGTTTTCAAGTCGGCGAAAGGGCAGCTTTGTAGGAAAGCATATCAAGTGGATGAAAATTAAACTTTAAACGGAATAGAGATAATATAAAACAAACCTTTATAAATAAATAAAAAGTTTTTTTTTGTTTCGTTTCTTTTTTCAGTTTGTTTTTATAAAAAAAAAAAAAAATTGTATCCTGATGATGCTCAGACTAAGCGAAACCGGTCGGTAATAAAAATAAAATAATATTCGTGGTTTTATACGAAGTCATTTCTTCATTTCTTTAAATCTTTTATTTTATTGTGAAATTGGTTCATTAGAGAGAACCCCATGTATAAGAGAACGAATTGTTTGAAGTGTACAAATATGTTTATAATTTTGTTCTTCATATATCTTCTATTAATGGAATATAATATTGCGTTGAAAAACGCCGACGGTTCTAAAAAATGATTATTACTCTCCAGAAAACAATATTTTAATTTTTTGAGTAATTAATGAAGCTTTTAAAAGGATTGAGGATTTATCTCCACTCAAATAATGCTTTCGATTTTGAGCATGAAAAGATTTAGCAATGTTGGCTTTATTACATTGACTCGATATCACCTTAGCTCACCGTCTCTTGAACATTCAAAGGAAGCTTGTTCCTTGCTAACTGACCGGTAAATGTTGGTCGACTGTTGTGAATGTCAGGTTAGAGTAGGTACTAGTATTTAGTACTACGCAGGACCAAATGCGGAAATAAATGTCACTGAAAATTGTGTTAAACTCGAATAGAAGGCATATTGATTAAGAATGCCAAAGGTCCTTTGATTGTAAGTTATATAAATTCCTTCAAACAACGAAAGTATAATGATAAGCTCCGTGGCTACAGATTCAGAAGTCGCGTGCCATACACCCGGAGCGCAAGGAAATATTTAATTCATTTAGGTTATTTTGCATAGGTTACAAAGAGAGCATGTAGTACATTTGAACATGCTTTCAGTATAGTCAATACATTCAGTATGTATATAAATCATCATGCAGAAACTTAAAAAAAAAACCTAATGAAATTCTTCAGAAGCCTAATGTTTGGTTTAGTCATGTTTGTGGCTAGATCTGAATGGTCAGCTATTTCACAACTTTTCTCTTCCCCTTCTCTTAACACATCCCACTTTCTTCAGTCAACATGAACAATAAACCTCAATCGAGTATACCATAGTTCCTCTTACTCCGGGTAGTTGGAACCCCTGTTCGGTAATTACATATCAACACAACATTTGAAAAATACTGCATTCGCCTTAAAGTCTTCTTTACCTAATTCTTTACTTTTCCACTAACCGATTTTCCCCGTAGGGACTTACAATGATTTAGATTCCGACATCCTAGACGTGAATATTTGAATGATATTTGATGATATATGTTGAATGATAGGGTACAAAATTAAACCAAACAAAAAATGCAAACGGCTACATGCGGTTCTATAAACATACAGAGGAAGAACAAATTGTAAAAAAAAAATAAAATAATTAAACAAAGAGAAAATAATAGAATAACATTTAAATTATACCAAAGAAACATAGAGAAAGAAACAATATGTCTATTGAGAAAGTGATTAAACTAAATAAAAAATACAAAGTGTGCGGTTATATTAACATACAGAGGGAGAACAACATATAAAATAAAATAACAGAACAATCAGAAAACCAAATGGAAAAACATTTAAATTATAACAAAGGAACAGAGAGAAATAGACAAAAAATACGTTAACTGAGAAGGTGATAGAATAATGATAAATTTTATGAGTATACTGGAAATATAACTCGTATTGGACTACTTAACAAATTAACCTGATTATTAAGAATATGACTATTAATTTTAATTTTAAAGGCTTTCTTTATTTCTAGTGATTCTAAATTATTTGATCTGTTGCTCATTTGATCATTTGAAAAGTATTAAAATAATATCCGTGGTCTTCCACAAAGTTATGTTTTTTTTTTTATAAATATATCAAACCACAAAGTGATTGCTTTCTATGTAGGTATTATAATAGTTTAGTTTTTATTTGCAAACAGCATTCTTAATTTTGTTAATTCATTTAAAAAAAATATTGTGTGTCTGTATTTTAAATGTACTAATTGAGTTGAAAATCATTTATTTACGCTACCAATTTTGACGATATTCTGTCAAAATTGTTATCATTATTTATTTTAGCGTTTGTTTCGGGGTGCTTAATTATTAAATCAACTTGAAGTTTATGTATCGTTAAAAGTTCCTCTTCACTGTGAGAAGGGAAAAAGAAAATCTAAAAATAATCCCCGGCAAAGTGAAAAACTTGTCAGGAAGTTATAATTAATAAAAATTAAACCTCTTGCAAACTTTTCGTTGAATGCAATTCAAAGGCGCGAATTTAAAGAAGAATAATTATTCTGCCAAACTTTCATTTAAGTTTGGAAAAGATATACGAGTACGAGAAACATTATATTTTCTTGGAAATTTATTAGTTTTAATGACTTTCGGAGCATGTTTTGATTAAATTAGTTGTTTGTAGCCGCAAATTATTCCTGAAAGGTATGGGTGACGTGTGCGGGGCCTTAATTGGTAATAACAAGTAATGTTCTACTCACGCCTACAAGAATAAAGGTCGCTCATAGGGAGGAGGCTTCTCAAGTTATGTTATTTTAATAGTCAAATCCACTCAGTTTAGTTTGAAAACTGTTGAAATTGTTATTCGTAGTAACAGAGTATAAGTACAGAATTATTGGAGTAAGAATGAAAGAAAAATGACCGCTTTTATCTGATTTTCAAATAATAAATTAAGTTCATCATTTTTTTGATGACGCGCCATGAGAGTTCTAAATGTTTAAAAAATAAAATTCTAATAAATATTATCATCTGAGTCCTCTATAAAACCGTGCTTTACGATCAGATCGTAAATAAAAATATGGCTTTTTATTTTTACGAGAGAAATTTTTACATCTAAAAAAGTTTGATCTTTTTTGTTTTTAGGGTTTTATAGCCTTTTTGGCGTGGTTCAATTCGCGATTTTATTTTTCAAAGATTTATATTGCTAAATTGGATTTCGCGAAAGTCTTCTGAATATTTTCGACATGTTTCGCATTAATCGTAAGCAAATGTTTTTTTCGCGTGTTTGCTTTCTTATTTTGACGACCTCTGTAGTCGAGCGGCTAAGACGCTCGCCTACAAATTCAGAATTCATGGGTTCAAATTCGTAATTCAAGTGCTCAAATAAATGTTATTTAATGAATGTATTTATTTCACATTGCGGCGCATTCTAGAATGGTCCAATCAAATTCAAAACGTTATTTTAAATGGTCTTAACCGTGTTTGGTGACCAGATTTCAATAGTCAGGTACTTCCCAACCTTCCTCTTTCATATCTCCTTCCTTCTCCCACTAACTTCAGCCCCACAAAATGCCCCAATTGGGAATGACGCCATACATAGTCTCACTGGCTCTAGACAGTTGGGACTTTTGTGCGCTATTCCAAACAATATTGAAATCACCTGTAATCGATTACATAATCTTGTGTTCAAAACAAGTTTTGCCACACGTTTTAACTATCATGTTTGAACTTTGGAAAACCTATTTTGTGTTAAAATTTGAAACAACTCAGGCATACTATGCTAATCCCTTGTTTAAAACTTCTTTGGGCTGTCATGATACAGCAACACCTCAGAAAGGTTTGCAGAAGAACAAAATATTCCAAGCTGTAATTAAATGTAACGAAACTAATTAATGCACTACCTCCATAATTAGTTTCGTTAATGGAATGAACCTCGTTATTTATTCGGGGATTTTAATAGTGGAGAATCAATAAAAAAACAAAAATTCTTCGTTAGTTGGAAGTCCAACAGTTCAAAGCATGAAAGAGCCGATATTTTTTTTCTTAATCTATGCTTATAAAAAGATATAGCCTAAAAAATAATTATATATTCGTAAAAAGCATTAAATTTGTGGCTTGCCATATTTATAAATAGAACATATATACTTTGTTTTTAACCACTTTTTTTTTTTTTTTTTTTTTTTTTTTTTTTTTTTTTATTTTTTTTTTTTTAAAGTGGTTAAAAACAAAGTATATATGTTCTATTTATAAAAAAATAATTATTTCAAAGGAAGTATGAGATCGATTTCGGTAGCTCAATTGACAGAGATATTGCTCCCGGATAGAATAAAGGTTCCGAGTTCAAATCTCGGTCGCGACCAAATTCTTTTTATATTTTGTATTTTTTGGTTTCATATTTTTTTTGAAGATTATTGATATTAGTTCAATTATTTAAGTATTATTTCGAACAATTCAAAGATCATGATTTTCTTATTTTTTTATAATTCAATTTAGCTTCATAATTGCCTTATTGCTGAAAATAACATACAAGTGACCTTTAATTTATTTATATAAAAGATTCTGTAAAACTTATTAATAGCTACATAAAAATATATTTATAATTTAGGAATTTAATTTATTTAATTAGGAAACATGATAGAAAGTTTATCAATAAATCAAGAGTCGTAGTAATGTTAATTCCGGAAATACAATGATGATTCCAGTGCGCATCAAACTACGATGATGATTCCATTTTATCCTGTCATTGTTTTTCTATATTTGTCGGATGTCATGTGGCCAACTGGATTTTATCTGAACAATTTGGTTAAGCGGGCAAAATTATTTAAGACACAAAATTCGTTGGCATCTATCTGATTACAATCATTACATAATAAAAAAGTTTTTTTTCATTGCAAATGGAAACCTAGTTGGTTGAAAAACTGTTTAGTAGAGAATAAAGTCTTTTACCAATTTTACAGAAAGTTTAATAGTCTGGATGCTTATGCCCACCCCTAAAATGTTCAACATTCTAAAAGTTTTAGTACAAATGGCAACAGTTTATATTTCCAAAATAAAATATCGTGTTGAATTTTACATCAGCAAAAAAAAGGATTGCCAATGAAGCTATTTACTTTTTTCCCTTTATCTAACATTTTTTCATATTAAATATAATAACAGAAATGTTGATTTTTTTATTCCGTGGTTTTTTATTCGTTCATGGGCATATAATAAAAATCTTGGTTTATTTAGATGTTTGTAAATTTTTATTTTTATTTTTTTTATATGAATACCGCACAAGAGTCTCAACTGCTCCCAACCGTCTAGAGCCAGTGAGACTGTGGCATCCCCAAGTAGGGTATGTTGTGAGGCTGAAGGTACTGGGGAGAGGAAGGAGATTGGGAAGAGGAAGGTTGGGAAGTACCTGGCTATTCAGATCTGGTCACCAAACACGACTATAGCCATTTCAAGCAACGTTTCGATTCTGAATGGTGGTCTTTCACCAGGGCGATACTTAAAGTATCTACCACTCTGGAACGTGCCGCAAATATACTTTTTATTATTTTTATATGAATTAAATGTGTTATGACACATATTAATTAAATAAAAGTTATTGTCGCACGCCGGGTTTGAACCCGCGACCTTTGGATTCGTAGTCGAGCGTCTTACCACTCGACTATGGAGGCCGTCATAAATACATTTGTCCAGTGAAATCACATTTACGTATCTTTGCTTGTCTCTAAGCATTTTAAAAATGTATTTATAATTAAATTTATATACCGTTTTTCTGCTTTTCTTATGCCTTTCAGGAATAAACAGTTTTTTGCTGTCGCAAATATTAATTATTGTTGGTATGACAGTTAACTACTAAATCAAGTGTTTTATGTGAACGTTTGATTTCCAGTCAAACTGAAATCCAAAATGACGAATGTAATTATTTTTCTCTTTTGTAGTACCGTAAGTTTGAAAATGGTTTTCAAATAACAGTCCGTCATTAGCGCGCGAGTATTTTAAATTGCTTTCTAGATTTCGGATTAGATTGTCAAAGAATGGCGTAAATTATATTATTTTGATTTAATTAACGATTAATTTAATCAATTTCCGAGGAGCGTTTTGCGAAAAGGGCATTCAACAATCCACCGCATGCGCAATAATCCACGTCACCTGAACGGGGTAACAACAGGGTTAGGTGAACGTCTCTTACTTCTGTCCGAAGTGGTCGTTCTGCCGGTCTCCGTCCGCGCCGCCCTTCGCACTCGCCGCCCTTCGCACTCGCCGCCCTTCGCGCTCGCCGCCCGTCGCACTCGCGGGCGGGTGGTAACGACGCAATTATTTCGCTAACATATCCCCGGGGCCAGCCAGAATGCGGAAAAAACCGGGGGCCGACGTGTGTTTGATTAAAAAAATGCATTTGGACTAACGAAAATAAATGTTTTTTTCTGGACGGAGTGTCAACGATTTTGCTGAAAAATTATCGCCTAATATAATGCCACGGTTCACGATAAAATATTTTCATAAAAAGGTTTTTTCTCGTTTAATTAGGTACAACTGAAAAAGTGCAAAATCATCAATATATACAAAAAATGCAATCAAGTGCTAAACCGGGTGGTAAAACTGGTTTCATACAGAAAGTGAAAAACATATAGACAATATTTTTTTCTAAAATACTGTATAATGGAAACATGTTTTATCAATAAAAAATAATTTTGTTCATCAATGTTATGTTATACGTAAATATAAAATAATTAGGACTGGTAGATTCAAATTCATATGTATTAAAAGGCATTGTTGTCATCAGCATAAGCTTTCAGGGTACAATGAGGGTCACCGATTTACATATATCCCATAAGTTCGTGCAGCATGTACCGCCATTAAGTATAAAGCAAAGGAAAAGGCTATCGTTGGAGTCGTTTCATTAATTTTATAAACCCTAACAACATGGAGTAAACACGGACAATCAAATGAAATATCAAGAGCAGGACGATCTCGTCTAACGGGGGGAGTCTGTAAAGAATTTAAGAGGCTAGAGGGCGGGTCGGTCTATTGGTCGCTAGGGAAGCTGTTCCGTGAAAAGTTTTAAGAGACTGCGATCTTGGAAGACTAACTAATATATATGAAGAAAAAAATAAAAAAGAAAAGCGATTTTTTAATTTGCTTACCCATAATTTTATCCACATAAAAGATGTAAATTAACAACATATTATAAAAACCTTTCGGAAAAGCAATAGAATACTTTAACTGAAGGTAGGTAATGAATATATACCCGTCTTTCTTAAATAAAAATATAGATAATAGATGTTCAAGTGTTCATTTCAGCGAATGAATAGACTGGTTTTACTGAATTATGCCGAAGGATATTTTTTAAATTTATTTTTTATACGAATACCGCACAAGAATCTCAACTGCTCCCAACCGTCTAGAGCTAGTGAGACTATGGCGTCCCCAAATAGGGTATGTTGTGAGGCTGAAGGTAGTGAGGAGGGGAAGGAGATTAGGGAGAGGAAGGTTGGGAAGTACCTAACTATTCAGATCTGGTCACCAAACACGGCTAAAGTCATTTCAAGCAACGTTTCAATTCTGAATGGTGGTCTTTCACCAGGGCGATACTTAAAGTATCGACCACTCTGGAACCTGCCGCAAATATACCTTTTTATTATTTTAATATGAATTAAATGTGTTATGACACATATTAATTAGATAAAAGTTATTGGCGCACGCCGGGTTTGAACCCGCGACTTTTAGATTCGTAGTCGAGCGTCTTATCACTCGACCATGGAGGCCGTCATATAACACCTCCACAGAGACAAAATTAAATGTGTTGCCGAACGGCTTTATCATATATTTGTAGCTGCAAATATATAATATATCAGACCCACTAAGCATAAGTACTAGGTACATCCCATTTTCTAGGAATAAATTTATGCTTTTGCCAAAGTCTGGTAGTTAAATATTTAAATTGTCATTTTATATCTTGATACTGGAATTAAAAACCCTTCTAACGAACATTAAGAGCAGACCTTCTCACTTAATTTTATTCTTCTGAAAGTAGATATGTTCCCACTGTAATATGGATTTCTATTAGTTCAGCCAATACTCGAGAGTCGTATCCACAGGATTTGGTCCAAATCTATTTTCGATTATGAAAAGGGCGTTATAAGGCAAATACATTTTGCTGTTATAGTGTTCACATAATATTGTGGAATATTTTATGCAGAATGGCATCCTTTACAGTGCTTAGTTCTTGGTTCATTATGAGATCACTGAGAGAAAGGAAGATTACTCGGAAGAGAGATAAAAGATAAGACATGTAGTCTTTTCTGCAGTGATCCCATAACACCATACTATTGTCAATGGAAGGAAGCATTCCCGTTTCCATTCATGTCCCAATAAACCCCTCGCGAGAAAAGTAGGTGCGTTTTTTAAATATGTGATGATATCTTTATTAACGATTTTTTTTATACTAGTTTACTAAAAAAATATTTCTAATTCCTGATTTTTCATGTTAAGGTTGGAACTTATAACTTAGAAGTTGGTAAATTTATTTTCTTATAATTTTTGTTTATTTTTTTCAAAGGAAATAATTTGTAAATTCGTTTTTTTTGCATTTACTTTGTGGCTTGCCATATTTATAAATAAAATAGTTAAACAATGTTTAAAACCACTTTCATTATTCAATATTTTGTTGACTGGTTTCCGAAGCACCCTTCCATCATCAGGACAATATTAAAATAAACACAAACAATTTTTATATTGTCCTGATGAAAGAAGGGTGCTTTGGAAACCGGTCGACATAATATTGAATAATACAAGTGGTTATAAACAAAATTTATCTGTTTTATTTAGAAATAATTTGTAATGATCTGTGCAACCTTGGCGTTATTAAATAAAAAATCAAAGAATTTTGAAGGAAAATTCATCAAAATTTATACCGTTTTTGCAATTAAAATTATATGTAGATGGTTTTCATAATGAGCCACCAGTAAAATTAATTGAAAGCTAACTGTGAAAAAATATCAGCATTAACGGATTGGAATCCATTAATACAGGTGGACTCAATCATGAATATATTACATCAATCGAATATTAAAATACAATAAAACTCATTGTCAAATAAACGATTCGATGGGTTTGCACGCGTGTGATAGATAATGATAAATATTCCACACGAGTGATGCAATCATGTTAATTAATTGGAAAAGTTAAACAATTTTGCCAGCGGAATATTGCAAACTGATAAACCGGCCGCGCTATGAATCTAATTTTAAAATTAATTAACTTCGGACGATATGCAAATCAACGATATGGTATTCCGGTAATGTAACAAAACTCATTTCATTTCGCCCTATCCTGGCGCACCGTATTTTACCAAGATAGGACCGCATAACGCTGATTGCTGTGGAACTACAAATTGGGGAATGAAATATTTGTCAAATATCTTTACGGGTTCGCAGATATTCACCGGGGCAACAAATAAAGTTCCGTCACGTGAATGCTGAATGTTGCGGCATTCCATTTCGTTCTGATGGCTTAGTTAGGCGAATGAATGCTAAAACAAAGACGCCTTGAATGTAGTGCCATTAATCACGATCAAGCGGATGATAAGCAGTCCGTCTGAAATGCTGGATTAGTTCGGTATATTAATTATTGTCGAGGTATATTACACAGCCCGAAATTATCACTCTTTATGTTACTCGAAGGTACATTATAAGGCTTTTTGGGATAGGCCAGTTCATTTCATGAGACTAAAAAGTATTAAAAAAGTCTTGAAATAATATCAATAATCCCCAACGCAAATATGAAACAGAAAACGCTGGAAACTAAAAAAAAAACGGTCGTGACCGAAACTCAAACTCAAATAACTATGTATTATCTAATTACTTTTAGTGGGTACTTTATAATTTATACCTTAGTTTAAAATAATTATAGCTGGAAAATTGAAAGCTTATTCTCGAGGATCAAATTATTTGTGAAAATGTACCACAAGCAGAAACGGTTACATTGTTGTGCACACTAGTTTCCCAAAACAACAGTTTCCATAAACTCCACCATTCTCGTCCGATCATTAAACTTAAGATATCGCAATATCAGCTACAACGAGGTTTCCATTCAGATCCGAGAGGGCAAATAGTTATTTGCGATCCGTGAGAAGTACCTACAAAGCAGGAAAATATTTGCACGGGATCAGGTGTGATAACAATACCTTTCCGAAGATTTGGGTACGCTAAGCGCCAATCAATCGAAACCTTTTGGTCACAGGGACATGGGTGCCAATTGGAGTCGCATGCGTGTTTGTCAATTACCATGCGCTGAGGTAAACACAGTTGTCCCGAACGGTTTGAAAATTGATTCATTCTCTCTTGTAGCCGACAATAAAATAGAAACCGATAGCGATCGACGGTTAAACGACAAATAAATTAATATTTGGAAATGTTTATACTTGTGTTGTTCACCATATGTTTTATAATACGTGAATATTATGGTAATATAACTTCATGTATGAAATAATAAAGTGACTGGTAGTGACTTTTCTTTGATATTAATGTCCAAAGTTTTATTATGTTGAAGTATTTTTGGAACCGAAAATACACTATTTCTACTTTTAAATACAATTCTTTTGAAAAAATATGCCAACATATTTTTATTTAAGGAAACGAGTGAACGTTTTTCAGATCTTTAAACACATTGAAATTTTGAATCAACAATATTTTCGATTACTTATAAAAGCATAGGCAGTTTATTTATTGTATTACTTATTGAAATGATTTCAATAATCTTCAACGAAAATACGAAACAGCAAAAAACCTAGTTTTTTTTTCTGGCTCTTTCTATTTCATGTTTTCGTTAAAAATGATTGATATTATTTCAATAATTTATATGAAAATAATAAGTATGAAAGATTTTAAGTTAATACTATGTTTTACTATTACTATCCCCCTGAAAGGAATGTTACAATGAAAGCATTTATTAAAGAAATGCATAATTAACAAAAAAACATTTAACAACAGCATAATGTTCCAAAAAGAAAATCACAAAACACCCAATTGTCAGGTTCAAAACTCTTAAAAACTGTCTAAAATTACAAGATTACAGTAAAGATCGGTAAACCTACGGAGATAATGAGCTGAATATCTATTCATATTTCTATCAGAGCCGAGACTGTCTGCTCCTCCCCTCCATGTGAATGCTACGCTGCTACGGGTGCTATAGTGCTACGGCGCTACGTACTACAGACTACGCGATGCGTAGCCCGGAGCATCTACTCTCAAGAGCGTCACTTGACACTCCGTTACAGCGGGGTTACGGATCTATAGATGCTCATCTCGTAGATTTTAGATTATATAACCGGAGAATGTGGCACTACGGTAAAACCTCATACAAGTAATATAAGAAATGCTTTTACCAGTCAATTAATTACACGTTTGAAAGATGTAACGCTACATTTACCAGTTTAGAAAATGATGGTCGAAACCATTGTTCTTTTTAGTTTCTGGCTTTTTATGTTATATATTTATGTTTTAGATGATTAATATTATTTAAATACACAATATTATGCTAAAAAATTACAAACTCAATGTATTTAAATATAATCTAACGATAAATTGGATTTGACTCTGGAATCGAATATATTTATATCTAAGACAGCTGCTACAAGATTTTCAGATCCAGCAATATGTGATTTAATAAGATAACTATTGTTAACATGGTAGATAACCTAAAATAAGATTATCAATATGTATCGATCCCAAAATTTTTATTATAACTGTCATTAATGTTTTATAATTGCGGCCTCTAAAGCAGAGTGGTCAACGCATTTGTCTTAGACGGAAGATCAATAAAATAAAATAAACAAATAATATTGATAGCGCTCTTCGCTAAATGCGTATTATATAAAGATACCACCCAGATGCAAATGTTCAAGAGCAGCATAAAAATGTGGATCAATAACCATGAAGACGAGGAAATTATGAAGATTTTGCAGTAATCGTAGAACCAGCGACACCAACGCAGCAACCTACAGTCCCCCTCGGAACAAGAATCCCTAGTGAGGAGGACTGTGAATAAAATATATTTCGTTTTTCAACATATCTGTTTTTAATCATATATTTTTTCAAAATGTTATATTGTAATTAATAAAAATAAAATAAAAATATTAACGTAAATCTTGTTCATCTGATGTCAGCAGTTCTATTTAAGTTGTTTGATCTGTGGTTGATCTCTGTTTCTATTTCCCAACGATCGACAATGTATTTCGATAATATTGGATTTCCTACGGTCATCCGCGAATACTTCGCGCAAGTTATGAGCCATGTGAAGCTTTTATATTCTGACGTGTATTCTTGCTAGGCACTATTAAATATTGTTAAAAACACTTACTATTTCTTGTAAGATTATGACTAAAACACAAAAAAGCCACTTTCCAAAATTGCCCTTTTAAAATTAACATAGACATCAAGAGAACATACCCTCTATTCTTTATTAGTGCCTTAAGCCTTGGTAACACCACGTGAAGTTAGTAGTTTGCACCTACTACCAATATACAGATGGTACGTTTGTATGTGTACTTACGTACATACTTACATACACACATACATATACACGGGTGTACTCGTGCACTTACATATTGAGATGAGGCGAAGCGAACTTACTCGACTATCTTAAGAACCCGTATGATATAATTTTACGACTAAATATCCAATTAAATTAATTAGTCCTTAATGAAGGCACGTTAATACATATTGGTTAGCGATAAATGGAACACTTGAGAACTGAAATGACATTTAATATTTGGGTTCAATTTGATTGGTTTCATCGAAATAACCCAAGGACTATAAGTCATTTTTTTCTGTGAGAACTAAGGTTTTATTCAAATTTAGTTTTTTTAATGTGAATTCCCCGCAGAAGTCCTAAGCTACCCGAAGTCAGTGGGACTATGGCATCCTCAATTGGGATATGTTGTGAGGCTGGAGATAGTGAAGAAGAAAAGAAGATGAGGAAGAGGAAAGTTAGGAAGTACCTAATCAATCAGGTCTGGTCACCAAACACGACTAGTGCCATTTAAAACAACGCTTCGATTCTGAAAGGTGGTATTTCATCAGGGTGTTACTAAGGGTATCTACCACTCTGAAATATGCCACAAATATACTATACATTATTAAGCATTACTTAAATACGAAATAACACCTGTAATTTTAAAATTAAATTTATGTAGGCATGTAGAAATCAATTGATGGCTCACGCAGTTAAACATATTTACTAAAGGAATATCTAAACACATATATTGTTTAAATGTTTATTTTGTAGAAATCATATTATATTATATAAAAATATTTCATAAATTAAAACAAAAAACAGCTCTCACGCGTAAAAATAATTGTACAGCAGAACGTTTTTAGTATTTTTTTCTTTAAATTCATACGATGGATTGAAAAAAAATTAAAAAAAAAAAACTTCAAAATCTAAGCACATCGATGATTTGTATTTGAATACCGCAAAAGTGTAGTTCCTTTCCTTCTTCGCACTTTTTTCTTGTTGTTATTTTCCTTGCACATCTTTTGTCTGATAAATGTATATTTCTTTACCATGTCTGCTTTGTCTATTTGAACAATTCCATGATATTGTCTTTACGAAATGAGTTTTTCTCATACTCATTGTGGATACATTACGTTAAGAATTGCTTCAGTAATACAGTATACTACGCACACAAATAAAATAAAAAAGCATTCCAAAAAAATGCCTATCTTTTTGTTAAATACGGTATCGTAATTTCGGCCCTAATAACTGGGTGACCAGTAAGTTTAGTCATGAAAAAACCTTTGAAATATTTACATAATTAGATGCCTGGATTAAAGCATTTACTTGGGTACATTTTTGCTCAACTTTGAGTAACGGCTAGCCCGAGCGTGGAGTTGATGGTACTCGGTGCCTAAAATATCCCAAATTATCTCGTATATCGTTCATCTGACAGGCAAAAGGATCACATCCCACACATTCCAGGCCTTCTAATGACAGGAGAGACGTTCTCTCCTGCTTTCGTTAAGCCGCCCGGAGGGAGGCTGGGGAACCCAATTATCCAAAGGCACCCGGGATAACGACTGTTGAATTAACTTTGACTAATATTAATAAAATATAGCTTCTCCGCTCCAGCCATATCTGGCGATTGTGGATGTTGAAAATTCTGTGACGAGGAAACCTTAAATGCGATTTACTTTTACGGAACCAAATGTAGGCTTAATTCCGGACCCGTCTCGCCTAACTTGATTTCCTGTGAGATTATGTATTGCCGGCAATGGGAAATTAATATAATTTATTCATTCTCTTAATTATGATTCGAATTTAAAAGTCAAAGGTCGTGCGTTGAGCGATGACAAAATATGGTTTAAGGTACAAAGAAACATTTTCGTAGAAAAAATATTCAATGTTTTATGTGCGTGAATATTCTGCGTTGATTGGGGATCCAAACTAAGGGTTTGAGTATTTTTCATACGTGACCGGATTTATTAAAAATGTTATTTTTCGTGCAATTATATGAAAAAACCTCCACTTCTTAACAATAATTATTTAATATTCGAAATACTGATATTCTCTTGGTCAATTTTTAACGAAAAGTAATAGTGCCCTAGTCCTAGTAGCCCTATTTTAAGTACTAGGCAGAAAAAATGTGGGCTGAAATAGGATAAAATCTCAAAATATTTTGGCTCTGACGACGACAACCTAACCTAACCTTAAAATAATATTATTAGTATATATATATATATATATATATATATATCAATCCCGACATTTCTGTTATAACTGTCACTAATGTTTTATAATTACGGTCTCTAAAACATAGTGGTCAACGCATTTGTTATTGAGCCAATAGGTAAGTAAAACTACTCTTAATTCTACCATAAACATATCAACAATAAACAATTACCAAAAGGTCAATTTATTTTAGGTATGAAGGTGTAACGACTTTCTTAGTTATTTTTCAGAGAGTCTTATTTTTACACCATCACCATAATGCCCCATCTCTTGCAATTTATCTCTTTGCTTTTGTGACTCGAGAGGAAGGGAAGCAAAATCGAAAATCTCTTAGTGCTGGTCCCCTCAGCCTCGGGCAAGTCCATTGGCAATCCTTCCTGGCACAGTGGCACAGGTTAATCTTATCAAGAAGTTTCCCGACTCGAGAGAGTCAAAATGTCGTAACATGAATATTTGAAGCTAGGCCTGAGAGGCTGTAAGATATAATGTGGGAATATAACATTGGTTAAGGGTGGATACTAGGAAGGTGCGGTTGATACGGGGGATAAAAGAAAAATCTAGAATTAGTTACACTAAATAAATATAGGAGATAGTTATCCAACAAATATCACGTACATACTGCCAGATGCTGTGGCTATTCAGTCGAGTTCTGATGTGATTTGCTACATTTATTTGATTTCCTACCATATTAACCTACTGCCGGGCGCGCTGTTGTAAGTCACATGACTAGGCGCGCGCCGCACTGAGTGCGGCATTTCGAGATTCCACTTTTTTCATCATTTTTTTTTGTCATTTTTACGTGGAAAGTGATTATTACAGAAGCACAAAGTTATTCTTAATAGATTCACATATATTTCAAATCGTGAAAACCAACTTTAGGTATAATTTTATATGAAAATGGAAAAAGCACCATGTTTGATTCGCATCAAAACCACAAAAATGCACAACACCATCAAATGTTTTGAATTTTTTAATTTATTTTTAATGCATCCTTCTCAGTAGCAGTTTCTCTGGCTGCTTGTTTAGGACCTGGGGAAACTTTTTTTATAAACCTAGATCTCACCCGCGCCTGTGATGCTACTGGTTTGCTGCACTTTTTAACAAGATTTTAACTGACTGGTGACGGTGAGATGAGTGCAGGTAGTGTGCATAGAGCAGAATTATAATGAACAGGGATTACCTAAAGTCCCGAGACGTTTAGTTAATTGCTTTTCCTCGAAAACTGCAAAAAGGCGGACTTCCGCACGCAGTGTGACCGCGCGCCCGGCGGTAGAAAAATAATTTTCGGCTCTCATTGATCATCGTCTTTCTTAATCCCTAAATTTACATACTCTACGGTTGATACACGTCGGATGTGTTCCAAAAACTATTCTACACGTATGTGGGAAACAATTTTATGATAACATTTTGTTAGTGGCATCATTAGCTTTATGAGTCTTTGGCGTATAGTTACGGCAGTACCTACGGAGTGTAAACTAAGTCCGCTTTTGAGTGAAGTTGGAGTTATACCTACTTCCATCTTTTCAATATACGTAAGATTTTACATAGTTTTAGATAACAAGGTAATTTGACGAAAACCACCTCAACAGAACGATGGTTGAATCATTATTAGAATAGATTTTACTTTTAATTATTCTAAAAATAATTGTAACTTTTATATGACGGTATACATAGGGTCTATGTTGTATAGTTAAAATAACATAGTGTTTTAGAAAAGATCAAAAGGACATGTCTATTTCAGGCCAAAGATTGACACGTGTAAGTATAGTATTAATACAGCTATTTCCATGCTATTTTTACCTAGGAAAGAAGTCGCCTAAAACAAAACTAGTGTTTGATCTATTGTAATATTTTGGGAGAACACACCTACTGTTTGTAAGTACGATACGGTTGATTAATAAATTTTAAAGTGCCTGGTCTGAAATTGAACCGAAAATATTAACAAAGAACACAACATGTCCCAATGTAAGCCAGCGGGTAGGCGATGATAACACCGAACAATTGTACATATTTAATTACCTCAGTGAGAACAATACTAATAGTTGTAGGATATAGACAATATAAAAAACGACGCCGCTTTAATTATTAACTTATTGATATAAGAAGAAAGCGTCGTATTTTCTCCTTCTTAGGTGAACGAAACTTTATATACTTTCGTAGAGAGCAATCACTTTGTGGTTTGACATATATGAAAAAAATATTTTGTATTGTACCATTTATTTTATTTGTTTTTTTTTTTATGACCGACCAGTTTCGCTTAGCCCAAGTATCAACAAGGTACAAAATTAAACTAGCTTCAATTAAATTTTGCAATAAAAAAAAAAAAATAATTAAACAAATTGAACTAGTTTTGGTTTAATTTTGTACCCTAAGCGAAACCGGTCGGTCGTAAAAAATAAAATAAAATCTGTGGTCTTATACAAAGCTATTTTTTCATTTCATGAAATTCTATATATATTAATGAGACATTCAAAAGCAAAATATTACTTGAAATGATTGTATAAATCTATCATGTAAGTAACAAGATCTGAAGAGTCGAGTACTTCTCAACTTTATTGTTCCCTATATTCTTACCCTTTTCAGTCTATTTTCAAAAAAATCCTTAAATAGGTAATAATGTCGTGATCCAAGTTTTTCTCCAGGCTTTAGGCAGTTGATGGTCTTGAACAATCGCCTAAAAAATGTACACCGATGATTATTATAAAATTAAAAACATTAAAAAAACCTTTTCTAGTTTCATGAATTCAAGGCAACACGTCGTTCTTGTGATTCACGATTCCTATAAATAATAGAAGCGTTCGTGTTTATTCTCACGCTACCTTAATACAGTGTCAATATTACTTTAATTACTTAGCGCTGTAACATTCACTTGAGCTGTCGACACTACCCGGTACACGCCCATTGTGTTCTCAAGGACTTGCTTCTTTAACGAAGCCTTCCCCTCAAAGAGTCGAAGGCTTCGCTAAAATTCGTTCCACGTTCATCCTTTGAAATATGTAGAATTACAATCAATTCAAATCTACGTTGTGAAATTAGAATTAACTTTAAAGCGTTAATGTTTTTTTTTAATAAGCGTTAATTTTCGTCTCGGTTGTGACCATTGTCTTTTTTTTATTTTCTGGCTTTAATTGTTTCATATTTGTGTTGTTGATTATTGATATAACTTAAATATTTTTAAACATACGTGTTGTGAATTGCATAAGATTGTTTTTTGATTTGTAGAAATAAACAAAGAAGACCGGATCTAAGCAAAATACTTAAAACCGAAATATATTATAGGTATTTACGTTTTAGTACGTATTTCGATGATAAGTGGGCGAAATGAATTACCACTGATAGTTAGTAGCCTTTTCCTATTTCTCATCGATGATGAATACAAAAGAAATGGAAAAAGGGAATGCAATGGGGTTTTGAAAGTGCACTCATATCCTTCATTCAAAAATATCAATAAATTACAATAAACATGACCCCTATTTACTAATGTTTTATCAAATGAGAATAAACTTTAAAGCTTTTAAGCTTATTACAAAGATGGCAGCCAAATCAAAGAAAAAATTGAAAAAATGATATTACTAATTTTAAAATGAGAATGAGATCGACAAATCCCAATTTCTTATAAGGTCTCGGTGGCTCAATTGGCAAAAACGTTACTGCTGGATAGAGTAAAGGTTCCGAGTTTGAGTCTTGGTCGCGACCGTTATTTGTTCTGTTTCATATTAACGTTGATGATTATTGATATTATTTTAAATATTAATATTATAAATGAAAAATGTTTTTGTTTTAAGCCATTTTATTTTATTTATATATGTTTCTGCATTCAACCGGTTTCGGTTGGACTCAACCTTTTTCAGAAATGTACATATATAAACAGTTTATATGTGTACATTCCTGAAGAAGGTTGAGTTCAACCAAAACCGGTCGAATGCAGAAATATATATAAATAAAATGAAGTGACTTAAAAAAAAAAACATTTAAATTATAATGTCAAACCACAAAGTGATTGCTTCCTTCGATAAATTAATATTATATCGTTTGTTTATAGATACAGTCATTTGGAGTGAGTTTTTAGTGCTGATTTTAAGGTTATCTCATTGACCTCTTTCAGCCAGACTTCAATTCTTGATTTGTAATCGTTCAATTTAAATTGCGACATTTAATAGCATTTTAAGCAAACAAAGAATAAGATATTTGGATCCGCTGGTCAGTTCTTAAAACGAGTAGTTTTGCATTGACATATACCGTCCGCGGAAAGAGAGAAATCTTTTTTGATTCCGGTAAGCATCTCTCGTGGTCGTAAAATTGTTCTCAAAGGAACCTTTGTCATGCCATCGCTCTGAATGAGGCTGTGTTAACATTCAGCATTCAAACCGTAAATTTCCCGGAGTTTATGTGTGAAGACGGAGTGCATTTTACCGGAACTCAGAAATAACACACTTTGTACCTATACACGAGCTTTGCTTATAAAAATATTTATTTCGGTTTGCTATTTATAACGGCTAAGGTAAGAGGGCTTAATGGTAACAATGTTTATGTTTTAGAAATGATTTTCCTTTTGTTTAAATTTAAAAAATATTCACACGAGGATCAGCACCCAAAAATAAGTAGTTTGTAGAATTCTAATAGAAATTCTTCAAGAAATACTACAAATAAATTCAGTTAATTTTTACGAGTAAAAAGGTTCACTTCGTTTAAATTCAATTCTAAAACACATACTGGAAATTTTAAACGTTAGAAACTGTCTTTGCACGTTTTTAAACTACACATATTACGAAAATTTTGGCATGTTTTCCATGAAATTAAAAATATTAAAGATTTTATTTTTATTTACTAGAAACCTTAATATTTATCTGTAAATTTTACTACCCGTAGAAAATGTACAGATAAATCATTTATAGTTTTGCTTAAATTGTACTTTTACAACATCAACGTAACGTTGAGCGCCATTTTTAATTGCTTAGCGAAACAAAAAATCGTAGACACTGTCAGACTGGTACATTTCTACGCGTTTTTTCGTATTTAAAAAAAAATCATTATATATACAGGTGTACGTATTTAGAAATAACAACCGCCATATCAGGGACGTGTCAGTGTTTTAACGGTGAACGCGCGACCTTTTTGTCTAGAGGTCGCAAGTTTCATACCCTGCGTTATTGAGTCATATAAAATAGAGTACACAGCTCCATACAAAACCTCGTTTTATTAAGGTCTAATTCTCCGAGATCGGTTAACATTGGTAATATTTGGTATCTTACTTCGCTGGAAAACTACGGCGGGGTAGGGCGGGATAAAGTAAAGCGTGGGCGGTAAGCCCGTACTACATACTTTTAGAAAAACTACTCAAAAAAACATATTTATTTAGTTTAAAACAATTAATCTTGACAATATTGGCAGTTTTTTTTTTGTTTTCATTGTTTTTCAATGTAACAATCAGCAAACTTTTTAATATAAACTTGAACAAAAATCCAAAATGTGAATACAAATCACACAGTATTCGGATTATGTACCCGAATCATGCTGTCATCTAACTGGGGCAAGTTTTGTCTGTAAGTCATCCATAGATAAGAGCTTTTCCAGATCACTACTTTTATAATCCTAATTTGCTAAATTAACAAAACTGTAGTCCAATTGATATTTACTTTTAAACAACTTCAAGTATTGAGCGAGATAAAAAACTAATTCCCTCGCTTACCCAAATAAAGGTTGTCGAGAATGGCCAGAATGAGACGTTGGTTTCTATTTGAAAACAAAATATCGTATCTTGTGGAGCGGGCTTTTGCTACGAGCTGCCACGCACATCGCGACCGTCGCCGGCTCAAGTTGATGGCTTGTGATTTCAGCTAAGAAAATTATAGTAATATGAACAAGTAAGCAATTCTAGCAGTCGTTTTAATAAAATAAAACTACACTTTCCGGTGAAAAGTAAGTCTGTCGATTTATCTACAGCTGGTGTGATTCTCGCAATGTTTTGGTACTCAAGTCGGCATTTTATTCGTTTTATCTCGGTCGGTTTACGTATATAACGCACCGTTGAAGGTAATAATCAGTGAATTAAAGCAATGCATCACACTATGAAATACATGGGTTTTGGCCGCTTAGCGTCGGATCTAAATATAAACATCTATGCCCTGCGTAGTGCAAAAAAAATGTCCATAGTTATTCGTTGTTTTAAAAATCTATAAATTACATTTTAACCAACATTTTTCCTTGTCAAAGATACTTTTAGAATTACCTTGGTGACACACAACCACTAAATGAAATAGTTCCTTGTCAAAGATGCTCTTGATGAAACACAACCACTTAATGAACCAACATTGTTCCTTGTCAAATATACTCTTAATATTTATTACCTTGGTGATACACAATCACTAAATTAACCAACATTGTTTCTTGTCAAAGATACTCTTGATATTACCTTGGTGACACACAACTACTAAATGAACCAACATTGTTGCTTGTCAATGGTACTCTTAATATAACTTTGGTGACACATAACCACTAAATGAAATAACACTGTTCCTTGTCAAAGATGCTCTTGATGAAACACAACCACTTAATGAACCAACATTGTTACCTGTGGAAGATACTCTAAATATTAATATGGCGAAACACAACCACTAAATGAACCCAGGAAAATAAAAAAAAGTAAACCTTTCTTGCAATATTCTATAACAAAGAGATAAAAACTAGAATTTACAACTAATGATTTATCACAAAAATTTAAAATGTAACTATCATCTTATTTAATGATGATGGATCGTTGATCCAATGGTTTTATACCCATTCTCCCGTATCTCACCCACTTCCTTATGCCTCAAAGTATTACCCGATTGAGAGCAACAAACACATCAAGTTTTTTCAAATAAACGAAAATTTTGGATCAGTATTTTTATTTAATATTAGCGTAATAAATCGCGACAGTCACACAATACGTGGACAAGCTAAAAAGCTATAAAATGATTTACGGAAAATTTTGTTGAGAATGCAAAACCGGATAAATACGAAACTGTCAAATCGTTTGCTACGGCGGATGGACGAATGTACACTACTATTAATAATAAATCTCGCTCACGGCTGTTTCCATCAAAATGCGCTGAAACGTTGTTATTTGATTTTTTTCTCTTTCACGGACTATTGTCATGGCAAGGTTGACGCACTCGTTTGTTCATCATCGTTTGTTTATTGCGAACTTTGTAACTAAACTACTATTGGCAGAGGGGAAAGAAGGACATACCTTCGTCCTGGAATATGATTCTTGTCTATATTTATTCATCTTTTCATATATACTTCATATTAGTCAACTTCTGATTGATTTGTTGTATTCACGTGGTCGTACCATGTACAATGTCTTCAACTAACGAGAACTACTGAAAAAAGTGGGGGAGGGAAAGAAAAGGAGAAAGAGGAGAGAAATGTTAGAAAGTACTTATTTACTTCTATCTTTTTACTATTATTATTTATCTTGGTAAAATATAAGGGATTACTTTATGTCTGTCTCACTAGGAAATTTCTGTGTCGAGACCGACATAAAGTACATACATGATATTATATAATAAGGTGAAATAATACAGTGATGCATATTTTTTAATATCTTAACAGAAGATTTTAACAATAAATAAAGTGAGTTTTATCTTATAAATGTAAATAATAATAAAATAAAAGTGGTAAAAACGGAGATAAAAAAGATGAAATAAAATGAATATAAGTACAAAGTTATTATGTGGAGGTTACATTTTGAGATACTGTTTAGGTGTATAGAGGTGAGGTTGCATACATAATGTTTTGGTTCCTAAACACAATAAAAATCTTTAAAACTAACGTTTCTATTCTGAATGCTGGTCTCTCACAAGAGCAATAACTAAGAGTATTAGTATGAGGTGCAAATACGTGATATGTTCCTAATTTTTTATAGTTTTGAGTTTTTCGTCCTGACATAAGGGTAATTGATTTTCTTCCGTCAACAGATTTTCAACCCTTTAATTAATATAAAACCTCAAAACAATTCTTTATTACGATGCCAACATTAATCATTATTAAAATAAATACTCAAAACTTTGTATAAGACTACGGATATTATTTTAACCGACCGGTTTCGCTTAGCCTAAGTATCATCAAAGTACACAATTAAACTCAAGAAAAAATACAAAGTGTGCGGTTATATATGCATCCAGAGGACGAAAAAAATATAAAATAAAATAACAGAATAATGATAATTTTTTTTTTTAATTATAACAAACGAAACAGAGAAAATGAGATAGATAAAATGAATTGAAAGAGACAAAACATCAACTGAGAAGGTGATAAACCAACCTTCGAAATATAAGAATAATAATACATTTTTTATGAGTTTACAGGAAATACTCGTATATCTAATATTAGACTACTGGACAAATTTATAAAGTTATTTTTAAATTTATTTAAATATGTCAAACCACAAAGTGATTGCTTTCTACGAAAATATAAATTATTATTGTTCATATTGAAAATTGATTATTTTTCAGATTGGCACTGCACGCCCCTGCTGGGGGCTGTGAGTTTGGAGAACACTGGGAGTTGCAAACTGACGCATGTGATTCCATTACAAACCATCGCGTTACTGCGAGGAGAATTTACATAACGCTGTGTGATAAACAAAACTTCGGTGTTATAGAAACGGTAATAACACGGCTTCCTGGGAAATACGAAATTTATCTTCGTCGGTCGGGATGTGTTACATCACAATTATGTAATTTTACACCTGGCTGGCAAGAGATACGGCGAATTTAATAATTTCCTTTGACAGGCGAGTAAATCAACGGAGGATGCATGTATTAAGGAGCGCTCGTATTCTGTACTGCACTCGGGCCTGGTTCAGACGAGGCGGATTCGGTAGCGCGAAGCTGCAGGGACTGATTGACGCAGCATCAACTAATATAAGTCACAAATCCAGCGTGCGCAAATAAATGCTTTTAAAATTATTATTATCATTTAAAAAAAATTTTTGTTAAAAATAATTTTATTAACAACACACTATGAATTTTAACAGTTAAGTTTAATTTTGTACCCTGATAATGCCGAGGCGAAGTGAAACCGGTTGGTCATTAAAATTAAAATCGGCATTACTTTCGATTCTAAATTAAATTTTCTCTCACACATCAATAAAATAATAAGTGAAGGTTTAAAATTGCTAGGCTTTATTCTTCGAAATGCCAGCGTATTTAGAAATATTTCATTAATTCGAAGTCAAGTCGAATATAATTCTTCTGTCTGGTCCCCTCACCTTAAAATCCACCCTTATTCCATAGAAAAATTGCAACATAAATTTCTAAGATACATTTACTAGAAACTCGGTCTACCTTTTGAAACCATAAATTATAATTATTTAATGCAATAATTAAAATTATTATCACTCTTAGACTGGAGGCTTGTTTCCGATTTCACTTTTCTTTTTTGAATGGTATTATAGAAAGCCCTGATTTACTTAGCTTAATAACCTTCCATGTACCTAACAGAACCAATCGATCCAAAATCCTTTTTTAATGTAACAATAATATCAGGACTGAGTCATTTAGATACTCGCTTGTACCTAGATTGCATACAGTGGGTAATTATTTCGCTGAATCAGTAGATATATTCAACTACACTGAATCTAGTTACAAGAAGGCTATAGTAGCATACCTCTTTAAAAAATACTACTGTTAATTAATTGCATTATAATATTTCTATTAACTTACTTATGTTTTTGGGTGCTAATCATTTACTCCATGTTATTTTTATGTCACTATTCATTTATATTACATATTACATAGTTTTTTAAAAGCCGATTAGGGCTATATAATTAAATAAAAAATAAATTAAATAAAAATCTGTAGTGCAAAGTTTTTATTACGTTTTCATTAATTGTATCTTTGTTTATATGTACGTGTTATTCCAGAAGAAATTGACAGAAAAAGCGGTATATTGTATCAGTAGTAGTGTCGTCGTGGTAAAACACCACCATACATAATAGAAACGTGGCGTGCAATGGCTCAAGCCGTGTTTAGTGACCAGATTTGAATGGCCAGGGACTTTTCAATCTTACAAATCTTCTTCCCTCTCCACTCTCTCTAGCTTAACAGAATACGATGATTAAGGCTGCAATAGTCCTACTGGAATTATACGAATTTTGAACGGTATCAAAAATAATTCTCTCATTAAAAATCTGCAATAATAAACCGACAGTACACCATCAATACAATTTCGAAAAACCTGTTGTTAGTTTCAAAATATTCGGATAAATATTCAAACATGCTTTATCCGTCCATGAATACTAGATCATGCAGACATGAATGCATTGAATACTGCAAACATTGTCATTTAAATTATATTATTTATTTTCGTCCGTTAAAGGCTTTTTACGCAAATGTTTACATTAAAAATAAAAAATATACTCATAAACAATGCCAAAAATATTGTACAAGTAATTAAAAATAGTATTGAATAACAGGTACAGTTAAATAGTTTCATCAAATAAATTTGCTCTACTAGATGAAAACGACTTTACTAAGGTATACTTATA
Source organism: Drusus annulatus (assembly GCA_022651775.1). Classification (NCBI taxonomy): domain Eukaryota; kingdom Metazoa; phylum Arthropoda; class Insecta; order Trichoptera; family Limnephilidae; genus Drusus; species Drusus annulatus. The sequence goes on from JAGWCC010000334.1 coordinate 77,925, forward strand.
TTGTGATATTGACGTACTAAATATATCAAAATCGGAGTATTTGTTTCCCAGATGTAGAATTATGTCATCATGATAGGCGTATATTATGCACGATACTTTTTTTTTTATCTATTTTTATTTATATTGTAGGTACAGTAAAGATAATTTTGTGTTTCACAATATTGTTTAATATTTTATTATATAAGTGGTAATACATTCGTACACTCAGCCGTGTTGCTGTTGTAGTTGTTTGCTGAAAACTTGACACTGCAGTATTCGCTAGACATCAGTTCTACGTATTGGGGCTGGTTAAGTTGACGCCCTGATAGGCAAGCAAATTAATTGAACATTTGTAGAGAAACCACAAGAATATTGCTTCTCCGATCTCCATATTTCAACCGAACTGACGCTTGGCGGAGCCGATTACTTCGGAGAGCACACGGCACTATGTGCGGAAGTCGAAACACGCGTATGAATCCGGATCACCTGAAGGTTGCCTCACTACTCAGGTTCTTTGTTTGCGTTACAACGTACGTGATTTCGTTCAAAATTGAAGAATTCTAATGATTTATTAGTAATTCTGGTATTATTTCCCGATGTTTAGGAAATCATTTTTTACAGGAATTTTCAAATGAAATTACGTAAAACGACCATAAACAACGCGTTTGATAGCTTTGTTGCGTGATATGGCATTGTTACTGGCTATAAATAATGGCATTTTTAACCAACGACATCAAGTACTAGGCCTCGGTAGCCTAGACTCTTCCGAGAACAAGAATAAGTATTTACATACTTCGTCAACTCATTTCTATACGTACATTTATTTTTAGGTGAACTGTAAAAAATGGAATCTCAATTGCTTTAACTTTGCCTTTTAAAAGAGTCAAATAGAAGTATTTTAATAAACGGTAACTCAAAAAAAACATTTATTAATTCAATACTCAACCGCGTACGGGAAAAACGAAATAAAAGTGTGGTACAAAGGCACGTTGGAAATAGATTTGTGAAGAGACAAGCTTTTTGCTCAAAAAGGGGACGTAAAGTTGGAGAATGGAATTTATCCTCTGCGGTGGACAACGAGCTTTCTACCAAATTGCGGCAACGAGTCCCTTTTAAGAAATTGAGAGACGACAAAGCGGCGCGCCTTTGGAAAACACTTGAGAAATATTTTTAATATGCCCGCCGTAAAAGTTATGTATTCAAAACTGTCTATCAAAGAACTAAGAGTAAACAATTTTTCTTTTCGTTTTGTTTATGTAGTTGAATTTTCCGGGAAATAGAAATAAAATTTCTGAACTACGAAATTTAGAATAAAAGGTTTTAAAGTTCATAAAGACTTTTCCCGGATACGTTTTTATGTTCTCAATACAAAAAAATAGTAACAGTCTCTTGAAAACTAAATCTTTGGACCTCTTAAGTTTATTTTATTTTCACCATGTTTTCTCCATACCATATTGATTTTTTTACTTTCATATACCATGCTCACACTATTTTTTTATTTACTTTGATATTATATACGTAATACCTCATTAAAACTAGTTTCCAACTCAAACACGAGAATTGGTTTTGAAGAATTGATGAAGTTGGGTCGTTTGGTAAAAAAAATGTTTCAACAAAACCACCATGCAACATTGATGTGGAGAGAAGAGATGAAAGAGGGTGAACCTAATCGGAAGTATAATATGTTTTATTCAGAATTAAATAAAGTATGTTTTTTGTGTCTTTTAGGTTTTGTTCTCTTGGGTTAAGGAAATCAAACTTTATATATTATGGGTATCATTCTCCCCTGTCCAGAGTGTCGAGACTTGTTAACTTAAGCCATGGTCTTGAAATTTTCGGTACAAGTTTAAATAATTTCTGTCATTCTTTACGACTCTATCAACACTTTGATTTGACCTTGGCTTTCATTTGAATGTTCTTTCGTATGTAAATTTTGTCCTTTATTTGTTATTACTTCATTTTTATGTTGGTGCTATTCTTTCTCTGTTACTCTTTTTCCCATTTTGTGTTTTGTATTCTTTTGTAATTGGACAATAGTCCGTTAGTTTATAAATAAATAAAAAAAATATAACAAATTTATGATTTTTATTTGTTTTAAGATAAACTGGTTATCATAAATCTTTGGTACACATTTCATCCAATTCTTTATTAATGCAAAATTAGTATTTTGTTATCCAAGAGTATTAATACCTTTATAGAACATCGATTATTCAAACTTTTCGCACATATTAATATTTCAATTTCAAGACAAAACAGTTAAATATTGAACACGAATCGACGAGTCACATTGAATGCTTAACTATTTCTGCTATTTTATTATTTTTCATACTTTTTATTAAACTAGTAATAATCAATGTATTTTAATTTGACGTAACTTAATTAAAATATCAAAGATGGATTCATCGCTTTTTTTAGATTTCGGGTTTGATTTTAATTAAAATAAATTAATTAACCGAACAATAACTTTTTGCAAAAAGTGCTTCAGAATCCAGAGCGTTAACTCATCAGTATGAATAATTATAAATTATTTTTGATTGAAACTGGCGTGGGCTGTAACAACATACTTATAAAAAAACTGCCTGGTTAATTAATTAAAATTATTGCAAATGAATTGTTAATTTTCAGATTTGTACGAAAATCCATAATTCAATCATTTTAATTACCTAACATAAATATTGTTTGCAAATTTGTTTGAGATTTATCTGATACAAGTACTCAGTTTTTTCAAAATTTCTAGGCAGTGGAAAAATATGTCTGACTTTTAATGTCGATACATTATTTTATTGAAAAACTGTTCGAAAATCAAATAACATTGAATTTTCAATCCAAGCGTGACGCATAAAAACACAATCAATCATTCATTCATTATTCATTTGACAAGTACACCTGAATACCTGTCTGTATTTTTGGTATTGTATCTTGTAGGTGCCCAAGAACCTAACATTAAAAGAATGATTCATGAATATAGAAAAAAACACGACTAACCCTATGAGAGTTTTAACTGTTTCATATAGTAAGGCTTCTGCATTATAGTTAAGATATCTTAGGGTAAGATGTTAGAAAGATGTTTTATGGTAGGTTCATAAAGAAATGTCTAATCGACGGCGTCCATGGTCAAGTGGTAAAAAAAAGGTCTTGGGTTCAAACCCGGTATTCGCAAATAACATTTAATTCATATAAAATAATATTAAGTATATTTGCGGCACGTTCCATAATGGTAGATACTCTAAATATTGCCCTGGTGGAAAACCACTATTCGAAATCGAAAATTTGCTTAAAAATGGCTTTAACCGTGTTTGATGACCAGATCTGAATAACCAGGTACTTCCCAACCTTCCTCTTTCCAACTCCTTTCTCCCCCCACTACCTTCAGCCTCACAACATACCCTAATGGGGGATGCCATAATGTTACTGGCTCTAGACGGTTGGGAGCAGTTGGGACTCTTGTGCGGTATTCACTTTAAAGAAAGTAAACTAAATAATTCGTGACATGTATTTTATTATATCTTAAAATAACCTCGGTAGCAGTACCTTGGTTTTTTGGTTGTTTTTATGATCGCTTTCTCCGGTAGTTGTTTTTAGAAAGTTTATGTGCGTTTACACAAACTAAAAATACTTTTGAACTATAAAAATATTAACAGAGTGTATTGAAAAATGGAAGAATGTATTTCTTGTGTAAAATAAAATATTCAAATGCAAAAATAATGCCATTTTTGTTTTCAGATATGAACGTAGGTAAAACAAAGATTATTTAGAGCATTCTAAATTTTATCGACGGAATACACGTATATGAAAAACCCATTCCTAAATGTTGTAGACTTAATTCACTATTAATTTGATATGATTTGATTGTCGTTTAAAGTTGATTGTGCCAAAAAACTACTGCCAGGGTGACACCACGATCTGCAGTGTATTCCACATGGCAGAACAGACGGGTTGGCTCAGCACAGAATGACACGAGGCTACTAAATAACATGTCTCTTGATATCTTCAACATAAACCTTAAAAAAATCAAGAGACACGATAACAATATATTTTAATTTGTTTTTATGTTACTATTCATGTGTATTGTACATGGACACAGTCTGTAATACAAAAAACAAAAAGTTGTCTTTTGATGTGTTATCGATTTAGCTCAACAAGATTTATTCAAAAGCTACCTTTCCCGTGTTAGGTATGTTGTTAAACTTTGTACACATCTGGATCGGCAGATGAATATTGAAATCGTTTTATTGGCAGTATAAAGCAAAGTGCTGCACGACATCGTCGATATGATCAGTGAGAAGCTCTTACTTCCTCAAAATAATTTAAGCACTTGTTTAAATTATTTTGAAAAGTTAACACTGAAGTGTACCACAAGGGGGTATACTTTCCCTGGTCTACTGTTGTAGTTGGCCGCAGACGGAAGATATTCTTTTACAATGGGATATTTATTTAAAATATTAAGAAAAAGTAAACATTTCTTCACTTAAATTATGATATATCGTCGTTGACGCGAAAATACCTCCCATGTGTCAAAAAAGTAATTGTTCAGGAAGAAATTAAAAACTGATTGTTGAGAGTTACAGATTGTCTTTTGAGATATCAAAAATATGCTTTGTAGTTTTAGATTCAATAATGTATTTTCACAAATAAAAACATTGAAACTTGAAGTACAAATTGAAACTCTACGCGATGTCATATTTAACTCATTTTTGTAAAGTTCCCACATCGGAGGTATTTTGCCGTTGACGACTATATTACATTATTTGGAAACTACTTTTAGTGTATTATTGTAATACACCTCATATTAAGTTATTTTTGATAGTCTAATACAACAATAATGTTTAATTTTAAAACCCATTCAGTTTCTTGCATTTTATGATTTTTCTCATAAAAAGAGTTGTAACATTAAACTGTTTTAATTCATACATTTCAAACATAGGTTTAGATCTGGGTCAAAGAGGCCTATGTTTGAGGAGGAGAAAACTTAACATTTGTGATGCACTTAGTTCATTAAGTTGAACCATTCAGACTTTATTTGTAAAAAAAATATAATATTATACCTACCTATATCAATTTCGACTGTTACAAGAACAAACCCTTACACATAAACACCGAACGACATAAATGTTAAAATACCAATAATAAATACACCAAGAAATCATATATTATCATCTTGTAGAACTTAGATTTCTGGAAAGAGGGTTATGAATATAGAATAATGTCTCCTGTGTAGAAGTGTATGGGCGTCCAGCGGTGCAGAAAGTGCGCCATATTTCAGTCCGAGAGAGCGAATTATTCAGTAGGGTCACTCCGAGGGGGCATTCTTCCAAAGTCAGCCAACTTAACTACCAACTTACCCAACTGCCCCAACTTACCCCTACTTCCTACTTCCCCGTGCCATATTACTTAGACTCAGAAATGAATCTCTTACAAAATTGTGCCATTTGTTACAAAAGAAATTCTTCACCGCTTCACTGTTTTAACTAAAGTGAAGATACAATGTACCTGCTTTGTCAAGAAAGCTTTCCAAATAAATCAAAATTGGTAAATAAATAATTTTACATATCCGAGATGTTATTTTTTTAATCTTAATGGTACAATTCCATAAAAACAGTATGATGAAATTTTTATGATTTTTTTCTTCAGGTATGTATTCGGAACCGGAAGGGTTTCACCCTCCCATAATACTTATAAAGACTCCCAATAGAAATATTAATTTATGTATGTAGCAGATACTACCAGTACTGGTCCAGGGCGAAATATGTCGGGACACAAGTTAATAACTGCATCAAAAGTTTATATGAGGCATATTACAATAATACACTTAAAGTAGTATTCCAAACAATGTCATATCATCGTCAATGCAAAAATACCTCCCACGTGTTAAAAAGTAATTGTTCAGGAGGAAATTAAAAAGTGATTTTTGTGAGTTACGGATTGTTTTTCGAGACATCAAAAAAAAGCTTTCTAGTTTTAGATGCAAAATGTATTTTCACAATACATTATTGAATCTAAATCTCGATACCAATATTATTGAATATTTGTTTTTTTAATGTCTGCCGTCCTTTTCAAGATTTATATATATATATATATATATATATATATATATATATATATATATATATATATATATATATATATATATATATATAGATATTTCACCCAATTTCAATCGTAATGTACCATTAAACAGTAGTTGTTAATGGGGTAATGTATTCGTTATGGATAGAGTGACCCATGAATGTCTCATTTCGCTAGCTGTATTTTATGTGGTTTATCCGCTCCACTTTACCTCACCAACTGTATTTATTCTCATAATACCTTACAGTATTTGTTACAAAAAGTTTATTTTCATCTATTTATGTCAGACGGCAACCGAGCTACATTTTAAAAATAAATTTCTAAAAGTTTTTTTTTCTAAAAGTTTCCCGAGAGGTAACTTATTGATATATTTTTCAACGTTTCTTACTTTGGCTTCAGAGAATGTAAGGTTATTCAACATTCACTTTACCAATTTACATCACATTTCCGAGGATAATAAAAGAGAACTTGTAGAGCGCAGTTTTGTGATACTTCACCTCAAGTGCGCTTCATACTAAATTAATTAAGCTGATAAGACTAACTAACAAGGAGAAAAATAACATGTAATATGTATACAAATCAAAACTTTCTTAAATCATGATCGTTATCATAAATCAGAGAAAAAGATTCTGATATGGGTATGACATTGCATGATGAAACCTAGTAGCACCCATATATGAAGAAAAAATGAATACTGTTAAAAGATGTATTTATGTTGAACGCTAGAATGAAAACCAAAACCTGCTGACTCACAGCATTAACTGACCACTACACTATGAAGAATTTTTCTTTTGCAAGGACTTGGGTATAAATAATGCGACAAGCTTTGAAAGGTTTAGAATATTGTATATCTGTTGTAAGTGTAGTTACATGGATACTTTTGTGAAAATGAAATCGTGCAAAGGATTATTTCCACAGGAATAAACAGTCCCTCGTTTATTAAATGGAAACAAAGTGCATTTCTTCTCTACTCTCAGTGTGAGCAATGTGGGCATGGCTGAGTTTTCATGTCAAATCCACAACTTTGCTGCTTTCTATGTGAAGTTTATTTTATGTGTTCGGTCAGTGGAAATTTCTTCACGGTTACTTTGTTGAATGAGGACTTTATTTGAAAGGTTTAGAAGACTGAATGCGGTCTGGCTGCGGTACCTGCCAATACAAATAGTTTTCTGACTGAATCGCAAATGCGGTTGGGTAATGTGAAAAAAAACAAACATGTTTCCAAGTACTAGAGGATGTTGAACGGAGCACGTCAATATAACGTTTATTCATGCAAAGTAGTGAATCAACGTAATAATATGTACAAAAATAGGATTTTTGCTGATCTTAGTTTATAAAGCTAGGTTTTTAAATTATTCCATATATATTTTAAAAATAGCAAAATTTGTGGTGGTACATTGTTTTAGTGAAACACCACTTTGTTTTAGTTTTTAGCCTAGTCTCTAAAATAGTTTTGATTCAATAAAAAAATATATTACAAAATAACAGACTTCCAAGGTTAATTTAAGTACCTATCCATAAGGCATATGAATGCTATAATATGATAGACTATATTTAAGCAGGATAAGAAATTATTCAAATGTTATTTTCACATCCATATTTCTAGTAAACATCTTTACCAAAATATTTCGTTATATGTTTTAAACACAATATTTTAATGGCATAAATAAAAATACACTTAATATCAACCAACCTTTTAACTAGTTTAAACAACTAACTTACGATCGCTTAAAAATTATAACTCCCCTAAACTTTCGTCAAAAATAATATTATGCGTGAACTAAGTATGTAATTTCTACGAAAATGAATCTTGAAGATCCGTCTTCAAAACCATTTTAAATTCAGCAATCAAGAAATATTCAAGTTACGACCGATCGAATTGATAGAAAAGGTATAATATAGATTTCACAAGCCCACTAGCGATTATGACGTCACACAGTGATGACTTCAAATGAACATCCTCAACACAACCCACATTCAAATCCCACCACAGCCTGCTTGGGAATACCGTTGCATCCGTGGGTTGGCCAGCCTATAACCCTGTTGAAATTTATCTGCAGCCAAGGAGTGTTACATGCTACGTTTTGGTCCGGACGGAGGCTGCAGGCTGCACCTCGTTTCCAATTCATGACCTAATCAAATCAGACGCCGCCTGCGGGTGACTCGAACTACCCCTGGCTAGGGGCCGCAGGGGCGCTGGACCTCGCCCACACGCTGATGCTTCGTCGTTAAAAATCTTCATTAAGTCGATAGTAAGCAACATAGCGTTATTGAACTTTACTATTAAGTAGCTCTTAGATTGAAGTCAGTGGATCAATTATTTGATTGTATTTAGTTAATTATATTTTACGGTATCAACAAGGAATACGTTTTTTGTTTGCAAAACTCGGTCCTGCTTCTTGACTCGATGTTAACCTCTAAATCACAGCTTTCTGAAGGACGATTATCTTTTTATGGTAAAAAAGTAATAAATTAAATTTAAAAAATGTGTTCTATGGTAAGAAAAAATAAGTGTCATGACATAATATTCAGATAACCCTATCCATAACAGTGCCAGTAAAGCAATTCTGGAAAAAGAAAGTGACGTAACATAATATTCAGGTGACACAGTGCTACTAAAGCATTTCTTGAAAAAAATAAGAGACGTAACATAATATTCATGTAACACAGTACCAGGAAAGCAGTTCTGGATAAAAATAAGTGACGTAACATAATATTTAGGCAACACAGTGCCAGTAAAGCGGTTTTGGAAAAAAAATAAGTGACGAAAAACAATATTCAGGTAACAGTACCAGGAAAGCAGTTCTGGAAAAAAATAAGTGACGTAACATAATATTCAGGTAACACAGTACCAGGAAGGCAGTTCTGAAAAAAAATAAGTGACGTAACATAATATTCAGGTAACACAGTACCAGGAAAGCAGTTCTGGAAAAAAATAAGTGACTTAACATAATATTCAGGTAACACAGTGCCAGTTAAGCGGTTTTGGAAAAAAATAAGTGGCGTAACATAATATTCAGTGCCACTAAAGTAGTTCTGGAAAAAAATGCGATATTAACTGTATTTAAAAATGAGTTCAGCATACCTATAAAGTAATATAACATGGCATTTTTGTCTAGTTTGGGTATATTCTACGGATTCGAAATATGCAACCTTCTATTATCTACGTTCAGAATAATGAGCAACAAGCGTGCATTTCATTACGGGTTATAATCAATCATTAAAATAGTATTTTTTATGCGAAATCTTAATAAAAAAAACCAAATATGCTTTGATATTTGGAGACAAAAAGACAAGACATGACGTAAAAATATCATGTGGATACAATGTACTGTGTAATGGAGGAAATAATTTACAGCTTGTTAAAAATATGAATTTTCGCATAAGTCGTTATGGAGGTTTTGATAAGGAAACTATATTTTTTACACATAGTCAAATAATTACAGAGCAAAACATTATGTAAGCAACAAGTGCAATGCATTTGAGTTACCTAACTTGTTACAGAAATTGTGGGAAGAGTGAATGTCCCTTTTGTAATTTAGTTAATTGCGTTTACTCCAAGTTTGCATTATTTTTGGAACTTCACCATTCGTAATACTGTCGTGGTTATAATACACATACGCCTAAGGGATCTAATAATTCTAAAACTTAGTGAGTGAAAATTGAGAGAGGGATGAGATATAAGCAGTGCGTACAGATGCTGTACGTCCTTTTCACACTGCGGTCACCAGAACAAAGTACCAAATTTTTTCTACCGTAAATAGACTCCTAGTTCATGGTAATGAGTGCTGATAAATATTTGACTACTTTAATATGTTGCTGGGTCAAGTAAAAACTAATATATTGAAGCATATTATTTTAAATAAGTGAAGAACTTTTATTAAAAGGTTATTTCTTGCTTTGTATTGTAAATTGCTATCTGCATGCTCTGAGCTTTGTAACTAACTAAACATCACACCGTTTCTCCGCAGGGGTAGGCAGATAAGACGGACCGCCATACAACTCTGTCTTGACACATATTCCTTGCTTCGTTCCCATTCATATATCGTCTCATACATATTCTTCTGTTATTCTGCCTCTTCACATGACTCGATTCAAGTATTTGATTCACTTGATCGTGCCACGTCTTCTGCAACTTTATATTTAATTTACTTTCGCATTGAGTATTTTTTTCACACTCTTTTCTTCGTTCATTCGCTCTGCATGCCCAAAACATCTGAGCGTCCCTTTCTCTGATCTTTGTTTTGCTGGATAATCAATGAGATATCATAAATAATGAGTTGTTTATAATATGTAATAACACATTATGTATTGACCACCTAGTAGCTGATTGGACAAACGCGTCGGATTCCCACCCGGGCGTCGTGGCTTCAATTCCTCTGCAAGCTAAGTCCTCCATCATTGCACAAGCAACATATTTTGCTTATTATGATGACAGTAAGAGATTTTTTTAAAATATTGTCAAGTTATTTGTATCCTGGGAATATTTGTTTTTATTTAAAAAATAAATATATATTATTTTAGTTATGTTTATAAATGGTCATTAACCGTAAATAAATAAATATTGTCAGCTTGGATTACTTGGATTACTTACTTACTTGGTTATTTTTTTTGTTTTAACTACTATTATATAACGAAATAAACTACAGTTGGAAGGAATTTCATTTACCGTTATTTAATACCCTAAATTACCAACCAATAAAAATGTTCGTTTTTAAATCTCTGATACGCTTTCCTTCAATCGACTAATCAACGTCTGTAGATAATAGATAGATAAAATGATTTCAATCGCTTTTATCTTTTCTCTTCAGGGATAATTGCTAACCCCTGTTGTTGTATTATGTGGCTGGGAGAGGCGCCAACCGGGATTATTATTGACAACACTCGGCGTCGGATGCTGCGCGAGCGACGTTATATCTGTTATCTGATTTATAACCACCGCATAAAAATAACTGTTTCCCTAATGAAGCTTTCAAATTATCGTTAACAATATGGCGGATCGTTGGAAGAACTTCGGATTAAAAAAAGCACCGTAAACGTGGTAAATATAGACATTTCATATTATTGATCATTTTATGGACATTTAATAATATATGGACATTTTATATTATTAGATGTTTTATTTGCCGCACACCTTTCTGATATATTTTTTAATTATATAGGTAAAACATTGACAAGCATCAATATTTTTAACGACAGCCTAAATACGTTATTTTGAGATTTCTTTGGAGTTGCTTTAAGAATTTATATTTAAAAAAATAGTCCATCTTTGTGTCCAACAGAACGCACATAGCTTCCTTTGAAGACGAAATTGAACTGTTGTTTGCACAATTTATTTGCATTCAACATAATTTTTATTCATATTTGATTGGTCGAGTTTTTATTCATATCAACTCTTTTTTCGCTTAGATCATATCGTCGCCGTAAAGGAAAAAGGGTCGAAGCGCCATTTTGGGAAGCTTACACCAGAGCGCTTAAAAGTTTTTTTTTGTTTTGCAATAAAATTCATAAGTTTTCAGTACCTGGTTGGATTTTGAAAAAAAAGTAAGCTCAGGCAACTCAATGCTTTTATTGAATTATCCAAAGCGGCAAAAAGATAAAAAAAGTAGCAAACTTGTGTCGCCTAAGTCTCAAGCCTTCTCCCAAATGGTAAACATATTTTAGATGGCTGAAGGGCCACAAAAGTCTTCAGAATCAAACAAAAGTCAGAGCATTCGATGCAAAAAAATAACTGATCAAAACTGCATGTTCAACTCATTTTTTACCAAAGTGTCGCTTAATCCCTCTTGGCTCTCCAGCGATGATATGAAAAGTCGAATAATTGTTATTTAAAAATATTCCATAGAGCTCTGTCTTATTTATTATATAATACATAAAACATATCCCATTTTATAAATCAAGTTCACTAGTAAATTCATGAATTGAAGCGGTGTTGACCGTTGTTTTATCGACGTTTGTGGATAACGTAATTATTCATTTATTTCCCGAAACAACGTTCATCTCGCTTTTTGGTTCTTTTAATACATGTGGTTTATTTTTAGAGTTCCATTGATAACAAACATCTTTACTCCCGTAACAAGATGCGAATTGTATATATCAATATAACTGAACTAGCTAACTGAAAGTATATTTGAAGTTAAGTTAACTGAAAGTATATTTGAAGTTTAACTAACTGAAAGTATATTTAAAGTTGAGATCAAGAAAAAAAATAAATTGCTGTATCGAGGAAATTGTGGTTTTAATATTTAAAATCAAGTCCAGAAGGTTCATCCATTAGGACAATGAAATAAATAATAAAACCGACCGCGAAATAATAAAATAAAATATCTCCAGTAAAATAATGTTGAAGCTGTGTTCCAGACCATTAGCGTTATAAAGTTGGAAAGAAAAAGCTCCACTGCGAATAGTATTGAGCAACTAACTGCCTGAAAACACCCACCCTGACTGCGAGCGCTGGCCCTCCGCGCGGGGCCACGCGGGAATCGGGCAAAAAGTTTCCCCAAAGAAAAATCCGTTGTACGCAAAATTCCCGGACTAAGAAAAAAGGAAGTTCACTCCTTCTAAGCGTTCCTAGCGAGCTGAGGGTTCGGGCGGGGGCGGGGGCGGCGATAATGAGATCAGGCTGAGAGGAAACGACCAGAGAAGCGGCAGGCAGCGGGGGTGGCGCGGGGTGAACCGGGGGGAGGCAATACGCCTGTTAATTTAGCCGAACCAGGTAGTTCGTGCTTAGGGAAAACACGTTATCTATTGCCATCCAGGTGATAAATTCGCTTTGGTTTTGAAAAAAATAATACTGTTATATGGAAGGCGTGTTGATTGAAATTTGTTAAAGTAAATTCCATCGAATTAAGTTGATATATTTACACAAGTACATCATTGTGGAAGGTAGTACAGCAATGTTGACCAATGCGACAGTATTATGTTAATAAGGTGCTTTGGTTTTAATTATGTAATGCGCGTATCAGCGGCCTATAACCGCATACTATGTCAGTTCTCATTTATTTTAAAAGTCAACGCTTGTACAAATTTTGAGTCTTCAACTTTTGCTAATATATTATGAGTTAATTCGTATTGTGAACTCTAGAACAAAGTATATATATTGGTTTTTTATTAATCATTACATTCTTTGAAATCAATTTCTTACCAAGGGAAATATGAAGATGTTGCTAATTGGTACGTATTAACGTTAAAAGAATTGTATTTAAAACATTTAGAACTGAACATCATTAAATCAAGAGCACGAAAAGAGTTATGCGTAGCTACGTTATTTATTTTAGCGCCGGTGATCTATTGATTATTATTTAAAATCAGGTCAAAAATTATTGAAAAATATCAACATTTCCTAATAATGAAATGTGAAAGCAGTAATAACTAACACGATTTAACCTGAATATAAATCTAGAACCTGCTTCCAAAGTTTCGCATAAAGCTGATGTTTCATTATACTTTAATATGCATTATAACAGTAGCGTTTTCAGAGGTATTTCCCGCAAGTGAAGTTATTCCGTTTTAAGCGAATGTGATATTAGGTTTTACTTGAGCGTCAAATGATTAAGAATTCCTTGCCAGGAATAAATATGAAATATTCCGTGCCAAGGCTGGAGGAAAGGGTTGGAAAAAAGGCGGAAGTTACTCAAAGATAATAATTTATTCTTCGCTGAGTAACGTGGGCAGGTAATATTTAACTGTGTGCGTTTCATCCCCGACCAATTATATTTGTTATAAGGCCAGGCGTTTACCTAAATCCACGTTGAATACATAAAGCTGGCTTTCCGAAGGAGAATGGACATAATAATGGAGCTTAATATAATTCCAAAGGTTTACATTAAGTATTAATGACGCCTGCGCCGATTGTGCTTGGGCTAAACGAAGTGTTTCTGGCTATTGTTGACAAATTTCTGACGGAATTGATTTTACTCTTCATAAAGAGCTAGATTAAGTTATTGCTTTATGCATGGCCTCACAATTAAAAACGGGCTCAAGCCACCAAAAACCATCGTATAAGTTTATTTCAGGATAAAAATTTGCACAGTGAAATTATAATAGGATTGTTAACATTTGTATAAGAAAATCATTTAACGAGGCTCGAATATTGTCGTGCTAAAAGAAATATACTTATTTGAAAAGTTCAGTACTGCAAAATATATGTTTTCATTATATTTGTTTACCCGATACACAACTGTAAATTGAAAAACTTGTATGTTTGTTCTCGTAACATCTGGTATTATCATTATTGGTTTATTGGGTTTTGCGAAAATTACAAGATTACTCGAAAGTTAGAAAATAACATTATGTTTGATTGCCAGGAGCTATAGAAGCACTCGGGAAACTTTCAGCTTCTGAGTGTATATAACATACCAATATTATAAGTCATGACAAAAGCTCCGTACGATTTCAGTTAAACGACTTGGGAGAAATGTCAACACCATGGAACTTTATTCTTTGCTTTGCGGAAACAAGAAGGAGAGGGGAGAAATATAGTTGAAGAAGAGCTTCGTGGATCAACTTTGTCACAAGTCAAAAGTTTAAGTGGATTATTAATTGACAGCCGCGGAGAGAAGAGCTTCCGCGAATAGCGTATTCTTTCCGCCACTTTTGTTAAATACCCACAAATTGTTGTGGAAATCGGATATTGCTGCAGAAATGGTTATTTGAGTGGCTTCTGTTTATATTTTACACACCTTTCGTAGAATACACGTGTGGTTTTCTCATTTATGCAGATGTTATGTGTTGGAAAGGTTGTAAGGGACCAGCAAACCCATGAATGTGTGATCGAGAACATTAGGACAATTGTCAGAAAAACATTTTTAATCATAATTAAATATAATATGCATGTGCGAATTTAGATAAACCCGAGCAGAAAATAATAATTAATTAAAATTTACATAGGCATATACTTTTCGTACCTACTCCATTCCACTACAATATTCATTTTCCTCACAACATGCCCCAGATTGGGCATGTCATAATCCCATTGGTTTCAGGCGGTTGTATTTTGTACGATACAAACGTGAACAATTCTTAACTTTAAAGGAGGCTTTCGAAATATGGAAAAAAATATATCCTAAGGCGTTTATGCAAAAAATATCTCTCAAACTGAGAAACAAAAAGGCAAAAGCACATGCATTTGGTTTTTAAATTTTTCTAACTCGTTGAGACTAGCATAGAGATTTGTGTAAATAAGACCACATTTAAGTTAGTTGAGCACTCGTTGGGAATTGCAGAGGAAAGGTAAAGCCTGCCACCTTGTACGACTATTTCCCAGAAGTTTTTCACTTTCAAGATTCTCAGTAAAAGAAATATTGATCAAGTCACCTCCCCAGCAAGGAGTATCTTGTGCAAAGTAAAGAGTGAAGCGCGAAACTACGAAATGCAATTCAAAATGAGAAAAGGGAGTATTCACGGAAGGATTGAAGGAATGCATAAAAAATAATAATTTTAATTCTAATTTATTTGCGCTAACTTTTATTTCCGCTCAGTATGATAAGTGTATCAAAATAGCAAGCAAGCAACATATGATATAATTTAATACACGTGGATACGATATATTATCTTTCAAGAACACGAGTTTAATATATTGTGAAGCTACTAGTTCTTTGTCCAACTATAATCGGATTTTATCAGGTCAATTCTGTTATACACAAAACCCACTGAGGAAATTTAGCATGAGCTCTGCAAATAACTCAACGGTTATTTCATTTTAAAGTCCGGGTATTTTAGAATTATTAGCGCCAGTGGACTCATAAGTTTGCTTCAATGGATTGAACGGTCGATTAACGGAATTGGAAAATGGATGATAATTAAAGGACTCAGTAGCGTAGCTAAATGTGCTGATGATTTTGATAGAAAATAACACAAACATAATTAGGCAGACGTATCAAAATATTTGCCATGTAAATATGATTCCGTATTGCTGTGCCAAACGAATTTAAATCAAATTAAATTTAAATAAAAAAAAGGTTTACTTCAAAGAGTTGCTACTTTTTTCTTACAAATTTATAGAACAAAATATGTAAAAAGATTCTTTCCTAGCAACTAAAAAATAAATCGAAAAGATTAGTTAATAGTACATACCCTTAAAGCGAACAAGTACAACATGCAGAAAAAAATACTTTTATGGATGTGAACCGATCGAGTAAAACATAGAGCTATTTACTCGTAATCTGCTAAATAATAGCTTGTCCAGCTTTGAACCTTGAAAATGTTGAGTTTCAAATTAAATTACTTGCTCTTATTTGTTAAGTTTTTCAGTAAATTATTATGGAAGGAAATCTCAAGTTTTCTTTTGTGAAATTTTTTTAGACGAATTATTCATGTTCTTGATCGAAAATACCTTCAAAATAAATAATGAAACTAATTTCATAAAGCAATTTGATCATTAACTACGGCTAGCGGCGAGTTCCGGTTTGCGGATGATAGAGTTTTCAGTCATCTATCGATGGAAGTCACAAGGAAATCTACAGGCTCTTTTAAAATTACCACTCTAAAGGCATTAATTGGGGTGATATTTCATCGTTGGCAGGGAAATACATTTCCTAAAGGGTGGTAATTTAGAACGGCTGCCGTGGTTACCACCAGGTGTACAGCCTCCCCCCCTACCCTCAAATGGGTATAAGCAGTTAAAAAGGAGATAAAAAGCATCACAAACAAAAAAGAGTATTGATGTTATCCTTTTTCTTTACTTACTGTATTCTTGATTTATGCCTCGAAAGATAATGGATTTTAAATACTTTGAAGGTAGAAATTCTTTATCTTGCGGTTTATTCGTTTCGTGAAGGCAATAAAGCTTCTTAATTCACTGTGGAATAAAATGAATGGATTTTCATTCGGATAATGTTTACAAATGTGCCAATTTATACTTAGTTGTTCGGTTTATCTATTCTCTATTCGCAAATTTTAATATGTTAAGTCGCCCTTTAATTATCTTGAATTATTAAATATTCTTGGATAGGATAACCATACGATATATATTTCTTATCGTGTAAACATTTCCTTTTTTTTCACAATAAAATGGTAATTCTACCTATCTTTCGTTTATACATTACTGGCAGGTATCAGTTCATTCAAAATAAATAATGTACCACTCGGCCATAACCTACATCCACGAAACTTACTCTTTTAAGTACACTAGAAGAAATATTAAAAAATATTTTTCGATATTTTGAATTAATAAAATGGTGCGAAAAAGATGTAGGTTTCACAGTAAGTCTACGCGAATAAGAGCAATATATTACCGGTCGATAAAAATATTGTAGGAGATCTTAAAAGAGATTCAACATCGAACGAAACAGATCAAAGACCACCAAAGAGGGTTTTTTTAATAGTTTTTTTTCATGATTTTTTCGCGACTTCCTGAAGCTTTGCAAATGTATTCCACTTATTTTTTTCAGTTTTGAGGCGTTTTGCCAAAGCTGTAATTGCGTACTTTTGGCAAATATTATTTGTAAACCTTTACTTTGTTCCACTTCTTTATTGTACACTAGACAACTTTCACCCTGCCATTGACATCTTCAGACTTGTGGTTTTTAGACTATTTACAACTGATTAAGGTGTGACAAATATTAATTTTATTCATTAAATAATGTGAAAGCGAACTTATAACTATACTAATAATATAATATGACTAAATGTTGTTTAGATTATGGCCTTTTGGAGATGATCATGGCAAATTTTAAGACGGTCGGGAAATTTAAGGAAACGCAGAATATAGCGGTAAGATATTCCGTACTCTTTGTAAATTGGACACAGACAATAAATCAAAACTTTTATGGGGTTTTAAATTTTACGTATTTTCCATGAATTTTTATGAAAAATCCCCCACTGAAATTTCACTGTATGAGTAGTTATATATCATTGTTTGTAAATATTATAAAATCGTTTTCTTAGCAGTTAATCTAATAAAACCTGAAATACTACTTCGTCAACCATCGTAGTTTTATCATCATCGTCAGGTCCGGTAAATCATGTTTGATTTATTGATTTTCGCAATGAATGATTTGCGTGGAGTGCAAATTTAAGAATGGGAACAACACTTTACTACCGCACGCAAAATTACAAACAATGTTTTGTACTTCCTGGACTGCTGAAATAATAAGAAAGTGAATTGTTGATTGCAACACGAGTTTTTTATCACAATTTTTTTTTTCTGGAAATACTGAGCGGATACGGACAGTGTGGATTTTGAATGGTAAATCTTCAACCGTGATTGAATTCAAGCTTTGTCCCACAGTTTAAAGAGTAGAAATAATATAGGTTCATTTTTTAAAAACACTTAAATAACAAGGGTTTTTTCTAATTTTGAAACCGTTTAATTCGTGGTGGAGCTCCATTTTAATTATTTAATAATACAATTTTTAAAAATTTATTCCACTATTTTTTATTTAAAACCTGACTGGTTTTACCTTGTGACGGGCATCTTCAGACTGCTACAATTAACTTAAAATTTGTAAATTGTTTTTGGATTAACTTAAAACTGTACCAGTCTGAAAATGCCCGTTATGACGGACATGAAGCATGGGGTGAAACCGGTCAGGTCTTAAATAAAAAAAGTAAAATAACATTAAAAAATTGGCATTATTAAATCACCAACAAGGGTTTAGCTTTAGGCATGTGAAACTTATGAACGCTTACATATTAATAACTTGAACAAAAAGGTTTTGTTTTATGAAATCGGATGTCTGTTTTTTTTATTCAGTTTCAAAACTCAAAAAATATATGCATATTTAAAATTCAATACTGCTTGGTAAAATTTTACTTATAATAGTTCGAAGTATCGCCATTGAAGGATGATAAGGACGCTATTCAAAACGGCATACGGTGGATTTGATTGCATGATTCATAATCTGCGACAATACATATAAAGTAGTATTAAATATATATTTTTAGACTAAATATTATTTAATGTATGGCGTGGATGAATACGAACATTTTCAAATAGATCTTTTCTTTAAACATGTGTCAGGCATATAAACATCTCTTTGCTGTGAACCGCACGCCACTGATTATGAAGTATCAAAATATATTCATCTCGTTTTTGTACTATATTATATATTTAATTAGTATTAAATAATAAATTATATATATGCAAAATGTTTTAGAGGGGTACCCTGTGTATGGTCTTAGTTAAAAACCACCATTCAAAATCGAAACGTTGCTTGCAATGAATTTAAGCGTTTTTGGTGACCAGATCTAAATAGCCAGGTATTTCCCTATCTTCCTCTTCCCATCTGATTCTCTTTCCCACTTCCTTCAGCCTCACAACATACCCCAATCGAAAATGCCACTGTCCAACTGGCTTCAGACAGTCGAGAGTAGTTGGGACTCTTGTGCAGTAATCCCATAAAGATAATATTAAATGAGGGGCTAAGAAGCAAAGGCAGCAATCTCCTTCATTTTAAATTATTTCTTGGAAAGTTGATTTAACGTTAAATGCACTTTTCTTTTGTGAATATGTTGATAAATTTAGAGATATCTTTTTCAAATTGTTCCTAGTTTAATATGCACTAACATTTTTGTACACTTCATTCTCCATTTCTCTATAATAATCATTCAATAGTTGACAATGCTACAGAACCATTTTTGGAGATTGCTGCCTTTGCTTCTAAGCCCCTCAAATATCTAAAAGTAAAATGTATATATTTTTTTTCCATTGTGCAGAGAGCAGACAGATGCTGGACCACTATTTGCACATGAGGCGATGCTTTTTTAGATTTTTACACCAAGTTTTTAGGCTTGTTTTATGGATTAAAATATACTTTCAACGTCGCCTAGATGAGAGATCACAATTGAACATCGAAATAAAACTCTAAATTGGTTTTAATATTGTTTATTGTTTAGGTATGAAAAATCAGGTATATTCCAACTATTATCTTTCCCTTATTTTTACCCTACCCAGTTGCTTTAAACTCACAACATTCTTGGCATATGTTCCCCTAGCTCCGGGCAGTAAACAGTGACATGTTCTAGTAGCTTAATGCCGTTGTGTAGGTATCGATGCATGTTACGGTAATATCACATAAGGAATGTTATAACTATAATTAGCTAGGTTATTTGATGTAACTTTCAGTGGCGGCTCGTGACTTTTTACTGTGCTTGATTGGTAAGATTGAAAAAACGTCATTTTTGATGTTATTGTGGCCGAAAAAAAAATTCTTCAAAATTTCAAAATTTTCCATGAAGATTTGTTAGAAATACTTTTTTTTTCTAGAAAAAAAAAAACATTTTCGGCTACTATATATGTCATGTCGTATTTTTCAATCTTAGCACTCTAGCACACTAAAAACCCACGAGCCGCCACTGGTTACTATTTTTCCGTTCCATTCCTTGATTTTTTTCGCAATGCACTGTTTAATAACGTTACTAACGTAATTTCTATATTAAGCTTTGAAATAATCACTTAGCTGAACAAAATATTGACACAATGCCAAATAAAATGAATTGCTATTCCTCAATAATCACTATACTAATTATGGATATCATTCTCTACTGTCCAGAATATCGAGACTTATTAACAACTCAAGCCGTGGTCTTGAAATTTTTGGTACCAATCCTAATGATTTTTGTCATTCTTTACGACTCTACCAAAACCTTGCTCACATTCTGACTTAAGTGTTCTTTCTTGGGTATATTTTGTACTATTTTTGTCATTGCTTCATTATATATGTACTGTTTTTTCTCTATTGTTCATATTTTCCCATTTCGTGTAATATTTTTCTTTTGTAATTGGACAATGGTCCATTAGTATATAAAAAAATAATATTGTTTGTTCTTTATTTTGTGTTTAATATAAATACGGCAAAAGTATGTTGAAATATTATTATTTCGAAATCCACTCAAGGGCAAAGCCAGTTAGAAAAACTAGTTGAATGTAAATTAAATGCCCACAGAATTAAATCTCCTTACTTCACCAGGTTGTGGAAAAAGGTATTGATGACTTAGAAAACTGTTCTAAAATAATCGGTTTAATTTATTCACTTAGCTTGCTAATGAAATTTCAAACGTAATGGCTCCAAGCTAAATTAGACTCGTCGAGTACGACTTGCGAGTGGCGAAAGGCGAATGACTTACTACTTATTTGTGTCTAGGAAACAGGAAATAGGACTGCGGAAATTAGATTTGTCGCGTTGGTGCACACACACGTATTGTAAATATATTTGGAGCTTCCGCCTTGGTGTCGGCATGTTTATATCTTACTAACGATAAATTGGATTAAGGTACAGAAACTCGGGATGATATCAGAAATCTGTTGGCAAATAAGGATATATCGATATTATTGGAAATCGTGATATTCTGAATTGGAGAACTTTAGTTTTGGACGGAAGTATTACATATTTGTTAAATGTTTGTATTAAAACAACCAACAAAATGATTTCAAAACGATACTATTTTTCTGTAGGTTTGGCCCAATATCTTTATAATACGAGTTTATTTTATTATTTATTGAAAGTAAACAAAACATTCTGAAGGTTTCTATAGTTCTAAGAGTTTCCGTCCCTTTTTAAGTATTATATTATAAAAATAGAAGTGTTTTTGGTCAAGACAACTGTTTTTAATTTTTAGGCAGTAATTTTTTTGAGAAAACAATAAAATGACTGGTTGATAGCCGAGTAAACAAAGACATCGGGTTTCTACCCAGGCGTCGTGGGTTCAACTCCTATACTCGCCTAGTTCTCCATTATTGCACAAGCTCCATTTTCAGCTCATAACGATGGTAGTAGAATTCTTTCAAATACTGACAGTTATACGTAACCCAGGAATGTTTGTCTTTCTTTTTATACGAAATATATATTCAGTTAAGTATCATAAAAAAAACTTCCATCTCATGAAGAAAGAATATTAGCCACGTTTCGCTGATTTATTTCAATTTTTACATATATTAGTTTTATTTTTTCCAATGAATTTATGTTTTTTTCTTTATAATTGTGTAGAAGTATATTTGTATTACACCTTTATTTTTTTGTATTATTATCAATTATGGAATTTATTGCCTCGCACTACTCCTGCATACCTTCTGGAATAAAAACTTTATTATTATTATTTGCTTCTGAAAATAATAATAATTCATAAAATAAATTTTAAAAAATTCTCATTAATATTTTTCCAATGTGCTTAGTTAATATTATGCTTCGACATATGTAAAAGAAAAGTAAAAAAAAATAGTTAACCAGTGGACGGACAGACTGAAAACGCTTGCATAAGGTAAAATGGTAAATAGTGCATGTTTTCCAACGTACCTTATTCAGTTTTAAGCCTATCGTATGGCCATATTCTTTTCAAGAAACAATGGAATAGGAACTTCTTCGAACTTGGGTATAAATCTTTAAATTAAATATTGCTTGCAAAGTTCAGAACGAAAAAAGAATCTCAATGGTACCTACATAAGCGGGTTACATTTCCGTTTCAAATAAGCTTTCAAATTTGGAGTGCCACTCAGAAAAAAAAACACTTTTTGCTTTTCAAGAAAGGTGTGTAATTAATTGTGTTACTGCACGCCACTGAGGCCGACGTGTTTGAAATGCCGATGACACCATTATCATGGCTGCTCTAGAACCCTCGAAGGGTTGAACGAAAAAAAGGTTTAATATTTATGGCTTTATGCTTTCTCGAATAAGAAGGCGTGTGACTTTTCCCTTATCGAATATACTTTTTAAATAAATTCAATGGGAGCAAATTTGGCTGTCGATGTTTTGAATATATTGTATACTCGCGTGTCTTTAATACCAAAAACAATTTTGCACTACATTGAAAGTATTTTATAGTACAAAAAAATATTGAAAAACATAAAGCGAAAGTAATTCTTTAATGCTGTATTATGTTTCAATGGTTTACCGTGAAAGTCAGATACGCACAATAAAAAAAAAAGATTTTGTTGATGCGTGACTTTTTTTCAGGTTCAAACTTTGTTTAGAAACAAAAATGTTCAAATATAGATTTTCCAGACGAAATTCAGTTAAAATGTACCAACTTGAAAAAGAGAATGAGAAGCAGTCTATTTTTGTAAATTTTACATATTGGGTGTACGCGAAAACCCAACAAAATCTCACTGTATTCATCAAATGGGATAAATCGAGTTCTAAGATGTGAGTAGATTCCTTAGAAGCAAACGAACAAATAAAATAAAAAAAACTAGTTATACGTTCTGCGGGAAGTCAAATGTTTCAACGATTACACAAGAAGGTGTGTATTTTATAAGGTAATGAAGGCTCAGAAAAATGGAAAACTCTCTAAGTTATTCACACGAAAACCGTAATGTACTATAAAAATACATCCCAAGTCTTAAAAACACATCAATTCATATCCCCGTCATATATACGTCATTCTTTGCCCTGAGAATATATTCAGGTACGGCAGAGGACATCTCACAATTCATTCTCGGAGTTTGTCGGAATGAATTAGTATTAGAGGATTTTCCGCCTCACAGCCTCCCATTATCGCTTCTTCACAATTTGGCCGGAGTAAGCTTACGTAGGGCGCCATTGTTACCCGAAGGGATGGATTCGTGGGAAGATTGAGTTGATCCATTATCATACACTCTGAGAGATGATGGAAATGAACTGGATCACCAGCGGTGGAACGCGGCTCTAAATTATATTTCGACTTGTTCTTGCCCAGTCGGAAAATATTTTAAAACTGTAAAAGTGCTCCCTAATTGAAAATAATGAAATTATGAACTTTTTAATTTTGTTCTTTTCCGTGATTTTTGACACTCGCTTTAATGATTACATTTTAAGAACTTCAAACTGTAAAAATGATTGATTATTTTTAATATTAAGGCAAAATAATGATAAACCGTCTAGCATTACTATTTTTCTTTTTTTTGTATAATTTACAATATCTAATAAAATCCTGCAAAGCTGCCACGTGGAAGCTTGTCTGCGGATTCTAAGAATTAATTATAACATTTGATTTTATTCACGAAAGGTATTTTTCACTAGTATAATTTTCCTTACCAATTATCCACAGCTTAATTATTTTGTTGCTTAATGAAAAACCGTCTAGCATTACTATTTTTCTTTTTTTTTGTATAATTTACAATATCTAATAAAATCCCGCAAAGCTGCCACATGGAAGCTTGTCTGCGGATTCTAAGAATTAATTATAACATTTCATTTTATTCACGAAAGGTATTTCTCAGTAGTATAATTTCACCAATTATCCACAGCTTAACTATTTTTTTGCTTGGATTTTCACAATTTTGTAATCTCAGGTTATTTGTTGGTTAATTAAATTTTGACTTACTTTTGTCGGTAAAAATTTGTTATGTGATCTATGCTGAGAATGGTAAGATAATAATGGTAGAAAACTCTTTGCGTCATCGGACATCCCTTAGTTCAA
The DNA here is from genome assembly GCA_022651775.1 of Drusus annulatus. Classification (NCBI taxonomy): domain Eukaryota; kingdom Metazoa; phylum Arthropoda; class Insecta; order Trichoptera; family Limnephilidae; genus Drusus; species Drusus annulatus. The sequence continues at coordinate 102,303 of JAGWCC010000334.1, forward strand.
GGCCTGAGTGCCCGATCTAGTCGAGCTTTCAGCGGGGCGGAGCGTGCGGCGTGCACCACACGTACATGTTTATATATTATAAGTGTCCTGATTGGATGACGCTCGAGTGGTGAAAAGAGTGTTCTTGTTTATATTACGCATCCAGGTTTAAGCCTGTTTGTGATTTAGCAGCATTTGTAAAACTCATGCGCGATGTCGTTGGAATAAATAATATTCCAAATTCAACCTAAGCCTAAAATATGGAATGTATAGAAGACATTCTTGTGAATTCATAAAGTATGTCTTTTTTAACCTTAAAATTTCAAATAAGGTAGAAAATTAACCATTTTTTTCTGTTTAAATTTCACTCTGACCATGGTGGCACGCTCCGCCCAGCTGGACGCTTCACCACTCAAGCCATACCCTTCAGATCTACATAAATATTAAGAGACTAAGATATATCTTTTTACAAAGCGTTATTAAGAATAGGTGATGTTACAAGTCTGTAGGCGCAAATAAGTCTTATAAGGCCTAATAAGACATAAAATAGGATGACGTTATTCCCAAAGGTTACTTATTTTTTATCACGAACTCTTGTGTAACTTAATTACAAGTTATACCTGCGCATTGAAGCGCTACCAAAGCTAGGCTTTTTAATTTTCTTTCACATATTACACTTGACTGTAACAGAAAGTTGATTGGCGATGAGATATTAGGTTAGACCGGCTAGTAGCTGAGTGGACAAACTCCCACCGGGCGTCGTGGGTTCGATTCCTCTGCTAGCTAAGTCCTCCATCATTGCACAAGCAACATCTTCCGCTTATGTTGATGGCAGTAGGAGTTTTTCAAATATTATCAGGTTGTTTGTAACCCGGAAATGTTTGTCTTTTTTAATTTATAAAAAAGGTCTTTTATAGAGGCGATGGTATTTGCCCGCGGTTTTTTGTTATGGGGGAATATGAAGAATGTGACAAATAAACCGTTTGCAAAACAAAAAAGTTATATAAATGTAGCATATTTATTTATTTACGCCTGTTGTAGCCTTTTTCACAAATGTGAACATTTTTTAAATTTTTTTTAAATAATAACCTCATAAGTAAGAATATTGAATAACATGTACAAAATTATTGTAGATGAAAATAACTAATAATATTAAATAAATAACAGATTCAAAAATATTGCCAAAGAAAAGAGAAGAAAAAATAGTTTTAAATAACAGGTCCAGAATCAAATATTTACAACTATTAGTTTAGCTCTATCAGATGACAAAAACTGTACTAAATTAGACTTATGGTTTGATTTGACTTATAGTGTCATATAACCATTGTATGGAATGAGTGACCTGTTACTGAAGTGTTCATTGGATCTCGGAATACATAAGTTACGGTACTTTGTTCAACTGAGATTGCACAGATTTTGTGTAGGCGGACACGAGTATAGGTGCTGGGCAAATGCGGAAGGGACAAGGGATGGAGCGAGCTGAGGGGCACATAGGGGCGCACGAGGACAAAACGCGAGGCTCAAAGACGCCAGTGAGCCAAAGAAAACCCAGGGTGTGAAAGTATACAGTGGCGCGTCGGAAAAGTGCCAACGCCAGGATGCCAGTGAATCCAGAAAGTAACAGGACATGCAGACACGTGGTTATATTATCGGTTCGATGAAGCAGCGCACGAAAATATAAATACCTTAGAGCAGAGGAATTAACATGATCACGCGTAGTAGACGATGCTATCGGCTTAGAGTCCACGAATTCGCTGAGCCGTCGGACACATCGTGGTGGTGCTACATCATTAAGATGAAGGTTAAGGTAAACAATGTTAATAATAATAATAATAAAATTTGGACGATTTGTATAGCGCCATTTTTGTGAAAAATCACCTCAAGGGCGCTGTGCAGATCTTACTTTCTATCGTAACATATTAATTCCTAGTTTAAGTAAGAAAATATACAGGAACATACTTACCTGGCAGTATCCATCAGATAGACACAATTATTAACTTAAAATTATGATTATTAATTTAAGTATGTAAGACACTAATATAAAGGTTAATACTAAATATAAATATAATTTTCAATAACTAAACAAATAATTTTAAAAAAACTACACCATAAAAACTACGCGTCATATTAATTGTAGCGCGAGGCTTAAGCCTGATTCACACCAACGTCCGGTTCCGCTCAGTGCCGATATTGTTCCGCAAGAAAACCTTTTGATATGGTATGAATATAATATAATCAAGGAGTATGTGGCAAGACAAATTTGTGTGGTAGTATATCCTTCTGCCTATCCTTGTGATATTTAACTTTTTATTTAGTTAAATAATTATTTTGAAGTGTAAAAATACTTACAACGCAGATTTTTTTTTTTTTAAACCATTTTTATCACTAAATAATATTTTTAATAATTAATAATTAATAAAAATATTATTTAGTGATAAAAAAATGGTTTTTGATAAAAAAAAAATCTGCGATGTTAGTATTTTTACACTTCAAAATAATTATTTAACTAAATAAGTAGTTAAATATCACAACGGTGGGCAGAAGGATATACTGCCACACAAATTTGTCTTGGCATATACTCCTTGATTGATATTTATACCATATCAATAAGTTTTCTTGCGGAACAATATCGGCACTGAGCGGAACCGGACGTTGGTGTGAATCAGGCTTTAACCACACTTCCGTAAATCTCCACCATCGCAGGGTCTTACGCACTTGAATTATTGCGACGAATTCGCATATTGGAATGTCAGGCTTAATAATCTTCTCGCCGCTTGCTTTTGATCTTGGTCCACCGAGGGCGTAACAAACGGCGCGGCGTGCGCTCGGGCACGCCATGATATCCACCAATCACGCGATTCCACGTTTCGGGTGCTCGGCCAACAACTTGTTATATTTCTAGTTCGTTATTACAGTCGGTGAGTGGTTCTGAAATGTAGGGGGCACATCGCTTAATAGTTGATTCAAAACGGCATTGTTTAGTTTTCGTTTTTAGCAAGCCTAAATGTTTTTAGACGGCCTCCGTGGTCGAGTGGTAAGACGCTCGACTACAAATCCAGAGATTGCGAGTTCGAACCCGGCGTGCTCAAAGAATTTTTATTTAATTAATATGTCAGGAGCGGATACTCACAAGTATCGCCTTGTGAAAGACCACCATACAGGTGGCTTGAATCTGAATATCCAGGTACTTCCCAACCTTAATATTCCCATCTCCCTCCCTTTTCCACTACCTTCAAAGCCTTATAACATAACTCAATTGGGGATACCATAGTTTAACTAGCTCCAGACGGTTGGGAGCAGTTGGGACTCTTCTGCGGTATTAAGCACAAAGAAAGTTTATAAAAAATAGCAGGTCTAAAAAAAATCATTGCTTTTCCAACCCTCAATCAAGGTTTTTTATTTTTTCATCAGCCTAAATTTTAAAACATACCTCTCTTTAAAACTAAGCTCTGCACACGTTTGTATTAACTTACTTCATACGCCGAAGGTTGGTATTAAAATAAACAAATTATTCGCTGGCGCAAACTTTTAATTAGGTAAAGTCATCAACCACTTAGGACTTAGACATTCACACTCTTCTCCCCCAGTTTACCTCAGACAGCCGCGGTAGACCGCCCGTAAATACGGATTACAATTCACGGGTGGCTAATGTATTATACGGTCCAAGTTTAAGTCTAACTGCCGATCCGTTAAACGGAAACACGTCTGGAGCCGCTTAAACCTTAAACCGGCTATCGATTGTTTGCCGATGAAACGCCGAGAACTATTTAGGTGCTTTACGGAGTAAATAGCTTATGCGACTCTGATCACGGGCGTGAGAGGAAGATCTCATTCGACGCTCTGCGGAGATGCTGGCGTCGCGGCGTCGTGCTGAAATCAAATTATTTGCACAAGATAAAACGTCGTGTGCGCACGTGACTTGTTAAGTTAATTAGGGAGTGGCTCTCACGTAACCTTTGCAATAATGCTTTGGCCATCTGACATCGGAAGTTGCGAGATAATTTTGTGTTTATTGGAGAGTTATTATTGGATTCGGATGTTTCGCCAGGGAAGCTGTTGGCATTTCACCGTAGTGGAAACGAAAGTTCCTTCAAATAGACAATTTCACATTTAAAAGCTTTTGATGTTTAATACGAAATACCTATTTTTTATTATTATATATCTTGGTAAAATATTAGAAAAATAGGGGATTGCTCCATATCTGTCTCACTTAGAAATTCATGTGTCAAGACAGACGCAATATCTAAGATTTGCTTATTTTTGTGTGTTTAACAGGTTTATTCAGGTGCAATATACATCTTCAAATAGTTAAGTAATTCAACATCTTTCAGTTATTCCATATTTTGCTGCACATCAAAGGAAAATGACGACAATTGAGAAAAAGTAAAAATTTACGGTTTTTTTTTCAATTGAACCGAATTTACTCGGCTGCGGGAAGATTCAAACAATAGCACTTAAGCAATGGTATTTATTACATCTGGACCAGCAAAAATTGGCTTTATTTGATTTCTAATAATTCGTGTACTAGTTTGACGATGTTATCGTCAACAGTTTAAGACTTAGTTTTTGGGTGAAAAACGTTTTTCCAACAATCAGGAGGTCTAGAAAGCCTCGTAGACGTGGCTGAAAGAGCTGGCGGCAGAGGTCCATGACACTAGCATACAAAAGCTGGTGCTCCGACTACAGAAGTGTCTTGATCTCGACGGCGATTACATTGAAAAATAGTTTAATATATTGTGAAGTATCCTGTGAATTTTTACATAAATGCTGTAACGTTACTTTCTTGATGACCCTCGTACATCATTATTTTATAATTACATAAGCTTTATCAAACAAATCTTTTTCTTAGCATTATATGTTCTCGAAAAATCAGAACGTCGGTGATATCCATATTTTTAAATAATGACTCTATTTCTGAATTGATAAATGTGCAAAATAAATGTACGTTTAAACGTGAATTATTGCTCTTGATAATTTTTTTGAGTTTTTAATTAATTCGATAGAAATTTTGTGCATTTTAAAAACATTTCTTGTAAAATACTGTTAAAACACTCAAAAATGATCCAGGTGAATAAAACTTGGAAGGTTTCAAGCATCAAAATATTAGCAGAGGGTTTACCTGCAATGTACGCCTTATTTGAATAAGCTGAGACTGAGTTTCAGTTCATCCGATATTACAACGTTATGCAAACTGATCTTAAGGCGGGTTTATTTGTGAAGAGCGGGAGGGGAAATTTATAATTTATATAAAGTGAGTGAATATTCAAGCTCCTGAAATATTACATTCGGATCTCAGAGTAACAAACTATTAACTTTCCAAGAAACGCTTCGGCCCGATGCTTAAATTTTCAATCGGAATAACAATATTGGTTGCTTAAATTTATATTGAGGGCGGATAAAATCATATTTGATCAACCTGTATAAACCTTTCACGAGCAAAGTGAATTAGTTTAGTTATATAAAAGCCTAATTTAATGACCTACGTCCAGTGTCACTAAACCAACGCTGAACCAACGTGTAAAAGTATATAATATATACAAGTATATAATTTACTTTTATATAATTGATGTATTTATAAATATATATTACATTAACTCCACACAGGTGGCCTTAAGAGAAACAATTTTCTTCAGAGCCTATGTCTTCTTTGGGGATGTTGCGTGGAAGGTCTTTTTAAAGAAAGGAAGGAGAAAACCTGGGTCTTGAAGAGGCCTATGTTGAAGGAAGGAGGAAACACAGAGGCCGGCAAATCCACAGCCGAGCTGTTGAACATAAAAACGAGTACAAATGTTGGGCGCGCGTTTGGCGAGTTTCCCGTATTTTTTCTCGAGTATAATAAGTAAGACGGAATGTGTTTTGTTTAAGACTTTATTTTTATTGTTGGTAGATATTTGAATATATCCAATTTCACGATAAGCCAAGCATTGTAACACTAATTAAAAAAAAAAAAATCACCATCGTTTTGTTAATTGTGCGTCTGTTGCTCAGCCTAATTAGAAAATATGAAAATGAAGCAGAATTTAAAAAACTTAAATAAATAAAAATTAAAATGTTTTACACTGTTTGTCTTTATGGCCAGGTATTTTCTCCATGTTTTCGTACGAATACTTAAGAAGTACAATGAATTGGAAAATACGCGACACAGTCGAGTGCATATTTAAATGTGCATATTTAAAAGTTTGTTGTAATTATTTGCACAGGAATGAGAACATTTCATCCCGGGATGTATAAATTCTATGTCCAAAAGCCGCCTTAGGAGCGACTTAGGGAGAAAGTGGTAAAATATGCTAATGGACCCCAGAATACTTGTGTTTCCGTGTTTCTAATTAATTCAAAAACTTTTACCTCAAAACAACTGAATTACAGCCGTCGCGTTGTGGACTTCCAGCGAGGACGCTTTTCCTTGAAAAGGCATTAATGTATGGTTAGCAAAAGGCCTACATTCTAATATTCCGCCTTAGATTGTTTAAACAATGTCCCAAAGTACTGACTAAGTAATGCTTGACTGTAAATATGCGGGTGTTATTAGAAGTCAAAAAGAAGCTGAGGCAGCTTTTGTCAATGGTTTGATTATTATGATAGTTTTTAGTCTTTAATTTATGATGGTTTGTAATAATTATCGGTATTTTTCCACTTTGTACTTTTATTCCACGAAAAAGAGTTTTTTTAATTCCCTTTTAATATCGATTGTTTTGACTGTAGATCATGGCTTAAAGATGGCTTTTATGTGAATCCCGTACAAAAGTAACAACTGCTCCCAACGGACTAGAGCCAGTAGAACATTAGGATCCTCAAACTGGGTATTTTGTGAGGCTAAAGGTAGTGAGGAGAAGAAGGAGATGGGGAAGAGTAAGGTTGAGAAGTACCTAGCTATTCTGGTCGCCTGATCATCTGGTCACCGAGCACGGCTAAAACCATTTAAGCAACGTTTTGATTCTGAATGGTGGTCATTCATCAGGGCAACACTGGTAGTATCTTCGATACATAATATGTAACCGAAATTTTCACGGGATAAAAAGCATAGTTTTTTTTGACCGGTTGGTAGCTGAGTGGACAAACGCGTCGGATTCCCACCGGGCGTCGTGCATTCAATTCCTCTGCTAGCTAAGTCCTCCATCATTACACAAGCAACATTTTACGCTTATTATGATGGCAGTAGGAGTTTTTCAAATATTATCAGGTTATTTGTAACCCGGGAATGTTGTCTTTCTTTAAAAAAAGAAAACAATCAACAAAGTTAGTCGTGTTTGTTGCCCAACGAAAAACGAGTGCAAAGTAAAATAAAATGAAAATTCCCTTTATATTATTTTGCTTAAGTTAAAGCATCGGGATACTTTCGCCATTTACGTGCAGAATGCCGTTGGACTTCTAACAATGCAAAAGCGGATATTTAAGAGCTCGGTTGAGAAATTATCCACCTTCACCTTATTTTCTGATCTTGCTCCGTCAGATCTTCATATCTTTTAAAATGTAATGCATGAAATATAATATAAATAGGTACATTATTTGTTTATATTTTTTTTCAAATATGAAGGCTACTAAACTGTGGATAAACCAATGATTTCATGTTGTAGGTTTTACACTTAAATAGAGTTTTTAATTTAAAGCATCAACATTTAGTTTTATAGCAAAATGTTTATCCAATTGTAATCCCATAACAGACCATCACAACTTTTTAACAAAAGCAGCACCGTTCGATACGATATAAGTTTTATGTTCGCTAAAAGAGCTTTGTGAAAACCACACCGGTGAAAACATTTGCTCAGCGTTCTTTATTTTCTCTGAGGCGGGTTCACAATCCAATATCAGGTATATTACCTCCAATGGGTGTTAATAATTCGCCATTTTATGGCCGGGATAACAAATATCTACGAAAATACACGTGTTTGTTTTTCTAAGTCCATATTAGAAAAATATACATTTACATAAAATACATACGCACGTGGGAAATATTAGACTGAAAAAACAAACAAAAATCTTTTTCACTGTTAACAATTCGTATTTTAAAGGGAAAGTACTAATATTATGTGTTAAGTATTGCACAGAATATTTTAATTTAATATTAAAAATCCAACATGTATACATGGATTCAAAACGGATTGGTAATAATATATTAAAACTTTTTGTGTGTCGTAATTAAATAATAATATTAAAATTGGAATTAACTTTAAAGCATCAATGGTTATTCATTATTAAAAATTAATAATCTAAAACACATTATGAAACATAAAAAAGTCAGAAACTAAAAAAAACAATGGTCATGATCGAAACTCGAGCTCGCAACTTCTTCTCTCTTCAGGACCAACACTTCGCCAACTAAGCCATCAAGACCTCATCAGAAAGCGGCATTTTTAAACGACCTCATACTTCTGTTGAAAATAACTTAATATTTTAATTTCTTCCGATTTTAGGCTGCCATCTTTAACACCACTTATTATTATTTAAATATTAGTAAGTGGTGTTTCTTATAGATTACATTTTCAAATATGTTCATCCTTGTTTAAATTTTGTTTGGTTTTGTTAAATAATGAGTAAGTAGGCACTTACCTACCAAACGCATAATCTAGAAAGATATTTATAAACTTTAATAAAATAATTTCCTACGCAAAATTTTGATAATAATATGAAATTTAAGCTAATGTGTGGTTACCTCCACAATACGTATGCGGAAGACGTTGTATCTGAAACTGATGTTGTTTTAACAATCCCAATCGTCCACACAGAATCCAGTTTAGTTGGCTTTGTAGCCGGGAAGGATATACACCTACATATTTTGTTACTTTTCTAACTTTATAATGTTTTGAAAGACAGAAAGATTGCGCATTGCACAATGGTTTTACGGATACCTGGTAAACCTGTTGATAGTTGATAACGGATAACTGCCCTTAATTCTTTCAGTGAAATCGGGAAATTACTCGTTAAGAAGTGTGTGCCAAGACAGAGTTATATGGCGGTCCGTCCTCTCTACCTACCCCTGTGGAGAAACGACGTGATGGTTAGTTAGTTAAAAAAAAAATATTTCAGGAAAAATAAATTCGAATATCGAATTCTGATACAACACAATAGTATTAACTTTTCTACAGCTGGGAGATCTCTCCTCTTTTTGGTCTTACAGATATATCAACACTCTAAGATACGTTCAATATTTATAATGCTAGGTATGAGAGTATAAGTCATGAAATTTAACGACGAAATTTAGCAAACACATATCAATATTTTATATTTCATTTGATGTAAAGTTCATTGAAAAATTCTGAAAAATATTTTTTGTTTCAATAAGCTTACTAGTTTATTTGCTGAAATATATATTTCTTTAATGATTTTGTAAGTATAAGACGAGATAAAAAGAAGTTGCCGTTTTAAACTTATAAGTACTCTTTAAAGATATCTTTTAGGTATATCCTTAGAGTAACGTAGAGACCTAACTTTGCGAAATTTTGTCCGCACTTTTTGACCAAGCAATGACCAAAGGGTGTGGCCTAAACTCAGAGTAAAATCACTAACAGGGTTGTCACAAATTAAGTAAATTAGGTATTTTGTTGTGAGTAGGTAGTTGTAAATCATTAAAAAGAATGAATGTTGTATATTTTTTTGTTTATTCAAAGATACATTAATCAATAAGATTATTAAAATCTTATTTATAGATAAAAATATAAACGAATTAAATTATTAGTACAGAACATTTTATAATACATCTTATAAAATGAACTTCAGTTCCATCAACAAAATAGTTTACAAACAAAAGTAAAAATAAAAAAAATGTACGGTGATAACAGATGTTAAATCATTTTCTTAACCTTGGAGTAAGAATATATGGAGAGAGATCATTTTTTTTACCTATATAAATTTGCGATAAATCACTTTCTCTGCGTTTTCACGTCGTACACCATGAGAGAGAAAGAGGCACAAAAATTTCACAAAACATGAAACCGCTTTTAAGTATTGTAGGGATGTTTTCCGTCCCGCGTTATTTTGTAAGGAAATTTCGAATGCAGATAATAATAACAGTGAACTTATATAGCACAGTTTTGTGATATTTCACGTCAAGTGCGCTTCATACTTAATTAATTAAGCTAATAATTCTAACTAACAAGGAGAAAATAATATATAATATGTATACAAAATTAAAACTATCTAGATGCATATCGTTATCATAAATCATCAGAGAACAGGTTCAGAAATGGGTACAATAGTGCATGTGCACATCAATAGATTTAAAAAAAAAAAACAATTAACTAGAAGCTAAGGGTATAAAAATCCAGATGAAACGTATGAATTCATATTAACATATTTGTTAAATCAAAGAAAAAGAAATTAGATTTTTCTCGTCTTTTTTCATCCTTTGGAAATCTAAAAATAATTAAATAAATAATAATATTCCAATTTTGGCATAGCCCTGAATCTGGGGACGTAACCGAAATTATAAATATAACTAAGAGATAAACACTATTCTGTCTTTATCTGTTTGCCAACAATTTAGCGTTAGTATCATGAGAAAGAAAGAGACCGGGATACTTTAAGAAGCCGTACAATATGGGTATTCCCCCTTGTAATGGTTTCTTATGTGACAGCTAGTAAATATCTCTAAGTTAAAAATATTACGAATCCACTAAAACTCATTTCAAACGGAAGTTTATTATATTGGAACGAATAATCCAAAGATTAATTACATATTGGTGTAAGTTACTAGTTGTTTTGTAGGTTAGAATGTTAAATATTTGAGATCTAACTAAAAAAGACGATTTTTATGGTACATACGTGTGAAAACTGTTTGTTTTTGGTCCTTTTGTACTTCGATTGAAGCAACCAAGTATAGCACATATGGCCATGATGTTTTGCTAGATATCGGACAAAAAATAACTCAAGTTTTTAACTATTTACGCACTTTTGACAGTCCGTTCGCCTGACACTCCAAACCAGAATGAAGCTCGTACAGATCAATTAACCGCGGACATGGTATTAGCCCGCCCCAAATCATGTATTGGTTTCAACAATTGTTTGTCTCTTTTTCTCATATGCGTATAGAACCGAGCATAAAGAGAGAGCTATATTTTGCGAGTTTGTCAACGATTTGTCACAAATTAGTATGGTCTCTTTATATTGTTACTCTGAGGGTATATCTTATGTTGATCTTGTCAGATTTCTGGAAAACATTTGCTAATATTTTTTTTAGAATAGATGTCCAAGTAATACAATAAATGGAGTATTTCCCATCTAAAAAATAATCTTTTGGTTTGTATTCATACAATAAAAATGAATTATACCACCATTAAGTGTATTTCATATGATAAGCCTAAGAAAAAGAAAACATAAATCATATTTAGTTTCAAATTTACTTGACATACGTAATGTGGGTGAGTCTCAAAGCTTAGGTCCTATAGCTGATTTTACTATTCCGCGTGCGTAAGGGAGATTTGCGAACTATTGAAAAATATGTCCACTGTTCTGGTAAAAACATGTTATTCTAAACAACCCAAATGCATTATGTATAAATATCAAGATTTGTAGTTCTAACGCTTGCTGTTTATGGTAGATGGCAGTATAATATTTACTAACGGTACACTATTAACCGTTGAGATTTAGAAACCCGCTAAAAAAATTAATGGCTTTTTATAGAAAGAAAATCGCTCAGAATAAATTCTTAGTGACGCCTGTGATGTTCTTTTATAATCGTTTTAAAATTATTATGAACAGTATGAATAATTAGAACCGTACATACGCAGTATTAGTTAATCAAAACATTAATTTGAAATAAGTACTTGGTGTTTTTGAAAGTCTATTTTAAGCAGTACAAACGGTGAGACATCTATTTATTAATGTTATTTGTGTTCTTAACAAAAGCAATACTACACATAAGTTATCTGTTAATTCTATACGGGTAAAAAATTTATTATACAGTAAAAAAAATTTCTAAGTATTCCAGAAAATACCATTTTAAAACTGTAACCTTTTTAATTCGATAAGCATAATGCATCCTAGAATTTTAAGTAAAACTCTAGGATGAATGAAAAACTAAAATGTTTTTGCTGGTTTTCAAACTGCGTCTGTTACGGACATTGTAGTATGTTTTCATGAAATTTAAAAGATCTCAATTATAAAAATAATATTTACTGAAAACCTTAGACATTTACCTAACTACCAGTGTAAAGTTTATAGATCATCAATTTATAAATCATTTGTAGTATTGTTTGTGTTAGAATGCTACAAGGTGACGTTTAGCGTAATTTTTGAGTGCTGAGACTTAAGTTAAATCACTTCGTGGAAAGCAATAATATACAAACATTCTGCAAATACTCCATCATTGTCTGAAAAACTAAATTGGCTAACAATGAAACAGATACTAATATTAAAAATATTGATTAAAATTAAATTAAAATAAAACATTATAAAAAAGAATTATAATTATTAGAAACTTTGTAAACTTTGATGTACTAGTAATAAACTGAAACTGAAACTAAAACTAAAACTAAAACTAAAACTAAAACTAAAACTAAAACTAAAACTAAAACTAAAACTAAAACTAAAACTAAAACTAAAACTAAAACTAAAACTAAAACTAAAACTAAAACTAAAACTAAAACTAAAACTAAAACTAAAACTAAAACTAAAACTAAAACTAAAACTAAAACTAAAACTAAAACTAAAACTAAAACTAAAACTAAAACTAAAACTAAAACTAAAACTAAAACTAAAACTAAAACTAAAACTAAAACTAAAACTAAAACTAAAACTAAAACTAAAACTAAAACTAAAACTAAAACTAAAACTAAAACTAAAACTAAAAACTAAAACTAAAACTAAAAACTAAAACTAAAAACTAAAACTAAAACTAAAACTAAAACTAAAACTAAAACTAAAACTAAAACTAAAACTAAAACTAAAACTAAAACTAAAACTAAAACTAAAACTAAAAACTAAAACTAAAAACTAAAAACTAAAACTAAAACTAAAACTAAAACTAAAACTAAAACTAAAACTAAAACTAAAACTAAAACTAAAACTAAAACTAAAACTAAAACTACAACTAAAACTAAAACTAAAACTAAAACTAAAACTAAAACTAAAAACTAAAACTAAAACTAAAACTAAAACTAAAACTAAAACTACAACTAAAACTAAAACCAAAACTAAAACTAAAACTAAAACTAAAACTATAACTGAATCTGAAACCAAAACCAAAACCAAAACCAAAACTAAAACTAAACTAAAACTTCCTTATTACAAGTTCAAGTTTATCACCACATAGAAACAATATTTTCGTGTTTGATACATTATAAAACAAAAGATTTCGAGAAAAATTTTGAGGGAAATTTTCAAGATAAAGTATTTTCAATAGTTAAGTTGGTAATAGACATTTCATAGACCAACATGAGTTTGCTTTAAAATGAAAGAGCTGACTTACTCTAAATTTTATTTTTTTTTATTTACATCAATATTTAGTATATCTACGAATGATCAGTAAAATACGAATAATTGCAATCGTGTTCGATTTTTATAAATCTTTATTGTTGCAAAAAGTGTCTCATCCAAGGGAAAATCATCATGCTATTTTACTTTAAACGTTCGGTTCTTCAACAATGTGGAATTAGCTAGATAATTTAAATTAATCTCCAGAGCGACCTGCCAACCACGGAAAGGATTACTTTGCAGGATTTCAATCCATTAATTGGATTCTAGTGAATCCTGCCCATGTCATTTGGGTATGCCTAGAAGAATAATTATTTCTCGAATAGCAACAAGCTTCCTTCAAAGGAACGTGTAACGGAGAAACGTTGGATTAAATTAATACGTATAGAGAAGTAATGTTAATACTCATTGTCATTTACGTAGGTTGTTTGTAATATTTGAAAAAGTGTGTTTGATATCAAACAAACAGTTCATACACTTTTTAATTCAAAGAAGAAAATGGTGGGGTAGATAATTTAATGATTAATCTTTTAGCTGATTCAACCACTAAGCTATGTATAAAATTGATCAACTTTTATATTAATTCATTATAACTGTTGATGGTTTTCTGTCAACCAGTGAATTTTTTTGAAGATTAATTTATTTTTCGCCAATTGTATTTAAAAAATTAGAACTCCACCTTTTCCAAAAAAACCGAAAAAAAAACTTAAGCTCTGGGAGTTTTTTAAAATTTTCATTTGAACTATTGGATATAACAATTACATAATATGTAGAAAAATAACAAAGTTTTATAAACTCGTATAAAACGACACTGCATGACTCTGTACGACACTGCTACTCATCTAATAATACTTTGAAATAATAGGTAATATACCGATTGATTGATTACATTTATTGTGATTCGTCTTGTACCTATGTTAAACCAGAAAACACTTACTGGAAAACAGATTTTGTTGACAATAACTTGAATATTTCACTGACACAAATCTTAGACCTTCGGGAGAATTCTTGAAATTAGTTGTCATCAAACTGGGGCTTAGGATCACAGGGGCCTATCCTTAATGCAAAACCCGCAGAGATCTCAGCCCCCCGCAAAGTGAGTGGTAACAACGTCAACTAACTAGTCATAAAAAAACATACTTTGATTGTAAGCAACATGACTATTTCAACATACTCGTACATGGTTGAGGTGTTTTAAACTTTCGTCACATTTGACATCGCTATAATTCAACACTCAGCACCATATTGTTTTTATACATTTTAATGGTTTCCGTTAAATGTAAATTTGAGGCTCGTTTTAGCTTTTGAACAAATTGTGATTGACTGATGAGCATTGCAATAAGACTGTAATGCTTATCAACTAATCACAATGTGTTCAAAAGTTGAAATGAACCGAAAATCCGCATTTAACAGGGACCGTCCAAATGACACAAAATTTTCGTAACACCTAAACCTTGAAATTATTTATTTCACCAATTGTGTGTTTTTTCTGTGAAATTTCTCAATCACATTCGTTAATTATCTACCTGGATCTAAGGACCATCTTAGGCGACTCAATTAAGTGAGTATTGAGTGAATTAATTTGTTTATAAAATATGAATTAGAATATAGCAATCGATAGAAACGCGTATTTATGTTGGGGAAGAAAGAGCTGCATTTAATTTTTTTTTCTATTTATAGTAAATTTCTCATCGTTTTTTTTCCATGAATTTAGTCACTGGTGTGGAAGGCCTTTAAAACAGGTTTTCTTTATCAACCGCAATTATAATATTAACTTATTTTGGGGTACTGTGAACTACATAACAGAATTCGCTCTTTAAATGTACAGTAAACTGATTACAATTGGTGGTCACAAAATAATGAAAGCATGTTAAATGTTTTCTCATAAAGAAATTATGAGAAATTTTATATTGTGGAAAGGTTTTCGGTCAGTATATGGAGCAAATTTTCCACAAAATGATTATCCACCAGTAATTCCCAGAAGGCTCGTGGATTGACAAAGGAATTTAAAGTCAGAGGGACAAATATTCCTTGGTGCTATATTTTCAATTAAACACATATTTTTTGATAGATACCAAGAATAAAATTGATATTTTTCACGTCCATTCACATACGACATGCCAGTTGCTTGTCTTAAATCAAGTGTTTGTTTTCTATATTAATAAGAATGCAGCCATGTACCCAATATGTTGAAGTGATATGATGAATTATACAAGTTTCTTACCATAGTTTAATGGCGACATAGATAATATTTTTCACATTTTTACTTTACAGGTTAAAGGAATGCACATTTTAATTGAAGTTTCGTTTGGAAGCGGCCTTCGGAGCAAACCTCAAAATAAAGATAACTTCATTTTTATGTAGTTCAAATTACAGCGGTATTTTCGGTAGTAATTTGTGATGAATCTTTAATTATTTGTGTGATCTAAATGGACCAACATTAACGATAAATGAAATCATAGATTGATGTCGGAAAATAATCCTCAGAATTACCATAAAATATTTTTCTGATCTGAATTTGCCGTTTCGTTTAAATGATTGATTTTACTGATTAACTTTTGGATTTGAATCTACTTTAAAAAAAATGAAGACTAGTTATTTGGAATTTCGCCGCTTTAAAAAAGCATGGTCCTAGGCCCAGAACAAGGAAATACAGTAGGAATGCGGAGACACGGTTTCAACCGCGAAACATGTTCCTTGACCCAACAACCCTTTATACCAATCCACTTGCATTGGTGTTTGTCAAGTAAAGGCATTTGGCACCAGATTTTTAGCAGACCGAGACAACGCTCGATGAATTACATGCTGACCAACCCAGAGAGGCTGGAATTGGATTGCAGAGAGTCAAAAGAAAAACGTCATCTAGGAGGCTTAAGCTTTCGAGACTTGTATGACGTATGTCCGTCGGAAGTAAGTACTTAAATTACACTTTGTTATTTGAGATTGAATCAAGGAAATGAAAATATTATTAAATCTAATATAATGTGAATGATGCCTGCTATAAGCAATCTTATCAAATAATAAAGACATTTTCTCACAGAAATGATTGAATCATACAGTAAAAACCCTTCACTCTTCGAGTGAAAGGAAACCAAAAAAGTCAATGCTGGAAGATATTGAGAAGTACCGGGAATGTGTCAAAGTGTGACGGGAAAATCTCTCGGCGCCTTTGGCGGGGAATTTCATCATGTCCACATTTGTATTTCTGCGGAAGTACTCCAACAAGCAATATTGTATTTTCACAGCTTCGTTCTTTGTCAAGTAGGTAGGCACTGCTCTCGGTGAATTTTCGCAAATTTCGGGAAGAAAGTGGTGAATACACGTGTCTGGTGACGTCACGTAGGCGCGTCGTGCGTAATAAAGGTGAGGCGTGCTAGATGGCCCAGAGTCGGATACAAGAGCGGGCGGAGGGGGGTCATTTGGCTTTAAGTAAAAATGTATTAAATAACGTGAGCTGCATGCGGAAATATTAAACTGGCGATACAGCGCGTTATGCTTGCGAGCCGCCCATGGCTAAATTTGCAATTATATCAGTGAACGCGATATCCTTGGAAAAGATTGATCGACGATTTTTAGTGTGACTTTTCGTTACTGAAAAAAAAAAACTGTTAACATATTTGTAGTCTTAGGCAAAACCATGGTTTGTAGATAAATTGCGTTTTTCGATACAAAAATTGTCATATTAATTGTTTTAAGGTTTATTTTTTAAAACTTGATTCAATGACATTTTTGCACTTGTTTATACGTATACTTATAAATTGACTCATGACCACCAATATTATAATACATTAAGCAAATCTTGTGGCGAAAATCTTCAAGATTTGCAAATACATACTTGTATGCACCACCTTTTTTAGTTTTATTCAAATAGTTAAGGACACAACTGTACCTTAATCAGAGCAGGTCAAATGTTATTATTCATTAATTAATATATTTATCCATGCCTTTTATCTACTACTTATATCCATCCATGCTACAAAAAAATTACGAAAATGTGCAGATATTTATATTATGTACATTAAAAATCACTCATCTATTAGTTATGAAGATATTAGATATATAGCAATAATGTAGTTTTTTTGGGATATATTTTTTGGAATGAAAGAATCTGGTATTACTTTAAAGAATTAACCCTTTTTATGACTTCACTTTTTATTTGCCATCTGTTTGACAAAATAAGTTGTTACTTCCATTCTCAACTCATAGCTCTTATTGTACTTCCTTACGGCTTCTTCAGCGGCACGAACTTATCTCGTGGGAGGTCAAACTTAACCACCCACGTAAAGGGGCAGCAAATAAGTCCTTGAATTAGACGTATAAATTCCTTTTTGCTATTAAACCATTCGACTTTGGTCAATTTTGGCTTCTTAAAACCAACCTCCTAATGGGTACACTGATTCGTTTTCAATGTTAAAAGCTTTCTCCGTAACATACTCTTTGTGGTATCATAATTCTTTCTGCAGAGATCTTACTTTTAGTTGGAACGACCTCTGTGGTAAAGTCAAAGTTTTTTATTCTAAAATCTTTCAAATTCTAGGGTATACGAACAAACATTAATTAAATATTTAAATTGTATCAATAATCTAAAACACAAATATGAAACAGATAAAGCCAGAAAATAAAAAGATAATGGTCACAACCGAGACTCGAACTCGGAACCACTATTCTATCCGGGAGCAACGCCTTAACCAATTCGGCCACTAAGACATTATTAGAAAGTGCCATTTTAATCAATCTCATATTTTCATTGAAAATTATGAATATTATTTTTAATTTCTTCCGATGTTTCTGTTTCATATTTGTGTTTTCGATTATTGATATTACTCAAATATTAAAAAAAACATAAGCATGAATGCTTTGAAGTTATTTCCGATTTCAAAAACATTATTTAATACATGTAAGCTTTTTTGTACATTCGAAAAAAATATCAAATTCGTGTACTTACTCACTGGTGCGAGAAAACTATTAAGAATTGAAAAGTTGCTAAAAATGATTTTAGCTATGTATAGTAATAATACCTAAACAGTCCGGTACTATCTTCTTCCCAAACTTCTTTTAGGTCTGACACTATTCCAGAAATGTCAAAGTTCCATTGGTTCATAGCAGTTAAAATTTATAATGCGAATCATAAAAAAATGTATTAGCAAAAGTTGTAAGTATTCATTTAGTGTTTCGGAAAATTAGTTGTGACATTATTACAGCGAGTGGAACAATATGTTAAATAGCAGAAAAACTCCTTTCGCGGGAAGTAAGCATACTAAAATAAAACACATTCTTTTAAAGTATGTGTTTCTAATAATTGTGCATTGAATCATGAAATACGTACAGTAACAATTCTGAATACAAAACTAAAGGAATTAAGTTTTTCCACATTTCGAAAAACGAATTAGATAAAACAGAAATTTAGGAAAAAACAGAAAAATGATCCAGTGTTTTTCAAACACGGCAAGGAGAAATTATCAAAATGATACTCAATTTAAAAAAAAGGTTATTTGGACTGTTCAATTTTATTAATTCGACATTTTACACAAATTTCGTAAAATTTTCAGAAAAACAAAATAGATTAATATTTAATGATTTAATAAAACAAATTTGTAACTTTATTCCACTTTTATTATTTTGACTGGACCGGTTTCAGCCTATGACGGCCATCTTCAGACTAGTACAAGTGTTTGTTAACCTACGGCTTATATACTATTTTTGGGGATGTTAGGGGTAGTAAACAATGATTTTACTTTAATTATATTCATCAGTATTGTTGCATGATTTTAATAGTTACAGGGTAAAAGTTACTTTTAATTTATTGGTATTACTATTTTATATATCTATCTGGAATATTTATTTATTTTATTTAATATTTAAGATGGGTTACAGTTGCATTTCTATAAATATGAATTGACAATGTATTTATATAATGAAAGGTTGGTGAATACTGATTGCTAATGAGTTTACTTTAGGTTTTCCCATCTCAATTGGGATGTCCAGATGTACAACATAATTTTCTAATTATTGGGTTACTCCCAGCATTATGGTATATTAGTTTTATGATTCTATTCATTATGCACTGTTAGAGTAGATTACTTCTATTATTATAAATTTCTCGGTATCAAGGAATTTTTGAGTGCTATGCACTTTGGTAATAACTTACATTTATTGTTATTACCTATTGATTATTTAAGGATTTTTAAGTGCATCTACATTATGATATGTTTTTAGTTAGGAATATACATTATTACATTGGATCGGATGATAAAATTATAATGGGTATAATAGCGGCAAGGTCGCCGCTATTATACCCATTATAATTTTATCATCCGATCCAATGTAATAATGTATATTCCTAACTAAAAACATATCATAATTTAAATGCACTTAAAAAATCCCAAATAATCAATAGGTAATAAGAATAAATGTAAGTTATTACACCAACCTTTCATTATATAAATACATTGTCAATTCATATTTATAGAAATGCAACTGTAACCCATCTTAAATATTAAATAAAATAAATAAATATTCCAGATAGATATATAAAATAGTAATACCAATAAATTAAAAGTAACTTTTACCCTGTAACTATTAAAATCATGCAACAATACTGATGAATATAATTAAAGTAAAATCATTGTTTACTACCCCTAACATCCCTAAAAATAGTATATAAGCCGTAGGTTAACAAACACTTGTACTAGTCTGAAGATGGCCGTCATAGGCTGAAACCGGTCCAGTCAAAATAATAAAAGTGGAATAAAGTTACAAATTTGTTTTATTAAATCATTAAAATGGAATTCCACCACGAATTAACAGTTTCAAAATTAGAAATAAGATTAATATTTATTTATTTAAAAACTAACGGACTATTGTCCAATTCCAAAAAAAATACATAAAACGAAATAGGAAAAAAAAGCAACAGAGAAAGAACAGCATATACATAATATTAAATGTAGCAATGACAAAAATAGGACAAAATATACATGAGAAAAAACATTTAAGTCAAAGCCAAGGTCAAGTCGAAGTTTTGGTAGAGTCGCATAGAATAACAAAAATCATTTAGACTGGTTCCAAAAAATTCAAGACCATGGCTTGAGTTATCAAATCTAGACATTTTGGACAGTGGAGAATGATACTTATAATTAGTAGGGTGATGATTGAGGAACTGCAATTATTTGTTTTTGAGTCTACGGCAAGGAATGTTGAACTGGATGGATTAAAATAATACGGTTGATTATTTTTAAAATGGCAATTAAATCTTCCTACGTTTTTCAATGAAGATATATTTATTTTTTGTTGGATTTCATCATATTAATTTTAGGCATACGTGATATTGAACAGGTGTATTTAAAATGAAATAAAGTAAGTTCTAACGAGTTTTTTCCCAGAAACAGTGCTTTAATAGGGCTTCCCATGGTTGCCACTTTAACGGTGTAATAAAAACGAGCTTGTTTAAAATTTAAGCGTCTCAGTAAAAAGCGCTTCCATTAGTAGTTTAAAATATCCCCTTACTGCGGGTGTCGGGTTTGATAAAGGGATCTCATACTGTGAGCCATTAAATTAAACGGCGCCTTCTCTGCGTGCTTCTTTTCCTGTTAAAATAAATTAATAAACTTTATTTAGAATACACAGAAAGAACGTGATGAATCTGAATAAAGCCTCGGTGACGCGATTTGAAAAAAAAGCTCGTTTCATTCCATTTACGGCTTAATTTAAATTCAGATTACTGTAATTACTGAAAAGGTAGAAGTGGAAAAAAATACGACAGTGGCTCTTTATTACCATCATCATGAAGAAACTTTTCTTTTTTGTAGACTAAATTAAAGCATTTTTTATTATTATTTACGTATCAAGTCATGTTAGAATTACACGAATTTGACTTAACTTGTATTTTTAATATTTTTTTATCAATGTTCCTAAAAAAAGGTGGAAATCTTTTTCAATAGGTCCAAACAAGAAATAATCGTCAAAATATTTTATGTATACACAAAAGAAAAAAAGAAGAAAAAAAATGTCTAAGGGAGCAAACCTGAACTTTCTTGACTGTAATGTATTTTCAATAAGTAGGTCATTACTTTACGTACAGTTTTTATTTTAAGCTTTAAATTTCAATTTGTTTCTATACTTTTTTATCGTTTAATTTATTTTTTATAGTCGATACCGCAAACGAGTCCCAACTGCTCTCAACCGTGTAGAGCCAATGAGACTATGGCCTCCCCAATTGGGCTATGTTGTGAGGCTGAGGGTAGAGAGGAGAGAAGGTAGATGGGAAAGATAAAGTTTGGGACGTACCTGGCTATTCAGATCTGCTCACCAAACACGGGTAAAGCAAATTCAATCAACGTTTCGATTCTGAATGATAGTCTTTTACCAGGACGGTACTTGAAGTATCTACCACTCAGGAACGTGCCACAAATATACTTTATGTTATTTAATATGAATTAAATGTGTTATTTTAATTAAATTAGAATTATTTGCGCACGCCGGGTTAGAATCCGCGACCTTTGGATTTGTAGTCGAGCCTCTAACTACTCAACCATAGAGGCCGTCAAATTTCCTATGTTGATGTTATGTTGTTATGCCTTTATTTACAGGGAATGTTTTTTTCAACTCTTTTGTTGAGCTGAAATATCCAAACTCTTGAATTGCACACTTTCATTTAAGAAGAAAGTCACTTTTCATCGACAAACACTCTCCGCTGGTCAAGAAATATGGTTTATAATAATAAATCAAAACTCTGTAAAGAGCCGGAAGTACGAAGGAAGCAGTTTCTCTTCCGGAAGGAAATGTGAAATATCATATATTTCGTACATCCCAAGATATCGTAATTTGCACACTCCACCGAAATACTTCTCCCGTTTCTTCTCCCCTAGTAGCTGTAGGATATTAAATGTTGTTCGCAGGCGCAGGTTAGGAGGAAGGGTCTACCTGGTATTGGGGAACTGTCATCTGCAGGTAAGGTGGAGGAAGATTGCTTTCTAGGAGGCTGCGAGGCTTTCAAAGCATCAGTTTGATTTGTATTTCAGAATGGATACAAGACGATTTATTTGTAGTATCTAAATACAAGTTCAAACGCGATTTAAAAGTTTTAACAAGATGATTTTTAGGATACTAAAATTTTGCACGGTCATTTTGAGGTATTTAAAACGCGTACAACAAATAATATAACATGACTAAATATATCACTATAATGTAGCACAAAGTGTACAAGACGATCAGGAAAATGTGCCATGAACAAAAAAAACAAATACTTCGATAGAGTAGAGTGATCTCAAAAGACACAATTATACTGTGTCTGACTAAACTAGTGAACGTGTATGCTTTTGTACTGGGTAATCCCATTTGATTAAATGCGAGAATTTATCTCAACAATGTTTCGTGTAGTAATATATCACCCCCGCCACGAATAGGTTTAATTAATAAAGAACTTTACGTAGACTTATCGAAGCACGTGAGAACTTCATGTAAATGTGGCGATGACTCCTATTTTCCATTTACAAAATTAACATTGCGCCTACCTACACCGCAGATTCCCAAAATTAGCCGAACCCACTTTTAGTCAAACAAACTTTCACTATCCACTTGGTTTTAGTGGTCATGATTAGATGGCTTTTCTTTATAACAAGAGAGCACCTTCCGTTCCCCACCAGGATGTTTGATTTATATTATTTTAATAATGCCAGTTATTTTATAAATTTAACAAAGATTTAAAAGTTTCTTTAATTTAATACATGAAAGTTATTTGTACTTCCTTTAGGTAGGTAAGAATTTGAAAAGTTTTTTTAAAATTTGATTATTTCAATTAACGTCACTTTAAAATTAAGGTTCATACTCGTACGTACTCACAGAGGAATTTTTTTTAAATTGATTTTTTTATAGAAGGTATGCAGGAGTAGTGCAGCGCACTATAATCCACAAATGAGAATTAATGCGATTAAATAATAATTAATTAAACTTTTTTTTTTAACTAAAAAAATAACAAATAAAATTAAATAAATTCGTTTGTGGCATTTTCCCTTGAATTTCGCCCGAAGTGAAAAAAAAATAATCTTTCAGGTATACCAAACATGCCCACGACCCACATTTTTTAGTTGTATCTCTTCATTGATTGCAGTGCCACCTGTACGTATTTATTTTTTGTAAGTATGTTTTTTACTTAGTATACAACTTAAGTAAATTTCTTTACTTAATATTTAAAACTATTCTTAATATCATTGAGGCATAACCCGCGAAAAGTTCAAGCTACTTTTATATCCATCAGTGGTTTCTAAAGTCTTCCTAAATATCAAATTAACAAACTACAAATAGTCTTCAACGCCGCGGCAAAACTTATCATCGGTGTATCAAAATATTCCCATATATCAGAGCACCTCGAAAATCTTCACTGGATTAAATGCCCCGAAAGAATCCAGTTTAAGCTTTGCTGGATGGTATTCAAATCAATCAACGGAATGGCTTCGGCTTATTTATCGGAATTATGTATTCCTGAAGATTCCAATTCGCGACAGTCAACCCTTAGATCGGCAATGTCATCGGCTATCGGAAGGTTGAAGGAACCAAAGCGCACACCAGACACTAAGTTCGGAGAGCGCGCCTTCGGAGTCTCAGGTCCTAAAGCCTGGAATGGACTACCACATGATCTGAGAGTAATAAAGACTCGACAGTGTTCAGAGCCAAACTCAAAATCCATTTTTTCAGAAAACCATTTCCATAATCAAGATGTAACAAGCCCAATAGAATATCTGTTCAAACCAAGAAAATTTTTCAGACTCTCATTCCTTAAATTCATTAGAAGATTTTCATCATTATCTGGTCCTCACTACGAAAAAATAAAAATAAATACCTCTGAAATACTTTATTTTAAATTTGTTCTGTATGTAAAAAAAAGAAGTTATTATGATATGGTGAATATGTCCTGCCAGAAGTGACAGGTAAGTATGTTGCTGTATATTTATATAAACTTAAAAATAATATTAAGTATAAATTTAGATTTGTATAGCGCCCTTAGGTGATTTTTCACAAAAATGGAGTTATACAATTGTCCAAATATTATAATTATTATTATTCATTGAATATCTTAAATAATTTAAAAGGGATATTATTTTGGCGTCTTCACAAATTTGTTTTTGGAAGTTCTAAATTTCCACAGCTTCTGATGGGTCACTATAAATTTAGAAAATTAAATTCACCAACATGTTTTTGAGAGCATCTTAGTTGTTAGCTTAAGTGTAAATACTGCGGTATTAAAAACTTTATGTTTTCTTACACTCACTCAATTGTTACTGAATATTTATTATATTTTTATACTTACTACAATTCAATTTTGTTTACATGACAAATGCTGTTCTAAGTGACGTGTTTGGCAAATAAATCATTTTCTGAAGTGTACAGACATGTACCAACACACACTCCAAGTTCGTGTTGCTGGGTCAGCTCTAATTTTGCGATTCATAATACAAAAAATTGACTTGCAAAATTAAATCATTTCAATGCTTCTTTTGGAGGAATTCCAAAGTGCAAAAATCGTGAAGCTTTTACCTCACATTAATAGTTTAGTCCAATGTTGAAAAATACATATTTTGTTACACTCTTAAAAAATGCGTTTTTGT
Source organism: Drusus annulatus (assembly GCA_022651775.1). Lineage (NCBI taxonomy): Eukaryota > Metazoa > Arthropoda > Insecta > Trichoptera > Limnephilidae > Drusus > Drusus annulatus. The sequence goes on from JAGWCC010000334.1 coordinate 127,289, forward strand.
AAACCATCCGAAATTGGCTCGCGACTCACAGATTAGGAAACTCCGTCGTACATCATTAATGTAAGGCAAAAGTAAAATGATTACTTTTCAAGTGAGATTCCTGGTTAGTGGCGGTTTGTACTTACGTATTTGATGTTTGAAACTGTTTAAGATTACTTTAATATCATACCAGACAAGAATCTTGGATTAGGCAAAGTAAGAAATTTAAATTAAAACAAAGCCTGTCTCTGAGTTGAATTGACTTAGTCACAGAAAGGTATTGAGTTGAAACGGGTAGGCTTAGAAGCAGAGTAGTTCTTTAAGACATGGGTTAATCCAGGAGAGACAACTTAAATTGCTGGATAATGGGACTTTATAATGAGATTTCATATTAGTTAATACTTCTTTGTTTTGTTGGGTGTATTTAAAAAAAATGTTTTAGGTATTTTCGTTCACGAAAAATTATGTTTTCAGTACCACAGTATTTTATACACATTGCTGGAAGGATGCGACAGCACCATACATTCATAAAGCGAACTCTTATTCTTTCATTAAGCTTAATTCGTACGAATTGTTATTGAATTGCATTTGAACTACTTGTTTCTGCATAATTTTGTCTCTTTTTAATACACAGTATCAAGTAAGTATAAGACGAGGGGCGTGAATCTTATTCCGAACCATTCGGTTGCCGTCCATGAATAGTTCATTTTTTTTACTTATATATCTTTTTGATATTTTTCTTTATAGTTTTGTTTTTAAGAATGTATAATGGTTATGTATCTAATGGATTCAAAAAAATTCTTTCGACGTGGTATTTGACACCAACACTGTTATTTTTTTTTGCTTGGTCATGAATCGTTTTATTGTTGTACGTATCAAGACAGGTGAATAAATTATTGGGTGTAGCTGCAGCGCGTTTTTACATTTATTATCAAGTATGTTAAAAGCATTTAAAAAATTGTATTTGCCCAGAAAACAAAAAAAAAAAAACAGACGAAGCATTAAATTTCACTGTTTGAGAGTGAAACACAGTGTTGGTAAGATTAGTTCATTGTTTTAAAAGCTCCCTCGTCTTTTTGAACTCCCTTAGGACATATTAATGTCATTGAAAATTTGCCATCTTTACCAAACTCCTGTATTGTAGTCAAAGTGTTTGTTGATTTTGTTTTTCTGTTTTCAAAACGCAAGCCTTGGATTCGAAAAAATTGCCGTTTTTTCAGATTTCAATGAAACCAAATGAACCTTAATGTTTGGTTTGTGCTAAGAAGGATGAATGCAACAGATTCAATTTAAAAATCTACCGTAAGTAAAATTTGAGAAAACGTTATCAATTTTATGGATAAAATTGATAACGTTTTGAAAATTAGATGCCGTTTGCTGATAGAGATGGGACCGAATGAAATGAAACTTAAGAACTCTGTTGAGAATGATAGATTTAAAACGATTCAACGAAAAAATCCTCCAAAAGTCACATTTCAAAAAAAAAAAAACACCACTTTGCGAGCAAAATGCCAGCCTTGGGGTCGGAAATTAGTTGTCTTTTTATCAGGCATAATGAGACCAAATAAAGTAAACCTTTGAAATTTTGTTTTGAATGGTGAATTTATGATGATAAAATGAAAAAAATTCTCCAAAAGTAACATTGTTGAAAAAAAATAGCACTTAGCGAGCAAACTGCGAGCCTTGGGGTCAAAAATCAGATGCTGTTTTCTCAGGAATAAAGCGTACCTTTGGAATGCTGTTAAAAATGATGAACTAAAGAAGTGAATGAAAAAATATCCCAAAAGTAACATTTCTAAAAAAAATAGCACTTAGCGGGCAAAATACGATCCTTGGGGTCGGAAATTAGATGCCGTTTTCTCAGGCTCAATGAGATCGAATAAAACGAACCTTTGAAATTTCTGTTAAAAATTATGAACTAAAAACGATTAAATGAAAAATCTTCCAAAAATTACATTTGTAAAAAAATAGCATTTTGCGGGAAAAATGCAAGCATTGCGGTCGGAAATTATAAGTTATTATCTAAGGCTCTTGCTTACGCTTTCTAAAGTAAAAACAATTTGCGTTTAACGAATAGAACTACAAGTATTTTAAAATTTAAATTAAAACTTGCAGATAATTAAATTCAACACATCACATTAGTGTAAAAAAGCGAATAACAAAACAAAACACGAAGGTTGACTTGCGTCACAAATTCTTAAATGATTTGGAAGAGTCTAGATTTTTCTATTAGATCGTCTTTATATTCTAACTTAATATTTATATCAGTGTGCAAAAGTAACATTTACGGAGTTTTAAATACGTTTCAAATTCATGTGCATTCACATTGTGAAAAAAAATTCATCGCAATGGCTGGTATTTTTGAAAGAATGCCACAGCACTTTTAATTTGTATAGCGCTATCTCTTTCGAATTAAACCCATACGATTACGCCAATGCAACGCTCCAACATCATAATCATGGCTACTAAGGAGAATAATAAACTTAAATGAAAGTTTTTCATCGCAATGGCTGGTATTTTTGAAAGAATGCCACAGCACTTTTAATTTGTATAGCGCTATCTCTTTTCGAATTAAACCCATACGATTACGCCAATGCAATGCTCCAACATCATAATCATGGCTACTAAGGAGAATAATAAACTTAAATGAAAGTTTTAACAGAATCCTGATTCATTTTCCCAAATGCTTTTCGGCTGGGCATAAAAAGCTCTCTCCTCGCGAAGCTCGTGGTACGGCGGTCGCATGGGGACTCGTCGGCCGAGACATAAACCACGATATAAATATACCATTTCACAATTTTTCGTTGTGTTATGCATTATCCATTACCCTTCAGGGAATTCTTCATAAGGAACGCCCTATGTTTTTTTAAATTGTACTTGATAAATATGAAAAGGCGAATTTCGTGCATTTTTTACAAACTTTTTTTTGCAAACAGTGTTGTTTAGAGTCAGTTAGTTTTATAAGTGAGCATATGCATCAGGTACACATTTTCCCCCCTATACCTTATCTGGTTGAAGGATTCTGTTTGGATAAAATAATTATTTAACTAGTAATTGTATCATTTAATTTCTGTAAATACGTGTTTCGAACAAACAATCTTAGAATACATGATGTGGGTATATAGTCATGAAAACCCTTTTGCAACAATATTAATAATTTTCAACGAAATTCGAAACAGAAAAAGACACAGAAAATTAAAAGGTTAGATTGCGATCAAGACTTGAATTCTCACGGATACAAAAGAGTGTTTACTGCTTATCTGCAAATAAAGCAAACAAAACTTTTTTTTACATACCTTCTGTCAATTTTAATAATCCTATATTTATTTGTTTTTTTTTCGAAATGTCTTCCGATATAGGCAGCCATCTTTGTATTGGTATGCAAAGCTCTACTCGAGGAACGTTGCCTCCCAGATAGTGTCTTAGATAGACTATTCATTTTTATTTACGGAAGACCTTTTAAAATTCTACAAAGTCTGAAATTAATATTTAAATTAGAATTAACTTTATATTTTATACTTTAAATTTACTTCTTAAAGCTGAAAAAATGTTTTTTAATAAAGTATGCTTTAAAAAGTTTTATGCTTTAATGAGTTAATTCTAAGTTAGTTTTAACGTTACGTAAGACGCAGAAAATGAAAAGATTAGTTTTAATTATTAATATCAAAATAAAGCATAAAGCTTTTATATGTAAATTATAATTTTAAGTTAATTTTTTGTCGACTATATAGGAAGAGCTTTATTTTACATCACATGTTAAACATGTATCATACCATATTCATTGCTTAGCATAAAACAAAAATAATGAACACATTCTGACAGCAGGTGTTCTGAATTTTTAAATTGTGATCACCGGATAACATTAGGTGCCTCACCTCCCGGAAACAGGGAATCCGTCACTCGAGTAAGATCCCATAAAGAATTCATTTTCTTGTTCATGTGTGTACTTAAGACTAATGTACTAGGCTCGAATCAAAATTTACATGGCTTAAATATAAAATATAAATGAGTTAAGACTGCAGAATGAAGTCTTTCAACTTAAACTAAAATATAATGCACTATTTTGAAAAATGTTTATATGCTATGAACGAAATCTAAATATTCTTTTGAATTTTCCATTTTTTTCTACCAAAAGGTTTTTTTCGTCATTTAATAAGTTTTTTATAAATATTCTTCTACTAAGCACATACCCGATTTACAGTATAAAATGTGAGTTAAGAACGTAATAAAAAGCAATCACTTAATAATTAAGGAGATGAAATCAAAGGCGAGGATAAAATCTCTTGAGAAGTTTATCTTTGATATGAACCAGAATCTTTCGAAAATGTATTTTCATTACGAGGTGAGCTCCATCTCGCCAGGGGGCGTTTGTTTCCCAGAAAATAAAGTTCAGCATTGTTTGCAATCAATCGACAAACAAATATTCATTATTGCTGTTTACAAATATAATGCGATGAAAAAGGTGTGTTGACTCAGTTTCTTACGGGGCGTAGAGGAGTTTGCCTTCGTCGATTGCTTTCTGATCGAGAGCTCCTTGAATATCATTTACATTAAGGGATGAGGGGTGCGGAGTGCGGTGGACAAACAACTGCCATGAATATTGATCACTCACATCGGCTTATATAATATTGAAAATTGATATACATATATAAATATATATAATAATAAAAATGAAAGTTTTATTCCAGAAGGTATGCAGGAGCAGTGCAATGCCATACGAAAAAAAAATGAACAGAAATTCATAAGAAAAAATAAATAAAATAATTTTAAAAAAATAATACAGGTAAAATTAATGGAGGATATCAGGCCTCATTTCTGCAAAACAAGTTCAATTATACAGTACCTGCTTTTATTTATAACTTACACGTATTTCTAAATCTTGATATATGTTATTGTTTTTTTTTTACGGTTTACGCTTCTTAATATTATACACTTTGGAGCACCGCCTAGTAACGCATTCGAACATTTGAAGTATAGTCAACGACCCTCCACAATAGCGAAAAAACTTTTGCAAAACATTACTTTCATAATTTCTAAGACTCAATCTAATTTAATATAACTATAAATAGTCAAAAATCTAAAATTCAGCTCTGCCACTCTAAAATTCTGAGCAGTATGTACGTTCAAGTAATACATTAGAGTTTGTAAACACAGTTTTAAAAAGCGATACAGTTAAGAAAGGGTGAAAAAATATCAACATTGCCTTTAAGTAATACAATAAGTTTTAATGCGGTTTAAAAAAAAAGTTAAGTGATACAGTTTAGTGATACAATTAAGAAATACTTTCGAATAACACAGTTTAAATGACCGGTTAGTAGCTGAGTGGACAAACGCATCGGATTCCAACAACATCAATCTTCCGTGCTAATGCAAAACGTCACATCTGACACCATTTTGATTAAGGTTATTTTTTTTATTTTCACATTTGATTCGTCCCTGTTAGACGCCGGTTGTCGCTCCGTTTGTGCTTTTGGAATAACTGAGATCAGCTGATCACAATATCACAGTGGATCACAATGTATTTAAAAGCTGTAACGGGTTAATAATTGGTGTTAAATGGGGACCATTAAAATGTGAAAAAAACAAAATGGCGCTAATCGCTTACAACACTAACCGTCTTACTTATTAGATTTTTACGCACCGGTTCCGTGTTAGTTTAGTTAAAGTTTAAGTCAGACGAAGGCCGTTAAATTAGGTGCATAAGCCGTGGTTGAAAGTCAAGTTTTTTGCTATTTCAACCTTACGCCACGCGTAATATTTACACCGCGTTTATAAGGGGTAAATTTTAAAACACCTTTACCTTAAATAATCAAAAAGGTATCTTAGCAATGAAATATAAAACAAAATAATTGGATGTTTATTTATTACATACATTTTTATCTGTAATTATATACTTTTACTATTCTCGCTATATGAATTCAAAGTGCTGTCGCATTCTTTCAGCAATACCAGTCATTTAGAAGATTTTTTTTTTCACAGTTTGAATGCACACAAATTTGAAACGTATTTAACGCAAAGTAAATATTGTTTTTGCATTCTGATTTGATTTGATTTGTGACACAAGCTGATATTTTGATTCGTTTTGTTCCTATTTTTTTTCTATAATATACATATATTTATATTTTTAAATCAACTCATGTTTCAAATGCAATTATTATAATACGCATGTTTGGATTGATAAAAATACCGGTAGATTTAAGAATTAAGACAAATGTTAAGAATAAGTGGTATTTTCTTAACAAATGTTATTTTTGGAGGATTTTTTCATTTAATCGTCTTTAGTCCATCATTCTTTATGTAATCCAAAAGGTTCACCTTCATTCGGCCTCATAGAGCCTGAAAAAACGGCATTTAATTTCCGACCCCAAGTCTCGCATGTTGTCCACAAAGTGATATTTTTTTAAACAAATATTAGTTTTGATGGATTTTATCATCTAATCGTCTTGAGTCCACCATTATTGACTGAATTCCAAAGGTTCACCTTCATTTGGCCCCATACAGCCTGAAAAACAGACATCTGATTTCCGACCCTAAGTCTCGCATGCTGTCTATAAAGTGTTTTTTTTTTAATAAATGTTATTTTTGGCGGATTTTATCATCTAATCATCTTTAGTCCATCATTATTGACACGATTCCAAAGGTTTTCTTTCATTCAGACCCACAGAGCCTAAAAAACGGCATCTAATGTCCGACCCCAAGTCTCGCATATTGTCCACAAAGTGGTATTTTTTTAAACAAATGTTTTTTGGTGGATTTTTATAATCTAATTGTCTTTAGTCCATCATTATTGACAGAATTCCAAAGGTTCACTTTCATTCGGCCCCATAGAGCCTTAAAAAATGGCATCTGATTTCCGACCCCAAGTCTCGCATACTGTCCATAAAGTGATATGTTTTTAACAAATTTTACATTTGGGGGATTTTTTTACGTAATCGTCTTTAGTTCATCATTATTGACAGAATTCTTAAGATTCACCTTCATTCGGCCTCATAGAGCTTGAAAAAACAGCATCTAATTTCCGACCCCAAGTCTTGCATACTGTCCACAAAGTGGTATTTTTTAAAAACAAATGTTGTTTTGTGGATTTTTATCATCTAATCGTCTTTAGTACATCATTATTGACACAATTCTAAAGGTTCTCCTTCATTCAGACCCATAGAGCCTGAAAAAACGACATGTAATTTCCGACCCCAAGTCTCGCATGCTGTCCGCAAATTGGTATTTTTTTAAACAAATGTTATTTCTGGTGGATTTTATCATCTAATCGTCTTTAGTTCATCATAATTGACAGAATTCTGAAGGTTCACCTTCATTTGGCCCGATAGAGCCTGAAAAAATGACATCTGATACCTTAAGTCTCGCATGTGATATTTTTTTAAACAAATGTTATTTTGGGTGGATTTTATCATCTATTACATATTATAAAAAAATAGTTTTTTCTCATCTTACATTAATGTATTAGTTTTTAAAACTGATCTCTATTTATTTTAAAGGCATAAAAACATTGTAATGGCCTCATGTAACCTAATAATGTAATACTGTTACGAGTATGTTTTATTATCAACCCAGGTCGGTATTTATTGAGTAGTAAACAGCGAAGGGAAATGTGTGTTTTAAAATTCCGGGCCATAAATCATTTCCTACGGGGGTAAGTACGCGTTTTTATGGTTTTATCAGTGGAGCGGTCTCAACGGCGTAGATGAAAAACAATAATAATAACTGGGATATAAAGGAAAACATAGTGGAGAACTGTAAAAGAGAATCCTATTCATATTTCAAACTTACCTAATTACGTTTAAGTGCAGCTCTGAGAGCTATACCGTGTACGTCCACTGAAAAGAGGTTGTTTAAAACCAACCCCCAAGATTTATAGTGAGCTTTCTTCAGTACGAACGTATTATATTCCTAAGTAACAATTACACAATTCATGTAATAAATGTAACATTAACTTTTGTAAGAACATTCCAATAGCTATGAAACATAACAAAACAACTGAAATGTATTTAAGGGGAAAAAGTACACTCAAAATAAATCGGTAAGTGGTTCTTAAGCATCGAAACTATCATGTGAGTGTCTTTACATTTAATCGTACATTGTCTATTGAATTGCGAAAAAATACACTAACCCTTTATGTACAGGTAGGTTAAATCATTATCAGAAAAAAGGATAATATATATAAAATAAATACTTTTTGGCCTTCTGATACAAACAAAAATACAAACTATTTTTCTGTTAATTCTATACGAGTGTTGTATAAGTTCTCAGAACTTTAAAAGAAAAAGTGAGTACTTTACTGACCAACGCTCTCACACTACAAGAATAAAAACCTTAAATAAAATCAACATTCCAAGATTGAACACATCTTTTGGACAAAAAACCACAAGTTTCATGCTGCCAAATTATATAATGCCCTTCCAAATTATATTGGAGATGCGACAGGGATGCAAATGTTTCAGAGCAATATAAAAATGTGGATAAAAATAACCAAGAAGACGAGGAAATTATAAAGATTATGACATCAACAAAAAATCAGTGACACCAACGTAGCAACCTCCAGTCCACCTCGGAACTGGAATCCCTAGTGAGGAGGACTGTGAATATTTTTTTTTCTTTCAACATATCTATATTATAAATTGTTATATATTACAGTAAAAATTCTCTTGCGTAATTAATAAAATAATATAATTCTTAAACAGAAATCTTTAATTTTTTATGAAATGCACACTAGAATTTTAGGTAAAACGTTCAAAAACCTTGGCTGGTTTTAAAACTGCATCTTTGAATGACATTTTAGTATGTTTGAAAAAAAAAATCACTGGAAACTTCAGACATTTTTATAACCACCCATAGAAAAGTTACAGATTAACCATTTGTAGTATTGCCTGTATTTAAATGCTAGAAAGTAACGTTAAGGGTGAGTGCTGACCCCTCAGTCAACATATTAAAAAAAACATTGGCTTAAACTGAGTATTCGTTGAAATAAACTATAAATTCGTCGTGACGTTAGTCCATATCCTTACCGACCAGTTGTCGTGCGGAGAATTATGCAAAAAGAGCCTAACACTCGAAATGCCAGTCGGCAAAATTAATGTATGACGCACGATTTAAGGAATAGGTATAGGGTTTAGTTTGCTGCAGCAGGTTTAGAATTAGTAAACCACCTATGGTTTGTTGAATTTCAATACATTCGAATGAATATATTTCTAATATCTCTAAATTGGCCCTTTCAACTAATATTATTACTGAAAAACGTTTTGAAAGTTTTTAATATGATTTTCAAGTAAGAATGTGAATGGTAAGGGTTAGTTTAAATTAATCTTACTTAAATATTCCTTAGTCCAGGTGCGCACGGGGGATTTTTGTTATGGCAACAGTTTCGTCGCCATCTTCAAATCTATTGGAGTGTATGCAGGTCATATGACATTAGGGTGACTTTTTAGTTCCACTGGCCGGCGACCTTGGAGTGACGAAACTCTCACCGTGTCTGTAGAGAGTAATTTTGTATAGGCGCTCGCGCATGGGTGACAAAATGTATTTCGGTGACTCATCCACCTGTTCCAAATCCACTGCCCGAATGAAAGGGTGACGAGTGACAATCTCTCACCGTGTGCGTGCTCGATTGGAAGACAGTGACAGTGACTAAACTGTTGCCGTGACAAAAGGTTAAGCATGTTGTGGTATTATAGTTACAGATTCCACAGAATTTATTCAAATGTGAACCTCGGGCAAGCCCCGTTTATTAAATTAGAAACATACATTTGAATTTATTGAGTTAGAAAAAACAGGCATTACCAGAGCCGATTTGATCTCGATCTTAGGCCAACCGCGCGACTTCTCTAACCACAAAGTCATCTTGGTATTAGACCTCTAGATACATCAATGTACGATGCTTATATATCATAAATGTGTTAATCTGTAATGACTTGTTATATGTTTGTTCCACTAGATGTTTCCACTAATTTTACTAGGTTTTACCATAAAAATCTGCTAGGTGTTGCTTATAGAATCTTCCCTCTCAATCAGTTTTGTGGTGACCAAAAGTATTGAGTTCACACCTAGGCGTTGGGGCTCCATAAGCTAAGTCGTTCACAATTGCACAAGAAGCCATTTCAGCTTTCTTTGATGGTGCTAAGAAAAAATCAAAAACATTTTAATAAGTAATTAAAAAACTTTAAGTTTTTTTTAAATCGAAAAATTGGGTAACGATCATTATACAAAATATTTTTTAAAATTATTCAATTTTTTCAAACTCTATTTTTTTATTATGAAGTTCTGCTAGTTTTTAGTTTTTATTTTTAGTGATATTTAATTATCAAACCATCAAAACTATCTTGTTTAACAATGAAAAGGTACACTGAAACAGCTGTGACTAAAATAAAAAAAGCTGAAAGTTGCAGAACTTAACAATAATAAAATCAAATTAAATTAAAAAAAGGATTTTGACAAATTCAACACAAAAACTCTTAAAAAATACATTTTGGTACATTCGATATCCGTAGTAGAGCAAAAGTAATCCAAATTACCTTTCTGGGAAAATTAAGTTAACGCCATTCCAGTGTTTGAATAATGGCATTATTATGTGCCAAAGAGATCCTCGTCTAGAATAATATAACATTAAGGCCAGTAACCAGCATAGTTACGATTTTTGTTCTTATAAGTGATTCAATTGCTTTACTTATGATGTTTTCGATCTGCGATTCACCATGTAAAATAATTACCGAGAAATAACTTTTATTTAAATTACAAAATAGTAATATATATTAAAATAAAACTCTGTAAATTAAGTTTAAGTGTATTTCATTGAAACAATGAAATAATTCACTGATAAAGATCAGGTTTTGATCATTTTCTCCAAACTTTGAGACAAAGAGTAGCTTGGGTCACATTTTTTAACAATGCCAAACATAATTTGAATGTCGTTGCCAGAAAGGCCAAAGGGCTGAACGCCATTTTGTAAAGTTTACACCAAAGCACTTTAAAGTTTTTTCGTTTTACAATACAATTCATAAGTCTTCAGTCCGTGGTTGGATTTAAAAAAAAGAAGTTAACTCTGGTAACTCAATGCTCTTACTGAGTTACCTGAAACGACAAAAAGCTAAAAAAAGTCCCAAACTTTTGTCGCTTGAGTCAAGGCTTCTCCCAAATGGTAAATATATTTTAGATGACTGAAGGGCTACAAAAATCTTAAAAATCCGACAGAGCATTCGATGCAGAAAAAAAACGGATCAAAATGACATATTTAACTCATTTTTGACCAAAGTGTCGCTTACGCCCTTTTGATTTTTCAGCGACGAAATAGAAAGATGTATTTGAAAAAAATATTTCTTGAAATACAAGTTTATTACTCTAACGACAGAGTAAGTCTTTCAAGCAAATGCTTGTGTAGAGAAGCTAAGTGTTGATGTAAGTATCATAATATAGATAATATTGATTATACTCTACTGGTTAAATAATAGTTTAGCTTTAATCCACACATTTCAAATATATGTTAATGTATGGTTATTATTTACATATTAAAAAGATTATTTAAATAAAAATGAAATTTTCAATTAACATCAGTCACAAATTTTGAAAAGTTCACACTCGTACTTATGTACGTACATAGTCATAAAATATTTAATTTACGTAGTACCATCAATAATCGTCATAATTAAAGTAGATATGTCACAGCACCCTGTAGAAATATTGGCTGGTGAAGGTGAAGGACGACCTAAGTGGCCGAGTAGTTAAGATCCTTGGCTACGAATCCGGGGGTTACGGGTTGAAATCCCAGCGTACTCAAATAAATTAAATTTAATAACTTATAAATGTATTCAATTATCAGAATAAGCTAACACTTTATGGATTGACATGATTAATCAAATAAAAACACACGTTGTTTTAATCCACTTTATTTATGTATAAGTCTACTAGTTTCGATTCTGCTGAATCTTTGTACAAGTATTCAGCAGAATCGAAACTAGTAGACTTTTACAAAAATAAAGTGGATTGAAACAACGTGTGTTTTTATTTAACTAATATATGTGTTATAATATTTGAATATTTGAGGCACGCTTAAGAGAAGAAGATACTCTGAATATATCGCCCTGTTGTCTCACAGATCCTGAAAAAACGGCACCTAACATCATCTCAGCGATTTGCATTTTACCCGCAAAGTGGTATTTCTTACGTTGTTTAAATGAATTTTACTTATGGAGGATTTTTTCATTTAATCGTATTGAGTCTAACATTCTTGTCAGAATTTTAAAGATTCATTTCATTCGGTATCATAGAGCCTGCGAAAACGGCATCTAATATCCGTCCCCAAGGCTCGCATTTTGCCCTAAAACTGGTGTTTTTTTTTAATAAATGTTGCTTTTGGAAAGTTTTTTAATTTAATCGTCTTCAGTTCATCATTTTTAAGAGAATTCTGAAGATTCACTTGATTCGGTCTCATAGATCCTGAAAAAACGGCATCTAATATTTGAACCCAAGGCTTGCATATTGCCCGCAACGTGGTATTTCTTACGTTTTTTTAATGAATATTATTTTTGGAGATTTTTTTCAGTTAATCGTCTTTAGTCCAACATTCTTGTCAGAATTCGAAAGATTCACTTTATTCAGTTTTATAGAGCCTGAAAAAACAGTACGTAATTTCTGACCCCAAGGCTCGCATTTAGCCCGCAAAACTGGTGTTATTTTTTAATAAATGTAACTCTTGGAAGGTTTTTTTTTATTATATCGTGTTTAATCTATCGTTTTTGACAGAATTTCAAAAAGATTTAATTCATTCAGTTTCATAGAGCCTAAGAAAACGGCATCTAATATCCGACCCCAAGGCTCGCATTTTGCCCTAAAACTGGTGTTTTTTAATAAATGTTACTTTTGGAAAGTTTTTAATTTAATCGTCTTCAGTTCATCATTTTTAAGAGAATTCTGAAGATTCACTTGATTCGGTCTCATAGATCCTGAAAAAACGGCATCTAATATTTGAACCCAAGGCTTGCATTTTGCCCGCAACGTGGTATTTCTTACGTTTTTTTTAATGAATATTATTTTTGGAGATTTTTTTCAGTTAATCGTCTTTAGTCCAACATTCTTGTCAGAATTCGAAAGATTCACTTTATTCAGTTTTATAGAGCCTGAAAAAACAGTACGTAATTTCTGACCCCAAGGCTCGCATTTAGCCCGCAAAACTGGTGTTATTTTTTAATAAATGTAACTCTTGGAAGGTTTTTTTTTATTATATCGTGTTTAATCTATCGTTTTTGACAGAATTTCAAAAAGATTTAATTCATTCAGTTTCATAGAGCCTAAGAAAACGGCATCTAATATCCGACCCCAAGGCTCGCATTTTGCCCTAAAACTGGTGTTTTTTTAATAAATGTTACTTTTGGAAAGTTTTTTAATTTAATCGTCTTCAGTTCATCATTTTTAAGAGAATTCTGAAGATTCACTTGATTCGGTCTCATAGATCCTGAAAAAACGGCATCTAATATTTGAACCCAAGGCTTGCATTTTGCCCGCAACGTGGTATTTCTTACGTTTTTTTTAATGAATATTATTTTTGGAGATTTTTTTCAGTTAATCGTCTTTAGTCCAACATTCTTGTCAGAATTCGAAAGATTCACTTTATTCAGTCTTATAGAGCCTGAGAAAACGGCATCTAATTTTTGACCCCAAGGCTCGCATTTAGCCCGCAAAACCGTTGTTATTTTTTAATAAATGTAACTTTTGGAAGGTTTTTTTTTATTATTTTGTGTTTAATCTATCATTTTTGACAGAATTTCAAAAATATTTAATTCATTCGGTCTCATAGAGCTTAAGAAAATGGCATCTAATATCCTCACCTCGCATTTTTACCCGCAAAACCAGTGTTTTTTTCTCAATAAATGTTACTTTTGTAAGACTTTTTTTAAAATTTGGTCGTGTTCATATCATCGGTTGTGACAGAATTCCAAAGATTCACTTCATTCATGAATAGAGCCTGAGAAAACGGCATCTAATATTTAACCCCAAGGTTCGCATTTTGCCCGCAATGTTGTATTGTTTTAATAAATGTTAATTTTGGAAGATTTTTCCATTCAATCGTCTTCGACATATGTGTTATAATATTAAAATATTTGCGGTACGTTTAAGAGAAGTAGATACTCTCAGTTTATCGCCCCGTTGAAAGTACACCATTTAGATTTGACACGTTGCTTGAAATGGCTTTAGTCGTATTAAGTGACCATAAACGAGTATAAATAGGCAGACTTCCCCATTTCATTCCCCTCTCCATTCTCTTAAATTGGGCATGCCGTAGTTCCACTGGCTCCCGACAGTTGGGTAAAGATGGGACTCTTGTGGACATCACATAAAAAAAAAAACAAATGAAGCGCTACACGGCCAACACCCAAAGCTCATAACATCGTGATATTCATGCTACGTATTTATTACATCATAAACAAACTTGTATTGCAGATCGCAGCCTACCCTTTGTATAAATTTTATATTGTATGCAAACTCATGATTTTCCCTTATAAAAAGTATGATTTCGCCCATCATCTCACAGCTTCAGAAAGCTATCATGTTCCCTCAGTCGAGCTCCCTACTTATCTCCGACCTTTGTGCTGCGGACCCTTTATCTCCCCACGGCCAATTCATTGCTCCGATATTTCGGCACAAAGAATATTTTAAGGCTATCTTCGCGTTTTATTATAAGGCCAGACGGAGAGAGTCTGTTTATATTTTTTACAATATCTCAAGCTTGATAAACGGGCCCATCTAATGCCGGCTTCCCCGAGGATGGAATAATGCAGGTTGCCCCTTCTTTAAGAATTTTTTTTTTGTTTTCTCAGAAGGGCTTATCGTGTTTAATAATTCCAAACACGTATTAATGAGACCCATTCAATCTCTACAAGCTGAGGGAGTATTTTTCTTTGAGTTTAAATGCAACGTGAACTATTATTGGTAGAATACACTTTACATTTGATGCATAATAGATGTAATAGTTGAATTATAGACAGAACATATTCTTTGTATGATATTATTAATAAATATTTATAGTTATTGTAGTGTCATTTTTTTAACGTCACAATTAATAACGGATGCCTTAATAGTACAAAACTGCTGACCTTGTACAAATCGCAAATGCACTCTACTGTTGAATTCAAACTCCAAAATACAAAAAAAACTCAGACTCGCGCAGAAACGGGCTGTTTGATAGATTTCCTTATCTTAACAAACGGATGGTAATATTTGGAGCAGGACTGGTCTTCTGCAGGTGCATTTGGAGCAGTCCGCTGCAGGTGGGAAATTATTAAGATGCTGATACTCCCTAATTAAATTGCTTTTTTACGCGCCCAGCGCTTTTGAATATATAATAGTACAAAAGGAAAAGACTAAACTATTCATAGACGGAAATTGAACCCGCAATTTTGCGGCCCCATGGAAAAAGGGCTATTGTTAAATACTTGATATAAGTTTCTATGTATCTTCTGTTTGACCGAAAAATTAGCAGTGGAAATGACATAAAATTATGCAACAAGCACTAAAAATGAGAGAGAAATGTTAATAAATTTAGTTAAATGAAAGAATGGGACAGCATTGAACGCATTTATAGTGCTGTCGCATTTTTTAAGCAAAACCAGCCATTTTTATGATTTTTTTTTCACAATAAGAGAATGCACACCAATTTGAAATGTTTTAGGTAGCGTAAATATTATTTTTGAAAATTGATAAAATTGTTAAGTTTGAATATATAAACAATTTAATAGAAACATAAGGGTAGTTGCAAATCAATTCAAAATTTGTGACGTACGTCTGCGTATATTATTTTTTTTTACTCTCTTTGAAAAAATCATATTTTTTTAACTCATCTCAAATTCAAAATTAAATAAATAGTTATACAAAAACAAATTCGCATCGCATTTTGCCCAAAAACTTGTTTTTTTTATTAAATGTGACTCTTGGAAGATTTTTTCATTTCATCGACTTGAGTCTATCGTTTTTGACAGAATTCTAAAGATTCACTTAATTCGGTCTCATAGACCTGAGAAAACGGCATCTAATATCCAACCCCAAGGCTCGCATTTTGCCCGCAAAACTGGTATTTTTGTAATAAATGTTATTTTTGAAGGTTTTTTTCATTTAATCCTCCAGTCCATCATTTTGACAGAATTTAAGAGATTCATTTATTTTGGTCTCATAGCGTCTGAGAAAACAGCATCTGATTTCCGACCCCATGGCTTGCATTTTGCCCGCAAAACTGTTTTTTTTTTTAATAAATGTTTCTTTTGTAAGATTTGTTTTTATTTAGTCGTCTTCAATCCATTGTTTGTGATAGAATTCCAAAGATTCACTGCATTCGGTCTTAAAGAGCCTAAGGAAACGGCATCTATTATCTGACCCCAAGGTTCACATTTTGCCCGTAAAGTGGTATTTTTTCAATAAATGTTAATTTTGGAGGATTTTTTCATTCAATCGTCTATGATTCGTCATTCTTGACTGAATTTCAAAGATGTATTTCATAGAGACTGAGAAAACGGCATCTGGTTTCTAAGCCCAGGGCTCGTATTTTGCCCGAAAAGTGGTATTTTCTTTTGATCGTCTTCAGTCCTTCATTTTTGACAGAATTCCAAAGATTCATTTCATTCGGTCTCACAGAGCCTGAGGAAATGCCATCTAATTTCCGACCCCAAGCTTCGCATTTTGTCCGCAAAACTGGTATTTTTTAAATTAATTTCACTTTTTGAAGGTTTTTATTTGTTTGTCTTCAGTCCTTCATTTTTAACAGAATTACGAAGATTCTCTTCATTCGATCTGATAGATCCTGAAAAAACGACTTTTAATATCTGTAATATCCTAAGGTTAGCATTTTGCCCGCAAAGTGGTATTTTTCTAATTAATAATATTTTTGGAGATTTTTTTCATTCAATCGTCTTCAGTCCATCATTCTTGACAAGGGTCCAAAGATTCACTTAATTCGGTTTAATAGAGACTGAGAAAACAGCATCACATTTCGAAGCTCAAGGCTCGCATTGTGCCAGTAAAACTGATGTTTTTTTTAATAAATGTTACTTTTGGAGAATTTTTGCAAGTCTTCAGTCCATCATTTTTGACAGATTCCCAAAGATTCATTTCATTCGGTCTCATAGAGCCTGAGGAAATGCCATCTAATTTCCAACCCCGAGCCTCTCATTTTGTCCGCAAAACTGGTGTTTTTTTAAATTAATGTTACTTTTGTAAGGTTTTTAATCGTCTTTATTTCATAATTTTGGACTAAATTTCAAAGATTTCTTTCATTCGGTCTGGAAGAGCCTGAGAAAACAGCATATTATTTTCGAACCCAAGGTTCGCATTTTGCCCGCAAATTGGTATTTCTTAATAAATGTTACTTTTGGAGGATTTTTTCATGTTTTTGTTATTTGAAAACGGGTAGTTAGGGAAATGTCTAATGTTTCCAGTAAACGAAAATTTTGAGCACAAATTTTCTCTATGTTTTTGAGACATTTCCTAACTGCCCATAAATCATATGCAGTATTGCTTGTTTGAGAATGCTATAAGGTGAAGTATAGCGCTACTTTGAGTGCTGGGCCTTAAAAAAACATGCTTCCTAGTTATACGTTATACTATACTCTTTGAGTCTTTATATTGAATTTTGCCGTCGTATTTTTTTAATACTCCATGTTTATTTAAATAAATAAACATGGAGTATTAAAATAAGTTCTGCCAGTTTGTATTTTTATTGTGACAGCTTTATTAAAATAATTTTAAATTTTATGGATTTGAACGCCGAAATAGCTGTCCCAATTTAAATTAAATCTTATAACTAACAGATCCAGAAACCACTCCGGAATCTTCAACCAAAAAATATATGAAAAATAAATTGTCACAATGTTTCACGGCATATTAGACTAATTTACAAAATTTGTCATAAGAATATTTATCCGTAATTTGTGTAGTGTATGCACGTCAGAAACATACCTATAAATTAGGTTTATTTCTACACGAATGTGTTTTTAGTTGTGATAAATAAGCGGCTATAAAGGAAGATAAAGCTCCGTTTCTTGCACAGGTTTGATTAAACCTGCTTCCTCGGCACGATATGTTCATATGAGCTGGAGTAAAACCTTGGACTAAGAATATATATGGAGAGAGAGCAAAATATATTTTTATTTAACCTATTCAAATGTACGATAAATAACCTTTTTCGGGTCTTAACTTCGGAAACCGTGAGAAAAAAGAGACAAGACAAGTTGTCACATAATATCGCACCGTTTTTAGGTATATATATATTTTTTCCTTTAAAAAGTAAGACAAACATTCCCGGGTTACGAATAACCTGACAATATTTGAAAAACTCCTACTGCCATCATAAAAAGCGGAAGATGTTGCTTGTGCAATGATGGAGGACTTAGCCAGCAGAGGAATTGAACGCACGACGCCCGGGTGGGAATCTGACGCGTTCTCCACTCAGCTACCGACCGGACAAGGCATGTAAGCATGTTTTCCGTCTCCCGCGTCTCCGGCGACTCCGCCTACTACGTTTTGTTATGCGACATAACTCAACAGTTTTTGAGGTTATATTCTATATTTTTGTTGATAACAATAATGTAAAAAAGTGGTTATACAAATAAATAAAACAGTATCTCGATATGTCCTATGAATGGATGTAAAAAGGTATATCTATAAAAAACGATTCTGATTACACTATTTCGCAAAGCTTTCCATCCTGGTATATTATTGCTCTAAGAGTAAAACAAAGGAGATGGCGTGGAGGAGTAGGCAAGAAACAAGGCTGGGCGTAGCTCATCATTTCAGCGTTTCAGAGATCGCCATGTTACATTTAGCGGATGAATCGCCGGTGCGTAGAATGTAGCTGGGGAAGGCAAATCCTCTTTGACCGGGATTCTCAACAATGTTTATGTAGACACCCGCAACGCCGTTTGCTCAAACGCGTCATTTAAACTGGCATACCCATTTTAAAAGGCTGATAAATTAAAAAATGAAAAAATAAATTTGTTTAAGACCAGAGATTTTATTTTACTTTTTTGCGACCGACCGGTTTCGCTTAGCCTAAGCATTTTCAGAGTAAAAAAAATAAACTAAATAAAAAATGCATAGTTTGCGATTATATATATACACAAACATGGAAAGAACATAATATAAAATAAAAGAACAGTGAGAAAACAATAGAATAACATTTGTCTCTTTCATTTCATATTATCTGTCTCTTTATCTCTGTTGCTTTGTTATAATTTAAATGTTATTCTAGTATTTTCTTACTGTTCTAGTATTTTTTTTTATATCGTGTTCTCGCTCTGTATGTATATATAACCGTACACTTTGTATTTTTTTTTTTTTTTTTAATTTTGTACCCTGATGATGCTTAGGCTAAGCCAAACCGGTCGGTCATAAAAAATAAAATAAAATCTGTGGCCTTGTACAAAGTCATTTTTTCGTTTTCAATTAAATATGTCAAACCACAAAATGATTGCTTTCTAAGAACATTTCGAAATTTGGTAGAATTTTTTTATTGCGAATGCCGCACCAGAGTCCCAACTGCTCCCAACCGTCTGGAGCTGGTAAGACTATGGCGTCTCAAATTAGGGTATCTAGAGAGATTGAAGGTAGTGGGGAGGAGTATGAGATGGGGAAGAGAAAGATTGGAAAGTACATAGTTATTCAGATCTGGTCATCAAACACGGTTGAAGCCATTTCAAGCAACGTTTTGATTCTGAATGGTTGTCTTTTACCAGGGCGGTACTCAGAGTATCAACATCAACACTCTGAAACGTGCCGTAAAGATATAATTTTACATGAATTAAATGTTTTTTGACAAATAAATTAAATTAAAAAAATATTTGCGCACGCCGGACTTAGACCCCCGACCACTGGGGTCGTAGTCGAGCATCTTCAAATATCTACTACTTGAAATTAAACACTGCAACATGCGTATTTTCTGGAAAACTGTTGATGTCAATGTAAGGTTAGGTTATATTAGGTTTGTTTAGGCTTACGTTAAATTAGGTTTGGACTTGGATTTTTGTATAAAAAACTATTATTTCCATAGAGAAAGTACATGTTCTCATCTCTTTCTGGTTAATCCCGAGTGTGCCTCGACAGTCAAACTATTGAAAGCCCCTGCCTACAATAGGGGAAGGCTCACAGCGACGCCAGCTGGCGCAACGGGCGTGATAAGCCTGGCCGATTTCATCTCGGTTTTCCGTTCAGAGACAACTTTTATTTGGGTCACATTACGTTTCATTTACGTTGTGCAGCACTTGTATTTTATTTATCTCGGTAGGTGTAGGTGGTTGTGATTTACTTATTATCTACTTTTTAACTGTTAACCTGTGTGTTGTTTATTTTATATGGCCACATCCACTAACTAATTTTATTTTAAACTAAAAAGTAAAATTATTTAAATTTCCGTAGAAGGAATCACATTGTGGTTTGACAAATTTGATGAAAATGAAATAATAACTTTGTATGAGAATACAGGTTTTATTTTATTTTTTTATGATCGACCGGTTTCACTTAGCCTAAGCATCATCTGGGTACAAAATTAAACCAAACAAAAATAAATAGTGTGTGGTTATATATACTTATACATACAGAGGGAGTACACACTATAAAAAAGAGAAAAGTAAGAAAACAGAAAAATAACATTTAAATTATAACAAAGGAACATAGAGAAAGAGACAGATAATATGAATTGAAAGACACAAAACATCAAATGAGAAGATGATTAAAGAATAATGATAAATTTTACGAGTTAATGATAAATATACATAATATTGGACTACTGGACAAATTTACCTGATTATTTAGGATTACGACTTTTAATTTTTTGGCTTTGTTTATTTCTAGAAATGCTTGTTTATCATGATTTTTTGTTGTTGTTGTACGAACCGATTCTGGTAAATAAAGTCTTGTATCTAGCTACAGCGCGTCTAATGAATTATTACGTATGCTTAATAATTTTTTGAAGACATTTAAAAAAAATATATATATTTAGGATTTCACATTATTATTATTGTTCGATGATGTCCATTCGTAGTAGATGTTAAAATCAAAGTTAAAAAAGTTATTTTTTTTCTGTTTGTTCAAAGTGATTAATTATCACCCCGGTTTGAGTGTGACACATGCTTTAAGTAAGATAAGTCTCTCACCCGTCTTTTTGAACTTCCTTGGCACATATTTATTTGCCTTAAAAAAATTACCATATTCACCAGAGTCCTGTATTATAATCAAATTTAAAACTGTTTTTTTGCAATGGTTTTTTTTGTTTTCAAAACGCGAGTTTTGAGTTCTGAAATTAAGTGCCGTTGATCAGGCTAAGAAAAGAACCAAATAAACTTTGTGCTAAAAATGATTAACTGCAGGTAGATAGGTTCAGTGAAAAAAATCATCACAGCTAAAATTTGTGAAAAAAACATCAATTTTATGGACAAATGGGAGCCTTGGGGTCGGAAATTAGATGCTGTTTTCTCAGGCTCAATGAGACCGAATAAAGTGAACCTTTGGAATTTTGTGAAGAATGATGTACTAAGGACGATTAATGCGAGTCTTCGGGGTCGGAAATTATAAGTTGTTATCTCAGGCTCTCGCTAACGCTCTCTGAATTAAAAAAATGGTACCGAATGAAGTAAACCTTTGGAATTCTGCTAAAAATAAACTGATGTCGATTGAATGAAAAATGCTTTCAAAGTCAACATTTGTTTAAAAAATCTATTTTTTAAGCGAAATGCAAGCCGATCGGAAATAAGATGACGTTTTTTCAGGCGCTATGGGACTGAATGAAATAAACCTTTGTAATTCTATTAAGAATGATAAATTTAAGACGATTAAATGAAAAAAAAATCCCCCAAAAGTAAGATTTGTTAAAAAAGTACCAGTTTTTGGACAAAATGCGAGCCTTAGGGTAAATAGATGCTGTTCTGTCAGCTTCTAACGCTCTCTGGATTTAAAACAATTGGCTTTTTTCGAATAAAAGTAGGTGCTCTTTTTAAATTCAAACAATTTCCATGTTTTAATAATTGGATTTGGAGCATGAGATTAGTTGAAAAAATATATATTATTGTAAAAAAAAGGATAACAAACAAAACAAAAACTCGAAAATGATTTGCAAGCAGATGTTTCTACTGCATTTTTTCTAAATCATTAACAATTACATCAGTATGCAAAAATAATATTTACACCTTAAATACGTTTCAAATTCATGCGTATTATATTGCGAAAAAAATGACTAGTTTTGCTGAAAGAATGCGAAAGCACTATAAATAAATAAAAAAAGAGTTTTCAACTAAACCCTTTGCTTTGTGTAAGGGGCTAACATTTTTAGCCGATGATTTATGAGATTATTTAACTACCTAATCAAAGTTCTGAAAGCACACTCATTTCACGAGAACGTGGGTGCCCCGCGATGATTAATACATTTCCAACCACTTCTGTGGAATCATCTATCCACCGCCCCTCGGAGGCAAAGGGAATATTAAAACATATAACCTTATATGACAGGCAGATAAGCCGGACAGACTAAGGTAAATTAAAATCCTTCCAGTTTGGATTTTATTGTCACCGTCGGGTTTACGGCAGCCCCGTCTTTTCAATCTCTTTTTCTATTTTTCTAAACTACCTACTCGCCAACCCTTTTGCTCTTCTTCTTCCCTGGGATCTTTTGTACACTTTTCACCAAAAAGGGCAAATTCTCAAATACCAGCGCCGTTCATGTTTATGGCTTAAAAACGAAAACATGCAAACAATGACATGCTTATATATAACATACTTATTCTTTCGTATTTGTTTATGACATGACGTATACAATATTTTGGCAATGCTAGGGATCTTAATATTATATATACTCTTCCAAAAAGCTACGCCGTAATGTCGATTTGAATGAAGGCATTGAAAATATTTTCTAGGTCGATTGTAAATCTGCCCTTAAAACGCATTATTTGATTTATAGCAAACTGATTTTGCTATTCTAGTCAACCTATTAGAAAAGTTATTTTCAAATTAACAAAAACATAGTCATACTTCAAAGAAACACACGAAAAATAATTATTGTTATGCAGAAAATATGAGCTCAAATATTATAAAAGAAGAACTGAATAGTTGAAAACTTGTGAACGCCGTTATTTATAATAATTATTCAAAAACCAAGTGTATTTTGGCAATTTACTTATTTTTCCCAGTATCCCTTTTTCCAATAGTCCTAGTGTGCGCAGTGGTTACGGCCTGTGAACCTTTTTGGGCCTGCAATATTTCACTGGAAAAAATCTGAACCGCAAACCAGTGGCAGACCTAAATCTTTATGTACGCAAGATATAGGCAATTTGGTTTTTTGCGTTATTTGAAGGCAATATTTACGTGCGTATAAAATATTTAAAAAATAAAAATTTGTAAAATTTTGAACTCCTCACAATTTATTTATTTACGCCCGTTAAAGGCTTTTACATAAATGTTTAAATAAATAAAAAATATATACTCGTATGCCCAAAAGCAGTGCAAAGATATTGTACAAGAAATAATAAAAAAAAAATAGTGAATAGGAGGAACATCCAAAGTTAAATGGTTTCATAAAATAAATTAGGTCTACTAGATAAAAATAACTTTACTAAGGTATGCCGCTTATGTTGTAATATTAATTTACTAAATATATTAACAGCATCGGAGTATTTAGTATAGCATAGGAGTGTAATATTGTAAGGTTGAAGTAGAATTGTTACAATAATATAGTAGGTACTGTCTTGTGACTGCCCTGTCAGGTACATAAAATGCAATTAAATATTTTTAAAAAATCAGGGATATAAAACATTGAATTATTAATTTTGAGCAAGCACGTTTAATCGAAAATAATTCTACGTTCAGACAATTTTAGTAAATTTAATTAATAGACTAATTAATTGTAATCGAGGCATTCTATAGGATTACCGATTCTAAAATTGACATATTTTATGAATTTATGTTGGATTCTTTTAATTGTGTTGTCATGAACATCATGATTTGGAGACCAAACTGTGGAGTTGTACTCGAAATGACTTCTTATAATTGACATATACAATGTTTTTATAGTATTGACATTATTGAAGTCACTAGATACTCTTGAAATAAAGCCTTACATTTTCAAAGCTTTATTCGAAATGGTTTCTGTATGCTTGATGAAATAAAGTTTTTTTTATCAAACCATATGCCCAAGTCATTAATTTTCGAGACTAAAACTAAAAAAATATTATTAATTTATTTTTTTATTTATTTATTTACGCCCGTTTTAGGCTTTTACATACATTTTAATATTTTTTTTTTCAAAACAGTAAGCTCATTAGTGCAAGAATTGTGTAAAATAGAAAAAATAAAAAAAAGAACATTGAATAGCAGATACAAAAATAACTAATAACATATTCAAAAATATTGTAAAAGAAAGAAAATAAACAATTTTAAGTAATAGGTCCAACTATTAGTTTGGCTCTACCAGATAACAACAACTGTACTAAATTAAACTTATATTTTGATATTGACGTGTTAAATATATCAGCAACATCGGAGTAAATGTTTCCCAGATGCAACATTCGTCGCATAGGCGTGTTAAATTGTGAGATTGAAGCAGAATTGCTACAATAATACGGAAGATACTGCCTTGTAATCGTCTTGCCAGGAACATGAAATGAAATCAAGTTTAATAGTTCAGGGCTGTCAATCATTGAATTTATAATTTTGTACAAGCAAATCAAGTCGGTAATTATTCTCTGTTCAGACAATCTCAATAAATTAATATGACAAAGAAGATAATCGTAATTGTGAAGATAATCAAATTAATGGGATAATCAAACATTATCGGATTCATTACTCGATAAAACCTCATAATATGACATTTGCTTACTTGTAATGTTATCTTGACACCATATAAAAATTTTGGACACGTTATTTCACATGATATGGCAATCATTAACATTTCTTATTGAAATGAAAATGTCAAGGGTCAGGGGTTTGAAAACGACCCCGTAGGTAGGTACTCACAACATTTTCAAGCCTTCCAATTTACAGAAAATTTAACTGCAATGATTGCTGGGGGTAGAAACCGCCCGCATTCGCCCTGTTATATTAGCTAGAAGTGTTAATAGTTATCCAATGATTAATGGTGACCGCCTGCCTGATATTAGGTGAAACTTTGGGGTGAACTGAGTTGATTCTGCGGGTGATATTACATTCCAATCTTGTTAATGATAATGGCATTTTCTTAATTACTATTTAAAGGTTTGCAATGCCAATTGCATTGCTGGTCTCTGGGTATGTTTTCTGCAGCAGGTTGTCTAATCTTTTAAAGTTTGCAAAATTGCCATTAATTTAATAATATTATAAACGTTGTTACTGGAAGTAAGTCCATCATATTTTTCTTCTTGGTTCCTAATCAGCAGTTCCATAAATTTTGGATTATTTTCAACATGTTCTTCTATAATTAAGGTTTTATAGTCCATATTATAAATATTTACGTCAATTTAATCTTCGGTGGTAGCAATAAAATAGAATATATTTTTTTATTATTTTGTAATTTATGTAGTTTTATAAATTACGGTAGCTGAGTGAACAAACGCGTCGGATTGCCACCCGGGCGTTGAGGGTTCAATTCCTCTAAAATGTAAGTCCTCCATCATTGCACAAGCAAAATCTTCCGCTTATTATGATGGCAGTAAGAGTTTTTAAAATATTGTCAGGTTATTCTAACCCGAGAATGTTTGTCTTCTTTTTTTTAAGTAAAAAAAAATAATAATGTTTTTATTTATCATTTTTTTACACATATTTTATTATTGCTTTGCCAACCTAAATCATTGGCAATTCGTCTGATAAATGATTTGAAGGCTAAATAGCTATAAAAAATAGATAAGTAGTCTTCAATATACGGCAAATATATATTTGAAACAAATTTATTATAGTTTATATGAGAAAAAAATAGTAATAGTATATATTTACATCTGAAGATGAAAAATATTTTATACTTTAACATAAAGCTGTCGTTTTTCTAAATCAAAATATATTTTTTAATAATAATAATAATAATAATATTTGGACGATTTGTATAGCGCCGTTTTTGTGAAAAATCACCTCAAGGGCGCTGTACAGATCTTACTTTCTATCGTTACATACTAATTCCTAGCTTAAATAAGAAGATATACAGGAACATACTTACCTGGCAGGTCCCATCAGATAGACACAATTATGAACTTAAAATTATGATTATTATTTAATTATTATTATAATACATATTTATATATATATTTTTTTTCCGATTTAGGGCATGGGAGCGAAACTAAAAGAATGGACTTTCTGAATTTGTCATACAGGATTTGGTTAAAATTTGCATATCTAAAGGTGATTCGTCGAGAGACAGATTATGTTGAGATTCTTTTAATGAATTTAAGGATATGAGAGTCTGAAAAGGTAAGTTTTCAGTTTGGACCGAAATTCTGTTGGGCTCGTTATACATCTTAGTTCCGGAGGGAGTTCATTCCAAGCCTTCGGCCCCGAAACTCCGAAAGCGCGATCTCCAAACTTAGTATTTGGATTGCGTTTAGGTTCTATAAGCCTTCCGATAGCCGATGACGTTGCCGATCTAAGAGTCGACTGCTTTAGAAGAATATTTTTTGGAACGCATAGTTCGGTGATGTACAGTGGAGCCATTTCGTTAAGGGATTTAAACACCATCCAGCACAACTTGTACTGGATTCTTTCAGTGCACTTGAGCCAGTGAAGGTTCCGAAGGTGCTCTGAAATATGCGAATATTTAGATACCCCGGTGATAAGCCTTGCTGCAGCATTAAAAACTGATTGGAGTTTATTAGTTTGGTATTTAGGAAGGCTGGCGTAAATACCGTTACAGTAGTCGAGCCGTGAGACTACAAACGAATTGATTAGTAGTTTAGTTGCTTCTATCGGGAGATTTCTTTTGACAGACTTGAGTTGTCTCAGATGAAAAAAACCGGTACTTACAGTTCGATTTATTTGAATTTTTAGCGAAAGGTCCGAATCCAGATTAACACCAAGAAGTTTTACGGCTGTTTTCGGAACTATGTCGCTACCGGAAATAGATATTGGCGAATTATCTATGAAATGTTGACGTCTGTTTGTGGCCACCCAGAGAAATTCAGTTTTAGAAGGATTAAGCTTCAGCTTATTTGAAGACATCCAAAGAGTTATTGCCTCTAGACATTCGGCGATACGCATTTTTAGACTGTCCGATTCGTTTGGAGTGCAGAAAAAATAAACTTGTTGGTTTTACATTTTTATGAGCATCAGCAATGTTCTTACACAGCTTTAAACATAAATAAGTTTGACTTATACTATCTACAACTGGAGAATTATCTGATCTTTGCATCGTGGAAATTGTAAAAATATCCAAATCTCGTTAGCGGTGAAAAGCCTGATCACCTTACATTTATTTTTCTACGCTAAACGAAAGATTCCGGAGTTTGCGAAAAAAAAATATCTGACGAGATAAAAGTCTAAGCGTATCTATCTAATATGTATGTTAATTTGGAATGGTTTCAATAGTATGGGGGCATTGCTATGGAATAACGCAGATGGACCCTCCATTAAAGTTCCATAAATAATAAACATTGCGGTAGGGTTACGTCGTAGGTATTATTAATGTTTAAAGGAATGTTTTAAACATTTCAAAATCGGTTTTAATTTTACACAGAATTGCATCGAAATTTATATAAGATATTATCACTAAAATTTTATATTATATGCCTAACATAAAACATCCCAAGATTATCTCCATTGGCCAAATCACCTGAAATCTATGATCTACTGACTTTCTATTTTATTTTTATTAGTTTTTAATGATTTTTCAAAATTTCACTCCATGAAAGGAAAAATTTCATGAATAATGTTTTTCTTCTTTCTATATATGGTTGATACTTTTTTAAGTTATTTTATTGAGCCATATATTATGGCAACTTACTGTTTTAAATTAAATACTGAAGTTATGTTAGTTTCCAAAGAAACAAGTAATTAAGTCGTTGTTACAAATAAGTCACTTCCTGTTGTAGTATCGGTTGAAAGTATTTAAGAATATCAAAAAACGTCTGTTTTAAGGATTGTAATCTAAAATCGCACAATCTCCTGCATTCTGTGCCAATGTTTAAGGGTGAATAATTATATGAATCTCGTGGACGGTATACCAGCTTTAGACTTAAATTTCATGAAAATAATTCTGAAGATCGGCCATACGTTTTGTCGAAATAACGAAAAAGTTTCCAAATTATAAGTTTTTACAAGATAAAATTTTATGAACATTTTTATTTTAGACGTACCAGTCTTATCACGGCGCCACGTGTGCAGCGCCCTTGAGGTGATTTTTCACAAAAACGGCGCTATACAAATTATCCAAATATTATTATTATGGTCTTGCCAATGAAATCCCCGTTGGAACACCTCTCTCTGTTATAAGTATCTTTTATGAGAAAGAATGAGACGTTTCAACAGATATATCAGCGATATGTATAACTTTATTGGTTTGTTTTAGTATGTAAAGTCATTTTTTTTTCTTTGATATTTAATACTAGCAGTTAGTAACTACCTGGCTCTGATTAAGTTTCAATTTTTTTAAAGTTTTGTACAAATAAAGGTTAAAAAATAAGGAATTAATAATCAGGGGTTTCTCTGAAATATGTTTTCCATTTTAAAGGTAAGGTTGCGATTGTTTTTTGTTATCTTTAAAAAAGATTGCCATGCGCAGAAATATTAAATATCAGTCCATGATATTATATTTAAAAAAGGTTTAATGTTTGAAATAGGTTGGGTTAGGAGAAAGTTTTAATGTAATGATATTTAATCATTCTTTATGTTTACGTCCAACTTACTGGAAATAAAAAAAGGTCTAAGAGCATCACGGACATGGCGAATTCGGTTGGCTTGGCACCAGTCAGGTACTCTGCTCACTCTGTCCACAATTAGCTGCTGTGGGAGGAATGAGGTAGGACCGCAACTGGAAGGAGCGTTGTTCTGTGCAACAGCGCGGTGTCAGCGAGGAATTTCAACAATACCGAACTAATTGATTGGACTTGGAGCCGCAGATCATTGGTTTCTCAACTCGTAGCGACTGTATTAAAGCTCACCGAAGAAGCGCAAATAATTAAAACGTATCTCTCCGAATTGCTGCAGTGGAATTAGTTTGACCGTTTTTGAGTCAGCTTTACTATATATTTTTCATTGCACTATTATTACCTACCAATGTACTTGTATTACTAGGAAGAAAACTAAATAATTCAGTATTTTGTCTTATAAATATAAATATCGTTTTTTTTAAGATACTGGATAGTATTGCGATGCATTATGTCAAACATAGTGGTTGTAAAAATATGAAACAAATGCCATTTTAACTTATTATTTCTAATTTTGTAACTGTTAATTCATTGTGGAATTCCATTTTAATGATTAAATAAAAACAAATTTTTAACTTTATTCCACTTTTTTTATTTTTTGACTGGACCGGTTTCAGCCTATAACGGCCATCTTCAGACTAGTAAAAGTTGTTCTTATTCTATGGCTTATATACTATTTTTGGGATGTCAGGGGTAGTTAGCCATTTTAACTGTTTGCATTACGTAGTGTGGTGCTATTTATAAATCATAAAATATATTTATAAATAAATAAATATATATATATATATATATATATATATATATATATATATATATATATATATATATATATATATATATATATATATATATATATATATATATATATATATATATGTAAATATATATATTTATATATATGTTGATATTTTTATATGCGAATTTGTAATTATCAAACGCAGACATGCAATTATATTTTTGTTTCAGTAATGTGAAAACACATCAGTAATGATTGTGGCTGCTCGCCGTTATCTGCCTAATCAACTAGAAGCACAAAGTGATCGACGAAATCACAATCCTGAATTTGTTTCATCCCATTTCACGGAAATAATGAAGGGAGAACACTCCCCCGCTGCTCGCGCATAAATGAACGTAATATAAGCTGAGTGTAAGTATAAAGAGAGGGATTAGATATTATTTCACGTATACGTCACGTTATATACTCGCACTGAAGTGCAGAGCAGAGAAGCACTCGTGATTAAATTGGAATAATTTTACGCATCTATATAACATAATTATATGAACTATTAAATGAACCAATTTTAATTGCAGATTTTTAGTAATTTATTGCAAAATTTCAAAATAAATAAATATAATTAAATGGAAATGGAAAAAGGCTTGCAAAAAAACACCGAGGCAGTATTTACAACAACAAAAAAACTGATAAAACAAAATAATATTCTTTCATCAAATTAAGGATCTTACCCGTGTAATGCAATAACTTATTACAGAGTTTACGGGTGCGTAGGTACTTAGAAAAACTACGTTAAAAGCTCTTGAGATAAATTATTGGCGGTTAAGATACCTTTATATAGCAAAAATGTTTTCATGCTTTCGAATTCATGGAAGTTAATTTCTCCGTGGCAATGAAGCATACATTCTAACCTGTTTAGCGAAAAGAGAACATAAATGATTCAAGGAATAATAGATCACTTCAATACCAACCTGTACTTTATTTTTTGTAGAAAGTAATCATTTTGTAGTTTGACATGTTATTTAAAGAAATGAAAAAATGTTTTTTTACAAGACCACAGCTGTTTTTTAATTTTATTTTTTAAGTATGACCGATTGGTTTTGCTTAGCCTAAGCATCATCAGAGTATAAAATTAAACTAAACAAAAAATATGAAGTGTGTAAAAAATATTAGGTATATTTCTCGTAAACTCATAAAATTTATCATTATTCTTTGATCACCTTCTCAGTTGACGTTTTGTATTTTTCAATTCATATTATATGTCTCTTTCCCTCTGTTCCTTTGTTATAATTTAAATGTTATTCTATTGTTTTCTCATTTTTCTGTTATTTCATTTTATATTTTGTTATCCCTCTGTTTGTACATATAACCGCACACTTTGTATTTTTTGTCTAGTTTAATGTTGTACCCTGATGATACTTAGGGTAAGTGAAACCGATCGGTCATAAAAACTAAAATAACACCCGTGGTCTTGTTCATTATTTTATCATTTATTTAAATTCATTATTCAATAATTATTTCTAACTAAATAACATTATGTGCTTTCCAGAACATTTTGCATTCTAATCGGTCGTCAGTCCTGGCACACGGAACGTGGTAAATCTAGGCAGTGGCTCGGCATAGCCCGCCCCTGAACCAGGAACGGGCCAAGGACATTTATACTTGTCACCCAAAGAGGATTACCCCCGTCCGCAAGGACATGCACAAAGCCTATTAACATGTTCCGCCATTCCCTTCAATTTCCAAGTATTTTTCTTTTCATTTCTTATTTACAGTGTTTTTTCACGTAGGCACTGAATGAGAGAACCTTTGTAGATAACAAAGTCACGAAGCTAAGCGTACCAATAACAAGAGTAAAGCATTCAAATGACAAGTAAATAATTTTTCGGTTAGGATTTAAGGAACCTCAAAGGGGATGGAAAGTTATTTAATGTTTTTCATTCTTATATTAACGAGTATTTTATACAAAAAACGTTTCTTTTCTTTTTGAAAGGTATTCCTTAGAATGATTTGTAAATTTGATTTGTGGCCTTAAAATTTTAAGAAAATATTGAAAACATTGTTCGTATCATAGTATGATGACTTTTCGTTTTGGTAAGAATGTAAAAATATATTTTTTGAATTTATACAATACATTATATGTGCTGCCGGACTTCGCTTGAAAATTATACAATATGCGATCTTATTTTATTCGCTGAAAGTTAAATGTAGATTTTGAAATTCTAACCACAGATGAAAAAAGTTGCGATGGTCTAATAATTTCAGAGAGAAAACGCTTTGCATTTAATAACTTCAGGTCTTACTGTACAAAAGCTTTCGCCGTTTCAAACGAACAGTTTTTCTGTATTTACGGTAAAGCGAGGTATTATTTCAACTTTGTAGGTGTTATTTCAATTTTTAACAAGAATACCTCTCATTGCTCTATAATACTGTTAAGTACGCAGTTTGAGAATATTGTGGGGTGGAAGTTAATAAGAGATTTGGAAGCACCAGGCTATTCAGACAAATTTAATATGCAAAGTAAGACTCACTTACGGACAACAATAATAAAAAAAATAATAGTAATAATACTAATAAAATTTGTAAAAAAAAACAATAATAATAATAGTATTAAAAATTAAAATAAAAAGTAATAAGAGTAGTTATAATAATAATAAAAGTTGTAATAATAATAATTAAAAATAAAATAACAATAATAGTTAAGATAATAATAATAGCAATCATTGAATTAATACTAATAATAAGTAAACATAATAAAAATACGAAAATAATTATAGTAAAATTTAATTAATACTAATAATATATAGAAAAATAAATATATATTAATAATCACGATGGTGATGATTTTAATATTAATAACAATAATATTAAAAGTAATGATAATAATTCAAATGCAAAATGTTTTTATTTTAGGCCACTTTATTTAATTAACATATATTTCTGCATTTTATAGACTATAGTTTATATGTGTACATTTCTGAAGAAGGTTGAGTCCGACCGAAACCGGTCGAATGCAGAAATATGTGTAAATAAAATTAAGCGGCTTAAAAAAAAACATTTTTCATTTAAATTATTATGTCAAACCACAAAGTGATTGTTTCCTTCGTTAAAATGAAAATAATACTGATAAAAATAATAATACTAACAATATTTAAATAATTTATACAGTATCGTTTTGTGAAAAATTACCTTAAAGGCGTTGAGGAAAACATGATGTGGTCATGTGTATGAAAAAAATACTCAAGCTACGCCAAGAACCAAAATAACAGACGTTTTCATGTAGTATAAGGTGTGTTCTGAGATTTATTTGTGTAGCGTTCCATCCTCTCGTAACACACTTGCGTAGAAATGGCCGATTGGTTATTGAGATAGTTCGTCATTTCAAGCATCGTTTTCATAGGGTTTTATTTTTCTACTAACTTGTTATATTGACAGTTGCTTTTGAAATCTTGATCACGTGAAATTCCTATATATACGAGTACGTTTGATTATTTTTCATTTGTACTTCACCGTTGATTTAGAAAAAAACAGCATAAAAAACTAAATTTATAAATTGAAAATAAAGGAATCAAAACGTTTAAATCACTTGTAAATTATGAGCAGTTGAAGCGGCACAAAGTGAAAATTGTGTCGTTAGCGGAAATGTACTGCATTCACGGCAGGAAAATAATCGTTCATGTTTTATTTGCATTGAAATGTTGTTTCATTGAAACAGATTAATTACACGGAAGTAAATCGTACAAAAATGCAATTTTTCATGGCCCGTTTCGCTGCAGCGGCAACATTTCCACATGCAACGCTTTTGCAATTGCTACTACTACCTGCCTTTAATCGGCTTCACATACTCGCGCGACTAGCCACTCTGTGCCGGCAACGAAGGCTTAGTCATGTCGAAGGTAGCTTCCATAGATTTTCCCGATCAATTATTTTCTCATCGTATGATAAACTTACTTCCGTAACGACGGATAATTTTTGTTATGAATTATTTGTTCCTCGCAGCTCCACAACGATGACTTTTCTAAATCCCTTATTTTTAAAGAAGATTTTTTATTAATTAAATTTAAATATAATTTTACAACAAACATTTTTTCCAAATTGGTCTGGATTAGTGGAATTATGATATCCCCATTTGGGGAATATTGCAATATTGGAAGAAGAGGGATGGAGGAGATTAATAAGGCTGGGAAGAACCTGGGTATGGAAATCTAAACATTACATAAATCTACAGCTATTTAAAACAACCTGTCAATTCTGAATCGTGGTTTCTTATCGGGGAGTTATTTACTATATCGTCAAAAAAACTTTACTTTATTTAAAAATATTTCATTATACACATGAAACAGCATAAACTTACAAACTGTAACATGTTAGATTGAAATAAAAGATAAAGCATTGAGTCCGAGATATTTATAAATATTTAAACGTCAATCTCGTTTAATATATTATGCTTGGTCTACCCTTTTTAAAGCGCCCTTGAGGTGGTAGTCTTGCAATTATCAAATAAAATAGAATAAATTTTTTGAGTGTTTTGCATGAAATTTAAAAAATAACAAATATTTATCATATCTATATTTCAACTAGAAATACTAAGTGGAATTCCTTCGTTTCTCCTGTATTAGCACGTACGAACTGTTTGAGTATATTCATTTGTGAAACTCGGCAAGAAATGTTATAATTCTCGACTAGATTTATTAGAGAATGCAGCGCTATTACGATTTATGTGAAGCCACGAAATATTGAGTTTGCGGGTCATTAGAATATGAATGCTTTTCTACATAAATAAAACATGTACCTTAACAAACGTATTTTTGCTTATTAAAATTCATTGAAAGTGATATGTTGAAATTACAATGCTACCTCTTGTCATTCAATTTAAAAATCGGATTTTGTTTACTAAAAAATGCTAAAATAAGAATTCAAATATGAACTGAAAGTGTTAAAAATATGAAAAAACACTGCCAAAATACTCGTAAATACTTAAAATATGCGCTAAAAACAGGAACACGAAATGTTTGGTTTCGTGCATACAGGAAAATAATGTCGGGTGTTCCTATAGCTGCAAAGTTACTGCAAGACCTCGAAAAATTATGCCTAAAGAAGTGAAACGGCTGACATGCATTAATGACGATAAAACGTCAAAGTATGCATTGGTTAAAAATAAGTGTTATACAATTAAACTTCTTTTAATTTAAATCACACTTTTAAAAACCATGTAAGTTACCAAGATATTTGTTTTACAAAATGTAGTCCAAAATGTTCCCCTAGTTTATTGAATGATCTATCACGCCTCGCCCCCTTGTGGTTCCTTCACCTTTAATTTAATTTCTCTTGATTTGTTCCTCCCGGGAATTTTTTTTTTCGTGTTTACTAAACAAAATGCAAAAGTGATAAGAAAAAAATCCTTTTCGAAAAATATCGAGAACAATATGATTTTTTTAATTGATCTTTTTTAAACCCCTCCCTTGCCTCCCCTAGAAGAGAAACTGAAAAAAAGAGTCTCTTCCCCCGAGACTAGGCTAAAAATGTTTGTTGTATCTTCAACCTCCAAGAAGGCTTTTGTTTTTTACTCAGTCTACCCCTTTTCCACAGACAAACCTCGCTGTATTAGGGAGAGAGATCAACTTCTAATCATTTCAACATCTAAATAAATTCCTTGGTAACAATGCAATTATTAATACAATCTGATGAATTTGTAATATTTCACAATATTTTAATGATCGTTTATGTATTTTGACGGGTCATGTGTAAATAAAGTTAATTGCAAAGCTACAAGGTACCTTACAGAAGCCAAATTTAAAAATATTTCTAAAAAACAAATAAATTAGCGTGTACTGCATGATATTCATTTACTTGAAATACCAATATTTAGAGAAAAAATCATTACAAAACTACGATAAAAGATGTTTGAAGATTGCTACTGTTAACAAATTTGCAGTTAGCTAACTGTCTTTCCGGAGGGCATCATGATATTAACATTATTTTATTTTATTTCAGATTATTCGATTATCATAAAATTCGCTATTTAAAAAAAATCACATTTTGATTGTACCCTAATGCTAGTATGTATACTGTATATACCTACATATTGATAAATTATTAAAATATTTGGATTTTTCCCCGTATGTGGTGTCAACAGGGGCGCACCAATTAATAGTTATGACGTAATCAAAGTAATGTCACCAGTGTGCCTTCTCTGGGGAGGGGTCTTTTAGAAGTTTTAACCCCTGGAAATGCGATGGGGGATTTCCTGTCTGTGGGAAACACTAGCTGCTGTAAATCACAGATCACGGTGGCTATGTTTGAGCTTTAACGCACGTAGATTGGATTCTGTGGGTTTTTGGATTCGAAAATACTGGAATATTCAAGTGTTTATAATTATTCGTCCGTTGGAAGCACTAAATTGTATTAATCATATGATGTTTCGTTGACTGTAACCTAAAAACAATTTATTTATATTATGTTGATTGTTTCTAAACCATTGTGTTATATAACATAGCATTCTGGATTGATTTAATTACACATGGCATTAAATGTGTTTAAGGCCAGGCGCGCACGGGTGATTTTTGTGACGGCAACAGTTTCGTCACTGGCACTGTCGTCCAATCGAGCACGCACACGGTGAGTGACTGTCACCCGTCACCCTTTCATTCCAGCAATGGATTTTGAACAGGTGGATGAGTCACCGAGTTACATTTTGTCACCTGTGGGCGCTTGCCTATACAAAAGTACACTCTACAGACACGGTGACAGTTTCGTCACTAAAAAGTCGTTGGCCAATGGAATTGAAAAGTCACCCTGATGTCACGTCGCAGATTACGTTGATTAGATTTTGCAAATTGTTTTGATAATATTAGATAAGTGTTATCATACCATCGTGTTGAATGTGTTTTAACGTGAATATTCAATAATTCAAATATTTTAAAAGCTTTAAATACTAAGCATGATTAATAAACAATTTTACTAACATAATATTTACATATAATTGTAAAATATTTGTTTATATTTCGAGTATTATTATTTATAGGTACTTCGCGTATTATTTTTTTTTCCTCCATTAATCTATTTGTATATAATATTATGTTTAATATGCCTACTCAAATAAAAGTTACAATAATATCTTCGTATTATTATTGCTTTTATTTGAATATTATTGTTTATTGCTACCTTAAGTTTTATTATTATACCTCTATTTACTATCTTTGTAATAAAATGTTGAATAATCTTGATCGACTTTGGTAGTTGAGCGGGTTTTTCTTTTTACGAAGAATAAAAAAAAACATTAATTTTTTTCGTTTTCGCATAACTCATTGATAAATCTATTTAGAAGAAGAATAATTTCCTTCAATTTTTATTTTCACGGATAGTTATACAATCAAATGGAACTATAAGTAAGAAAATAGTGATGTTTCACTTCATAAAAATAAAATAACAAAAATACTGAAACACTGTATTAGAATAGTTTTTTAGCATTGGTACCTACTGTGATTTATTTTCAATCAAGTTAAGAAATATTAACACAATAAGAAGATCTACTCTTATTTTGACACAGTACATAATAAGATTTGATTTATACAGATTCACGAATTTCTGTCCGGCACATGACATGTACATTCATATGGCAATCTAAAACTTGTTACGTCAAAGATGGACGCTTGGCATATAGTACGCATGCCTGTCAACCGTTGCGGGGAATTGAAACAACGAAAAATTCAAAATATGAACGGAAATCTGTTCAAACGGAGCAGAATTGTAGAAATCTTTTTTTTTAAATCACTAAAAAATTCGGTGTTTGAAAGGCTAGATATAGTTATTTACTTCACGTTTTTTTGAAATGGTAACACATAAGTTAAGAATTAAGGTTAAGAATTTTAATTAAAGAAAATAAATTATCAACAAGGTAGTAAAGGTAAGAAAATAGAGAAGGAGAGAAAAAATCACATGATTATGTGAACATAATATCTGCAGTTGAAGGTTTATTTACATTTTTAAATAATATAAATTATGATTATGTCTAACAATAATATAATTACTTTCTGTGAAAGCTTAAATGTTAATTATAAGAAATAATAAAGTTTTTAAAATATTTTAATAATTTGATAAAAAACATATTTTTACTAAACTTTTTATTTTTGATTTATGATTCCACACATCCACGAAAGAAATTTTTTTTTTCAGGATTTTGTAACATATACGTTGTAAATTATGTTACAAAATAATGGATAGCCCCAAAGAAAACCTAACCAATATTAAGTTTAAAAACTCTAGTTTGTGAAAAGTCTTTCGGTATTTTTAACGTTGAATGTGTTGTTTTTTTCGCATTTCCTGTAAAACAGTATTTTATTTTCTACAGGTAAGTAAAGATTTCGAAAGAATTTCCGCCTGCCTCTAAAAAAACTTTTTAATTGTTTTTAAATGAAATAACTCTGATGTGGCTGCAATTTTCGTTTGGGAAGAATTTTTCAAATATTATAATAAGTATTATTTTTTAATATTATATTTATCACGGGTTTAAAAAAATGTATTTCATGACTAGTAAGCTATTTTCAAGTGAAATAAAGTAGATCTGAAAGATAAAATAAAACAAAGCATACATTTGATGATAATATAATCATTTCGAGGATAATGAAGCGGAATAAAATATTAGCAAGTAACAAAGATTTTATTGAAGAGCTTTTGGAAATGTTACTTTGGAATTAAAAAGCTTATCTAAAGAACTAAAAAATATATATACTCCACAGTTAAAAAAGAGCTTTGCCATAAAGACTTACGGTCACAATCTTGGGTAAAAATCAAAATCTCTCATTTTAACTTTCCGCCTAATTGGTCACGATGTCTAGTGGAGGTTCGTAAATTTTTTACTAATTATATTATAATTTCGCAGTATCAGTGTTTTATTGTGTATTTGCTACTAGCTCTGCCAGGCGTCAGCATATCTTGTTATAATGTACCTACATTGCGATTCGATTCTGTATTGACGATCGGAATTCAAATAATGTATAAAGTCTATAACACGTTGTGAAAGTGTCAAAGTTTCCATAGTGAAATGTCATCGTTCGAACTATACGACAGTTAAATGACAACTGAAAAGAGCAAACGAAACGGTGCCATTACATTTTAAAAAATAACCTTTTTAAAGTGGTGCAGTTTTTAAAAGGCTATTATTAATATTATATTGCTTCTTGCATGACGTATTCAATTTTCATGGAGGAATGAAAATGAATTATTGAATGGAATGTTGGACTGATTTCACGAATCAACAATTCACAAAAAAATGTTCCTCAAATTTTTTAATTTAAGCCGCAGTAGATAAGTTTCAACAAGCTCCAACGAAAAACGTAAAAATATTTTTTTGTTGCTTCTTGAAAGTATTTTAGAAATTTTCGTCGGAAGCAATTGCTTTTGTTCTGTACAAAAAAATGAACAGTTTCAATGAATAGAACTTAACGTAAAAAAGACGTTAAATTGGACGTAGTTATGCAGAAAGCGTCCAACCCACAATTTACCAAAATCGAGTTTTAATATGTTTTCCTATAGATAAATACGAGATTTATATCTGCTGAAAACATCCAAACTAAAATTGCTATAGATTTTTTGTAATTATTTTTTTCACTAACGCACAACGCAGATATTTGACTTAAATTGAAGTTTAAAACATTAAAAAATGTAGGAAAGCATAAGTATATTTCTTTTAATAAACATAATGATAGGTTATAAATTATCTATTTAAAATAATGCTCAAAAAGAAGAAAAAAAAACACTGATATTCACTTTACAAATTCCGATTACGCATATTAATGCTTTTTTATCGTCATATTTTCAAACGCCTCAGTTTCATCTTTTTGGGGTTGGAAGCTTCCTGCATAACTACATCCAATGACTATTCAAAGATATACGAAATACAATATTTACAACGAAATTAAAGGGCTAACAGTTTTTTAGACGACAGAAGCGTAGTGGTTTTTGGAATTTGATTTTGAGTCAGGAAGTTACGGGTTCGATGCTGGCAAAGCGAAATAATATATGGACATGATTTTTTCAATCGATATTTAGACGCTAGTCTAGGTGTTGTGATATTTATTGTTTATTTTGAAGAATGTTATAATAAATTTAACGTTGTTGTAAGAAATGCTTGTATGTGTAGTCAAAGTACAGATATGACTCAAGATTTTCACGGCCAACACTATTATAGTGAGTGATTTTTGGGGTAGTATGTCGTGTTGTGGTTCCTCTTTGTTGAGTTAACGTTTCCGACAAAAAATATACATTAACTAATTACCGAACGAAGTTATTTACGAGTATATAGTTTATACATGTAAATCATATAGTCTTCTCGTTAAATTCTCAATAAAAAAACTTCCAAAAGATCGATTATACTGATTGCAAATTTTTCGATAATTAATTTTGAATCTTGAAAGGATTCACCATTTTGTGATATTATCTTTTTAAGGAGGACCTTTATTTCCCTTTGTTAGCAAATGACAAACAAAAACAGGATCCCTTTCAATTCGCGCGAGTCTATTTGGACAAAGGAATGACAAAAAAGATGAAGGCTGCTGGTCGCGGCAAGACTTTTTGCCTCTCAAAATGGCGTCCCTCAAAAATGGGATGAATAATGTGGGGAATTAAGGAGGAAAGAACTATGTGGATGGATAATGAATTATATTAATGTGAAGGAAACACGTTTTTTCGTCGAGAGAAAAAATAGTTTTTATGAAAAAAAAAAAAAAAAAATTGTTCTCATTCTTGAGGAATTTCGCAATTTACACGGTCTTCTGTACTATGAGAAAAAGTTCATCTGTACCGTTCCTTTCTTTTGCTATATAAGCCAAAATTTTCAAAATTTTCTTAATTTTATAATAACTTAATTTTTTAAATCTATTTCTTTTTTTTATTCAGAGAAAAACAGACACCTTTATTTTTACTTCTACCGTTCGAAAAATGTTATTGAAAATTGTATAAAATATATGTATTATTTGAAGGTAATATTTGATTATAAAACTTTTTCCTAAGGTTGAGTTGTTTTAAACTCCATCAAATGTGATAACCATAAAATCGAAGATAAGCGCTTTTATTTTTTTTAACGTAAATCACCGATTCTCAGTCTGTTTCTGATTTTGATCAAATTGTGATCAAATTAATAGACCGAGACTGATTTTGTTTGAGTATTTTTATTGTTGTATACACAAATATACGATTCATATTATTTTTACACATTGTTTGCTATCATAGGCATGTAAAAATGTTGCCTTATTTGTTGTTTTCAATTTTACTCTTTTTTAAATTTGTGCTAGTATTTTTTACATTGACTTACCTAACGGATATCTCGTCAAAGTATTGTTATTTATAGGTATATATATATATATATATATATATATATATATATACATATAAAATTTTGCAAGTGATACTGTTTTTTTGGTTCGTGTATCTCTTAACAATGATGTATAGAACTAGTGTAGTTCTAGTCTTCTTCTTAGTAGTGGAGTTCTATACATCATTGTTAAGAGATACACGAACCAAAAAAGTAGTATCACTTGCAAAATTTGTTTTTAACTTGATGAATTATGTAAAAATCTATAATTATGGAATAGCGTAAGTAAGGGATGCCATATTTTTACTCTTATCAATTTGGATTCTATTTAGTAGGGTTTTTTTAATAACTCAATTTCGACAAGAAGTGAAATTAAAATTCCTTAGCTTTGAGTCATCGTCATCTAAGATTATTATTATTTTCTAAGGCACTGTGTTAAGCCTAAATTTTTTAAAACTTAATTCAAATTAAAGTTATTTGCATTTTTTATAAACCGTTAAGATGATGCTGCGTCTTCCACAAGGACCAAACCGAATGAAGGAACTGATAGCATGTACGAGTATTTTCTCCGCTTACAGAGTGATGGATAGTTTTTTGTCGAAAATAATCCCGACAGACAGAGGCCTGAGCCATCATGGACAAATGAGAAATCGTTCAAGGGGAAACGGAGGCTCTGGGCAGGCTTGCGAGGTACCCACTCGGGAAGGCCAATGGCAAATCAATGCTATATTCCTAACAGGATTAGGACTTTTTGAAAAGGTCAGATCATAATGACCTATTCATTTTTATAACTTATGGTCAAGTGTGCTCAGGAGGTGTTTTGCAACTGATTAAATTATATTTTGGTAAAAGGCAATCACCTTGTGGTTTGACATATTTAAATAAATGAAAAAATAACTTAGTTTAAGACCACGGACATTATTTATTATTATTTAATGACCGACCGGTTTTGCGAAGTCTAATCACCATCAGGGTACAAAACGTTTCGTCTCTTTCAATTCACATTATGTGTCAATTTCTCTCTGTTCTTTGTTATAATTTAAATGTTATTCAATTGTTTTCTCATTATTTTATTTTATAATTTGTTCTCTCTCTGTATGTTAATATTACCACACACTTTGTATTTTGTGTTAAGTTTAGTTTTGTTCCCTGATGATGCTAAGACTAAGCGAAACCGGACGATCATAAAAATTAAAATAATTCCCTTGGTCTTAAACCAAGTTATTTTTAAATTTCTTTGATTAAATTATTATGTGATGAAAAGTGATGCTAAGTTGGTTAAGAAATAATTGTTGGAAATGTTGCTTTGCTGCTTACCCTTCAAACAGTAGGTATAATTCGATAATTGTATTATTCGATAGTAATATTATTATTGTGTTTGCTAAAAAATGTACTTTATAGAGCACAATCGGATAAAATTAAAGAAATCCAATATTCATGAAATGTGACAAAACACGTGTTATTAAAGAGATTACCTGAATCGTTTTAACGTAAGCATAAAGTTTTAATTTTTTTGAAGAAAGCAATCAAAAATTTGTTGCTTTTAAAAAATATTTTGTGTTTTACATCTTAAAAAAATATTATTTTTGTTTAAGATTGAAATGCTCATATTACGCAATCAAGATGAAAGAAAAACCTTTCCGCTATTTTTATACGCATATTTATATGTGCTTCTTCGAAAATTGTTTTACAGAGGTTATTACGTTTATGATATTGTTTTATGCCTGACATAAAAACCCACGTTCCCATGTTGATGAACCTGAGAACTGCGAACCTGCAAAAAACTACTAACTTCATGGAACATGATATCCAAAAATAAATCCAAAATCAGAAACAATGTAGGTATTTTATTGTATTGATTTATTGTGTCATTTTTCTTTTTTGATAGTCCTTTGACATCACCCTTGAGGTAATTTTTCAGAAGAAAACTGCCTTAGGCAAATTAAGAAAATATTATTGAATATGTAACAGTGTACATTTGTAAGGTCTATTAAACATAAAAAGGTTATATTCCTTACCTAATCAATGGAGCCATTAATCTAAAGTACTTATTTTAAAATGTGTAAAATGTTGACGTCATATGTATGTGTTGAGGTGAGAATCACTTGGATATTCTTTATTTATTGTTCCTAAACAATAAGTTTACTGACTCTAATATATTCATAGGAGAGAGGCGAGAATCAATTCCGCACTTACTTGAAAGCCTCAAATACTAGCGTTGTTACCACTCCGTAAGAACTACTTCATTTGGCGGCAGTTCAAACTTCCTTCATTGTTCATTAAAAAAATACTTCAATTGAAGTTGGTAGTTCCCTTGTAGTTCCGCTCGCACGATCTATGCTCATTTGTGGTTTACTTCGAAACTTCAATTTTAGTTTTTCGTTCGTTCGCACGATTAAAGTATCGCACCATCCGCAGTTCAATTTTAGTTCACTTCGAAAACTTAAACGTCTGTTCTTTGTTCGTTCACATGATCGTAGTATCGCACCATCCACAGTTCGACGTGTTGCTAGCGATAAATGTACCAAATAATAGTCACGTTTATTTATTAATAGTTTTATTCGGGGCAGATCTTCCAACCACATAAATTGATGTATGTACTTCCTTAGAACAAGTTGTTTGGTTATGTTGAATTTGCACTTACTCTTTCATTATTCTGTAGCAAAAATTATACCGTGAAGAAATACTTCTTCTATGTGCGTGTTGATGAATTGTCTATTACTGGTTTCTCCTCTATCTTTC
The DNA here is from genome assembly GCA_022651775.1 of Drusus annulatus. NCBI lineage: Eukaryota > Metazoa > Arthropoda > Insecta > Trichoptera > Limnephilidae > Drusus > Drusus annulatus. Next base: position 170,904 of record JAGWCC010000334.1, read on the forward strand.
CAAATTTATCTTTTATGGTTTTTAGAATGACAGCTGCCATATGTTTGAATTGGTGGAGTGTAATCATGACTTAAAAATAATGATGTACAATGAGTATGCATAGCCTTACAAAGAACTCGCAAAAAGCAAATAAAGTACTTGCGAAATTTCCAGTTTCTGTAAGAGCAATGTGAACTTCTTTCAGGGGTTGAGGTACAATTTAAATGTTTCTAACTTCTTGGACAGTTTTATGAGCAATAGGGTGAATATTGCGCAAATGACGATTCATATTAAAGGCATTGCCCCCCTTTATGGATATAACTTTAAAATAAAAGTTGCATTTGGACTGGTAAACCCCAACTTCCTTAAAATAAGCCCATATTTCACTTTTCTTTCTCGCTGAACGGCCAGCCATAATTTTAGGTAGACATTGAAAGGTATGTATGTAAGCTGAGATATTAAAAAAAAATCAACAAAATAATTCGTAAAAAACACAATTCAAATTCACCAAAAAACACTCATCAAAACAAACATCAGTGTCATATAGCCAAAACAAGCGAAGAAATCAAAAGCAACTGTCACGAGTACGTGCGAGGGAACGAATAACTAAAAAGATACTACGAACTACAATCGAAGTAAAGAACAATTGAACTGTGGATGTTGCGATACTTCAATCGTTAGAACGAACGGAGAACTAAAATTGAAGTTTCGCAGTAAACTACAAATGAGCATAGATGCCATATATCGTGCGAGCGGAACTACCAACTTAACCAACTTTAATTGAAGTACTTGTTCAATGAAAAATGAATGAAGTTAGAACTGCCGCAAAAAGAAGTAGTTCCTCGAAGTAGTTCTTTAGTCACAACGCTAGTTCACCGTGAAAGGTACATTTTGAAGAACTAGCAGTTCCTGAAGCGTTCCAAAAGTCCACCATATTATGATATAATAATATTTTTTTATGGGAATACCGCACAAGAGTACAAGCTGCTTCCAACTGTTTGGAGCCAGTAGGACTATGGCATATCCAATTGGACGTATTTATGCAAAAAGCGTCCTACCCACATTTTGCCAAAATCGAGTTTTAGATGTTTTCCTATAGGTAAAATACGTAATTAATATCTGCTAAAAGATCCAAGCTTCAAATGCAATAATTTTTTTGAGAATTATTTTTACTTACGCACATTGCAGATATTTTACTTAAATTAAAGTTTAAAATTATTATAAAATGTAGCATAATATAAGAAATACTTTTTTTTAATAAACACAATGATAAATTATATATAACCTATTTATAATGATACTAATAAAAAGAAAAAAAAACACTGATATTTACTTTTCAAATGCCGATTACGCATTTTCATGCTTTTTATCGTCATATTTTCAAACGCCTTTTTCTCTGTTTCATTTTTGTGGGGTTGGATGCTTTCTGCATAACTACGCCCAATTGAGAAGTATGTTGTGCAGCTGAAGGGAGTGGGGAAGGAAATGAGATGGGGAAGGTGAAAGTTCGAAAGTACCTGGATATTCAGATATAAATCACCAAACACGGCTAAAGTCATTTAAAGCAATGTTTCAATTTTGAATTGTGGTCTTTCCCCAGGAAAATACTGAGATTCGAATCAAAAGGTTGACAGAACCCCGATAAATATACTTTAGAATTCGATGTGAAATTTAGTTTGTCCATTCATACACTTTATAGTTCTGTTTGAGGCCGGCTATAAATAATGAACATGAACGTTTCTTACCTTGTCTCAAAAGACCTAACCTAACTCTCCGTCATGCCAGTTTTTATTATTCAAATGTCCCTACCCACATCTGCTAGAACTTGCAAATTCTATTTTTTATTCGATATGAATCTGTGCGAAATCATGAATAACTTGACTGCTTGGTGATATTCAACAGATCAAATAAACATGATGATAAATTAAGAGGCGTCAAGCTAAGAGCGCCCCACAGATAGGGTTCAATATTGCTGGGTCACATTCCGTACCCATGTTAGTGATGTTATTTATCAGTGGCGGGCCGTCAAATCCGTTGTTGGTAATCCTATAAGATACGTTGTTGTATTAGACGTACATTTGTATGTCAAACACACGATATTAAGTATGCAAAGTAAAAATGTAGACATAATAAAGCGTTAAAATAAACAATATATTGTATATTTTAGCATGCATGATATTTTTTTTAACTTCCATGCCAGAGTAGAAATCTTATTTGCTATAAACTCAAAAAAAAAATCTTCGATTATATGACTGAATTCGAAAGTGCATGTTATGAAATATTTTATTTTGTTTCTATGTTTTCGTTGGAAGCAATCAATTTGTGGTTTGATACATTTAATGAAAATTAAATAATAACTTTGTATCAGACCACAGATTTAATTTCATTTTTTATGACCGACTGGTTTCGCTTAGCCCAAGCATTACGAGGGTACAAAATTAAATTAAACAAAAAATACATAGTGTGTGGTATTTGAGAAGGTGATAAAAGAACAATGAAAAATTTAACGAGTTATAATATACTTAATATTGGAATACTGGACAAATTTAACTGATTATTAAGAATATGACTTAATTTTAATGGCTATCTTTATTTAATAATATTTATTCATATTACGTTAGATCAAATCATTTGTGTGTTTTAATGTAAAATATTAATCACTTATACGGGCAAGGTTATAGCGAACCTATTTTTGTAGTCACATTTTTTATATAATCATTTAAATAATACACCAAAATTAATGGTTGTGGAAAACATAATATCTTTTTTATTTAAGAAAATTAAGGATATAGTCTATTGCATTAACTTGTGTTGGAATTTTAATATAAAGTTGGATGACCCAGTGCATGACGGATGGCGTATAGTTTTAATAATTGTTTTTTATTCTTGATATTTAAAAATAATGGTTCTACTTATAATCGATGGCCTTGTTACGAAGTGGAATATTATTTTCTTAGCTGTAACTTAGGGTGTCAATAAATAAAACCAAAAGGTTAGTTTTATTTGTTGAGATCAATTTTTTTTGTATTCAGATCTTTGTTATTCTAGTAGGTTTGTCATAGTTTTGCAAGTTCAAATGCACCAGTTTCAAGAAATCCAGAGTGAAACAGGTCCGATTTAAAAAAATAACTGGAACTAAATTTTTAAGGGTTTTTAAGCGTATTATAATAATGGAATACCATTACATTTTAAAAGTCTTAAAAAACTGTTTACCTTTATGTTATATTGATAATCTTGTAAAAAAGGAATATCAGTGAAAAAAATATATTTTCCGTATTTAAATGCTGAAATATCTTTGCATTTAAAAAAAACTATATCTGCCTAAAACAACAATTCTTTTTAAAAAGGTTTAATTTTGTTTTTTTATTATGTTGAAATTATAATGGTTTTTATAACCGAGTTAAAAATATAAAGATTATAATTCACATCTTAAGCATGATTATTCATACCGAACCCAAAAAGCTCTGTAAGCAATACAACCATTGCCATAGCAAACTTGTAAAAGCTCGTAAATTTTGGAAAGATTTTCTCAAAACAATGATTTTAGCAATTGTAGTTCTTTTGAAATACATGATACGTAACGTAACCGCTTGGAAAATCAATTAAATTAAGAATTATACAAATTTAAACGAAAAGTATTGTCGCTAATTTACATACGACCTTTGACTTCTAGGCTCTAAAACAGCTATAATCTGTTTAAAAGAGATTTATTTATTTATTTGAAAACGTATAGAAAACGTAAAAAAAAGGGCACACAGGCACGCCGAAATAAAATAAGAGAGATATTGATTCTGTTTCCACATGATCCTATCAAAGGCCAGTGCAAGTGCAAACTCCCTACATATCGAGCGAAACAAACGACGGAATGTAGCTGGTAGAATGTAACCTCTTTACCCCTCGTTGCAGGTTACAAATTGCCCTTGTCGGGATCAAATTTTATTGGCGCTCCGGAGACAAAGGCAAATTGTACATTGAACGTGTGATGGACGGCGCAAACGGGACATGTTTACTATGTGGGGGGTGTTTTGCTATTCAAATAAATGTCTCGGTACATTTTAAACTTAGTTTCCTACAGTGTGGCGTCTTTCGTACGTATCGAATCTGCTTGTCGACCGAACAACTCAACTATTTTATAAAAAAGCTATTTTGAAAATAACAGTATGTCAAAGTGTTTTTTGGAAGAATTTATAAACCCTAATGCTAATTCCACGCTGTCGGTGAGTCTACCAGAGAGAACCCGAGCGCGATAGTGTAGTGGGTTTTTCGGGTCTGAGTCATAAGACGCAAGATAAATTTTCCTTTAGAGGTACTGGTATTAAATAAACGCCGCTAATATACAATCAATACATATCCTGGCACCAACTGTTTGACACGACACTAAAGAGGTCGAGATTATAGCGCAGGCACAAAATTTATCGTACTAGATTTTTCACCTAGGAATAATTGTTCTGTAAGTACCAGTTGGGTTAGGTTAGGTTAGATTAGGTTAGGTTAGGTTAGGTTAGGTTAGGTTAGGTTAGGTTAGGTTAGGTTAGATTCCTTCGATTGCTAGCTTAACGTGCTCTTTTTTAGGATTTCGATCATTTCACATAATATGCTTTTTATTTAGTTAACAGAGTAACTCAAGGGAAAATCTGTTTTTAAATCATGCGCCTCCACTCAATACTTATGTATTTTACGTAAATCACATTTCCAATGTTAGAGGTTACCTTGGACTGGTTTAATTTGTGTTATTTCTACAATGTTCCTAATTTATTCTCTTTCTCATAAATTAAACTAATTAAACTACTAACTTGAGTTGTACTACTCTGATATGCATTGAATATGCGTGTATACGTTAACACTAAAATAAGTTTATTTTTTTGGAATAATTTATAGCAAAATATTATTACCCTTTCGTTATTAGTTTTCTACGCTCTAATTGTCTTACGTACACAACACACCTACTAACTCATGTACATTTACTTAGTCTAACAAATTTTTTTATTGTAAATTCCTACTTTAAGTTTATGATTATTATTGTCTAACTTCTTTAATGTTTTCTTTATTTCTATCTATAACTTGGTTTCAATTTTAACTTCTTAATTTTAATTACCTATTTTTTAATACGTTCTTAAAATATTTTATGTAAAATGTAAAAGTTTGATTTCTCTGTAAGAATTATTTATAATTGTATTTACTCATATAATGTAATTTTTTACTGTACCAAAGTGAGTTTTATAACTCACCAGAGTTGTTTTATAAAACGAAAAATAAAATGAAATTTTTATTAAAACTATTCTTCCAAAGAAAACCAAATGAAAACAATAGTTTTGTAATTAAGGGTAAATACTGAAAAAAAAATCTCTTTTAATTCTTAAAATGTTCATGTTATTATACAAATAATAAGTGGGGGATTAAACGATTACTTCGAATGATAGTTTTATTATTGTATGTCTAACAATAGTACGCGATCGGTACACTCCCATAATACGTATGATTTTTTTTAAAACGCTCTACGGCAAATTTCTAGTATAACGCTAATATATTCTGTAGAACTCTTGTCTCTTTTCCAGTCGGAGTGATGATTCTTTGAATTTTTCATTATTGAAAACAACTAGGTGAATAAATATATTAATTTCTTATTGAGACATTTTCAAATTTCGTTACCTTTATGCAAATTTACGTACTAAGGAAAATATGCATACTACGTGTCCGAAGAACAAATTTAAAAAAATTACACAGACGGTGGCTCAAAGTATCCGATTTGCTTCTCTTATTGTTAATTTACTTTCTAAATATCAATCAAATTATCTAAAATACCACTATGTTCCGGCAATTGATAATAAAATCAAATAAAATATGGTTATACGTTTAGGGATACGACGCAAACACGGACAACCCCGGGGACGAATGTTAGCGTCTGCATGATAAAAGTCATGACTAATTTCCAATATCTGCAATGAAAAAGTTCCTGAGAAAGATAATCTTCAATTTAAATATAAATATGTGTTTAAATATTTACATTAAGAAAATAACAGAAATATATTCCCTTCAAACTGGATTGCATTGCGTAGATTTTAATAAAATGAAAACATTGTCGAGGGAAACATAATATAAAATACGAAGTAAGACGAAAAGTCAGTTAAAAAAGATCACGATGTGGTTAGCTAATATGGCATAAAGGTGTTTACTTTTGGGCAAAATTTCAGTTAACTTTACGGTCCGACGTGTGTATTTCTTTCGCTTAATGAAATCAGAGATTCCCAAAAATATTTTTAAGAGAATATTTCTTTAATCATGTAACATGTAGAAGCAAAAACAGGACTGTGTTTTTTATGGTATAGTGATATACAATAAAATTAGAAAAACAATAAATTCAACCTTACCCATGTGATAATCCAGGAGAAGATTGACGAAAAGCTTCATAAAGAAAAGCGCTAAATCAGTTTTAAAACGTTCGTGATTATTACGAGTTCAATTCTGCTGAGATGTTTTAATCTGCAGTTCACAAGGTGAAGGTTGCCTCAGTGATAGCAAACTTCAGGTAGAAGATTGCACCATAAAAAATACTTATTTTTACACATTTTCTAGGAAAGATACATTTTATTAGGTAATTTATAAATACAATATTAGGTTTTTAATAAATAAAAGTCTTTAAATAAATAATACTTTAAGAAGAAAACACTTGTAATTTAAAAAAAATGGTTAAATTGCCGGAATTCTTAATTATTTAATAAAAAAAACCCTTTAACTTCCTTTAACCATAATAAAACATCTACTCTGAAAGCGTACATTTTTTTTAGTTCAATGATCTTCATAAAATCAGAATCTTAATTTTGCCTCGAGGAACTCCTAATGGGAAACACTGGAACAATATACTTTGCCATACGATTTTTACAAAGCCTTTTTTTATAATATAACGAACGTGTGTGATTCACATCGTCCGGGCGCCGTGCGCTATGCCACATCGTCTGATATTGGCAATAAACTCAAAGGAGAAGGTTTGCAAATACGCCATGTCCTGACTCCTGTCACTGAGATATTGGTTTAATAAAGTACGACGATAAAGGCCGGCGCCACTATAAACAATAAAGAGTCGAACCTGCATCGCTGTACAATATTCTTCCTACACGTTCACACCAGTATGAAGATTCAACTCTCAACGTGAAATAACGTACACAGCTTATGTTGGTAACGTGCTGGGGTTGTAATGCATTGAGAAATATCAGGTCTCGGACTTAAATTGAAGGGAAAACTTGCTTATTTTTGAAGAAACCTTGTGTTTTCTAATACTTTTTTTGAAAAAAAACAAGATTTGTTAGTATTAAATAAACGCAATTCAAATCCTTGTACGAGCGATTCTTAATAAACAAAGTACACAATTAATATATTTTAAAATGCGAAAAGGTACATTTTATGATTTACTTTTCTTTTAAGTTATTTTAACAAGATTGTAAAAGTAAAATATAATGTACCTTCAGGTGTGCTCCACGGGTCTCACATGAGACCTTCGCTGTGTACTATTATCAGTAATGATATTATAAAGTGTTTTATTTACGCAAAAATTTCAATTTTGGCTAACGACCTGAACATATTTATATAACACTCCATTATTGACTGTTATAAATTTAAAAAATAACTTTATAGACTTTAAAATTTCTATATACTCAACCATATTGATATGAGTCTTGCCAAATCTTATGTAAAAAACATTTCTGAAAAAAAAAACTAACGAAAAAAAAGTCCAACAAATTTGAAACATTGGTTTTATAATTGACAGTAAACTATCATTTGAGGCACAAATTGATATGGTTGTGAAGAAATCGCTTAGAATGTTAGGATTTTTTTTCGAATTGGAAAGGAATTCACTAATGGTAATAAAAGTTTTATTCTAGAAGGTATGCAGGAGTAGTGCAATGCAATACATTCCATAAATGATAATAATACGAGTACATATTAATAATAATAATCAAATAAAAGTAAATATAACAAATTTTCTATATTCGCAATCACCTTGGGCACTTATGCTTATTTCATATGATACTTTTATAACAAAGGAGCAGAGAAAAAGAGAATTTCATATTATCTTTATAACCACACACTAGATATTTTTTGTTTAATTTTGTACCCTAATGATGTTTAGGCTAAGAGAAACCGGTCAGTAATAAAAAAATAACAATAAAGCTATGATCTTATACAAAACTATTATTTCATTTTCATTAAATATGTCAAACTATAAAGTGATTGCTTTCTACGAAAATATATGTATGTTAAAGTTGTCCAAACAAAGATTGGTAAACGAGTTGCTCTTAACCTCACATTGCTTAATGTGATCAAAGATATCATAAACACATCCCTAATAAACGAACAACAAAATGTATCTCATTTAAGGTGCCCACAAACGTAAATATAAATTTTCTTGATACTAAGAAGTTTCCAAGAGCCAACGTTCATACAATTAAAGCCATTAAACGATTTGCAAGAACAGTACTGTGAGGTTTCCGTGTGTTGTCTCATAACAGGGGATTGAATTGAAAATGCATTTTATTCTCGCGGCAAACGGCTATGTAAATCTGAAATTCAAATTTTCCTGATTTATTTTCAGCTTCCAAGTTTAAATAGATTTTTCAACTTTCCGGCTTCAATCCGTCTTATGTTTTTAAGAATTGTAAGGTGGTTTTAGCTACATCGCTCAGCCTAAGACCACGGATGATGAATGGATGAACAATGATGTTCATCATTCTTCATGTTCATGGCGTGTGGTTTAAAACATTTTTGTATTATTAACACCCTTTTTCTTTAGATTTTTATTTTATAAATGTGAGATGTTATTAGTATATATACCATTCATAACGGTTAAACAAGTGGTTTTCTCAGATAATAGAAAAACGAAAGTTTTTCATTTAATAAAGAACTTTAAAAACTAAAAACTGTAAATTTTTGTGGCGATAATAATTTTGTGTAGAGAAATAAAAATAAAATTAACCGGTTTATTTATGCGTAAAACAAGGTTTCACTCGAAAAAATCGCTTTACTCAAACTAAGCTTTTTTTCTGGAAAAAATCCTAACATAAATTGATGTTTGCACTTCAAACATTATTACAGATACTAACTAGAAAATAATTTGATCCACTTGTTCGTAGGTAGTGAGATTTATTTATCTTTGTGAAATTGTGAAAATATTTTCTCATAATTAGTACAACCTAATTCTCGGAAAGAAACTCAAAAGTTCTTTCGATGACACTTATTGTATTTACCAATTTTATCAAAGTTATACGTAATTGATAAGAGTTTATGTTTGGGCTCTAAACGTCAATATCTATACAACGTTGGCTATGATATTATAGCTTATTACAGAAATGTTTTCATCCATCTGCTACTTCTTGTTCTGAAAATATTTCTACAAGTTACTTACGAGGGTAATCGAAACAATTCAATAATAACCTTAAATCTCAATTCCTATTAAATAAGACACATTTTTTATGCCTGGAATAACAAACTAATTATTGGTTCTACCAACGAAAATAAATATTGAAAGCAGCTCGCAAATATTAGCACAGAATCTTATTGAATTTCCGGGAAAATAAATACCTTGGTGAAAAATATTTTTCCTTTGCTAATTTTTGACTGATAGGCATGTCGCTTCTGGAATATTATTTTTAGTTCTTTGTTTTCAACTTTTAGCATTTTTAATGGTTTACTTTAAATGAATTAAATTTGACACTAGCGATTTAAACATGAATATAATAATTTCATTAATACTGTTAACACCTAATACGTATTTTTGACCAGTGTAATATTTTAAGCCTAGTCTCAGTTAGTTTAAATAAATACATTGCATTAGGTACCTTAATATATATTGGCATCAAGACCAGGCGAGGATATGATCATACAATTCACAAATGTTATCTTTATCAGGAAGAGTGTCTGCCCGTCATCAAATATGAATATTAAACAACCAAATTTATGTGCTTACAATAATTATTTGAAAACCAAAAGAATTGGAGATTCATTTTAGAAAATTCTTAAGAACATTATTACAGCTCGGTGAAAACTTGTTTCAATGAGAATAATGCACAGGTAGGAATAAAAATTTTATCATTATTTTACAAGAACTGGAAATATCGGAAATATGTCTAAGACAGTACCAAGTAGAATGCTTTACCAAACTTATCAAATTATTTTCGTTATCGGTTGACAAGGCTCTCACCATTTTGTTCTAAATGCGACAATCAGGGCGCTTATTAGATAAGTTTGCAGACAATTGCTTCAGTTGCGAAAAAAATCCTATAAAAACCAAAAGCTTTACAACAAACTTGAACTTCGAAACAAAACGGATTTAAAATCCGTAAACGCTTTAGTCATATTGTTTTTGCATAAAAAATGTGCTGAGTTGATTTTGTTTGGTATTTTTGTGAATCAACTTATTTTTCCTACATTTACTTCCTTATTCATCCTCGCTATTCATAATTTAACAGATTTTTTTGTAAATCGAATAACTTATTTTGGAAAAAAAAAATTTTTTTGATGTTTTCGTAATAATTCAGCATATTTTCATTTTTCAAAGCTGAAACTTGTTTATATTATTATTTAGAAATGTTTATTTTTGCCATAAATATTTATTTTACTATATTACTTTAATCTGTCCTATTGAATAATTCAGCGAATCGAATAAAATATGAATAAACTTTTGTTTATATTTAAGCAACTGATTTGTGCGTTGTTATTACGAGAGTGATAAATAAGTAAGAATTTTGAAACTGTTAATTCGTGGTGGAATTCCATTTTAATGATTTAATAAAACAAATTTATAACTTTGTTCCACTTTTATTTTATGACTGGACCGGTTTCAGCCTATGATGGCCATCTTCAGACTAGTCTCAGAATAAACTTTTGTTTATATTTAAGCAACTGATTTGGCGTTGTTATTACGAGAGTGATAAATAAGTAAGAATTTTGAAACTGTTAATTCGTGGTGGAATTCCATTTTAATGATTTAATAAAAAAAATTTATATCTTTATTCCACTTTTTATTTATGATTGGTTTCGGTTTATGATGGCCATCTTCAGACTAGTCTGAAGATGGCCGTCATAGGCTGAAACCGGTCCAGTCATAAAATAAAAGTGGAATAAAGTTATAAATTTGTTTTATTAAATCATGACATTGAGAACCTAGATAAATTAATTACAAGATAATATAATTTTTAATGAACAGCGGTAAAAATGTAGAAAACGTCTTTATTTACTGATTCACAAGTTTCCAACTATAAATCCTAATTCTTCCATAGTTGCCTCTGGGAAAAGCCTTAAATTATTCAGTTTTATTTACTCACTTTATAACTTTTTTATTGGTTAAAACCATTATTGTGCGTTGTAAATTTGCAATTAATGTGCCATTACGCGAATTACCTTTTATTCAGTCTGGAAAAATCACGTTGTACTCCGATCCGAAAAGGAAGGGAAATTTACTACCCCCTATTAATCCGATATTCATAATGAGAAAGTGCTTTAGAAGCTGTCTATTTATAACGAGTTCTGCCAATATGTACCTTAGAAATATTATTTGATATCATCATCAGCATCGGCCGTTATTCATTAAACGCTGATGAATGTTTTCCCGGGCACATTCTTCTTCCCTCAGTCCCACGTCTATCCGCTGTCTACCAAAAAGACATATTGCATTTACGACCCGGATCCAACGAAGAAATTTATTAGTATGAAAAAACAAAACAAAAGCACCAATTTTACTTTCGTAAAAAAACACAGCATTTAAATGCTTTTTAAAAAAGTGATTAAAAAAAATAGATTGATGAAACAACTTATTCAAATTTCAGTTTCCTTTCAGGTGAGAGTCGACTCGTGGCGTTTCCGCGGCCGGCACTCGCTTCAGCTGAACGGAAGTTTATGCTAATGTAGCGCTAAGGCAACATTAAGCTATAAATCATATCTGTATGCTAGTGTGTGTTACCTTTTATTTGTTCGGATACTCGTTTCACGGCTATAAATTATATCCGGGAGCACATCGGTGAAGATGTATTGGTCGAATGGGAGGAATAGTGGTAGACGCGTATCACTTGTGGAGTAACTGATAAAATAAAGGATGTCAGTTAATCTGGTGGACATTTTTGATTTTGTCTTAAAAACTTGTCTGTTCAATTCGTGTTACCGCAGTAAAATATATTGTGTTGGGCTTTACGATTATTTTTGTGCTCACCTTTTGTAAATGAAACCAAAACAACTATCGTAATAAAACAATTATAAATAATTTGAATACACTTGTTTATTATTTTTCAATTTAAATACTATACCTGACGCCACAAATTTTATTTAAATAGTTAATTCTTTTTTCCTTTTGATTAATATAAAATAATAAATACCATATTCGCGGCACATTCCAGAGTTGTAGATACTATGAATATCGCCCTGGTGAAAGATCACCATTCAGAATCGAAACGTTGCTTGAAATAGCTTTAGCTGTGTTTTGTGAACAGCTCTGAATAGCCAGGTACTTCCCAACCTTTCTCTTCCCCATATACATCTCCTACCCACTACCTTCAGCCTCTCAACATACCCCAATTGGGGATGCCATAGTCTCACTAGCTCTAGACGCGTTAGGAGCAGTTGGGACTCTTTTGCGGTATTAAATATAAAAACAATATGTAAATATATATTTGATATACATGTGGTATAAATCTTTTAATTGCTAAAAAATGATAATAATAAAATTAAATTAAAGGATTACGCTGATGCAAAGTTTTATGGCTTCGTCGGTAAGAGCGATGCGTCATATCTCGTACTTGCTTTTATTCTATTATTGTGTTTATTAAAGGTCTTTTCAATGATGTATGTTCTTATATTCAAGAAAAAACATCCATCACGCTGTTGTTTCTTAAGGGGAAACGTAAATCATTAGTTGTTTCTTTCACAATGGACATCAGAAAAAGTTTCAAGAGCGGCTTTTAAAAAAGGAAAATTTAACAATACTCTGACAAAGGTGAACACTTTTTTTTCTGTTATAGAAAAGTCTCGAACCATAAAATTACGAATTAAATGTCCGGAGTCATTGGAACCTCTGACATTACCATTTTGGAAAATACAAGTGTCCGCCTCTTCCTAATAATCTGTATACACAACTAAAGTAATTTCCAGTAATTTTTCGATCCTTATTACTTTATTAGTGGTATTTATCCGGAAATATGTTGAAATTATTTTCCACTCAAGAATGTTTTATTTTATTAAGGAACGTTAATTGATTATCTAGCGAAATCGATAAGAAAAAGGTAATATAGTATCAAAACCATAAAACAGTGGTTTTTACACAAAAAAGAAAATTATTAACCTATTAAAAATTATACGAAGGAACGTGGACCCAGAAATGATGATCATAATGTAGATATGAGGCAAGGATCTAGAAATGGTTGGTTGAAGCACTTGAAGCTTTACCAATCGCTATGAAAAAGGTCGGTATCACAGATTTCTTCAAAGTTTTGGCTTTTTACGGCTTATATACTATTTTTGGGGATGTCAGGGGTAGTAAACAATGATTTTTATTTAATTATATTCATCTATATGATCTATAGATGAATATAATTAAAGTAAAATCATTGTTTACTACCCCCGACATCCCCAAAAATAGTATATAAGCCGTAGGTTAACAACAACATGTACTAGTCTGAAGATGGCCGTCATAGGCTGAAACCGGTCCAGTCATAAAATAAAAGTGGAATAAAGTTATATATTTGTTTTATTAAATCAGTATTATTTTATTGCAGTCCCTGTGGTTACATTGTTTATTCCTCAGAGGGCATGGCTTGACTCGCCACGTACGCCGTTTCGCCCTTTCCATGAAGTACAGGCTGGAGCAGCTACCAGCGCAAGTATTGATCCCGTAACAATGCACATTTTTGTGCCGTCGCGACGGCCTATCTTACGGCGGGGAGGAACACCGTAAAATAATACACTCGTTGGGAGGTTCGGAACAATATTTTTATTGCGAGGCCATAAAGGCTGGGAAGCAAATTGAGTACTTCTCGTACGTATCGGGAAAGTGTATGGGAGTCTTTATGCGATACGAGGAATATGATTGTTATGCCCGTGAACACGAACCGCCTTTTACGGCGATGAATTATTGTATTCGCGTTTTACGTTCAAAATACTGAGAAAGAGATAATTGGTTTTCAGGCAAACTTTAGATGATTTTTTTCTACACTCAAATAAAATCTTGTACAGAGGGTTCAGGGTTATTGGGTTTTCTTATGTATTATCTCAGAGCAAGAATTTATATAGAGAGAGAGCTATTTTTTTTTACCCAACCTATACAAATTTACGATAAATCACTTTCTCCGGGTTTTCACATCGTAAACCGTGGAAGAAAAAGAGACAAGACAAGTTCTCACATAATATTGCACCACCTTTCGGTATGTAAGCATGTTTTCCGTCTCCCACGTCTCCGGCGACTCCGCCTGCTACATTTTGTTATGCGACATAACAGGACATAACTAAACGGTTTTTTAGGTTATATCCTATATTTTTGTTTAATACAATACTGTGAAAAGGTGGTTATACAATTAAAGAAAAACATTATGTCGACATGTGCTATGAAAGGATGTATAAATACCCTTGCCCTAGTCTTAGCCACGCCCGAGTCAGGCAAACACATCAATAATGACTAAAGAAGCGCTACCTTTTGTATATAATTGCGCTGACTGTACTCGTATTATAGACTAGCCACAATATCACAGTATGTAAATTGAAATAGTCTGAAACTACATGTAAAGCAGATGTAAAAGATTTTAAAAAGTTAAACATCAAAATAGAAAGAACTCCGCGAGTCGATTAGTCAAAACAGTTAAAATGATGTTTCAAAATTGATGGAATTATTTAAATATTTGTATGCTTTTAACCTTTCGCTTGTCGCAATGTATTTGTCATATGCAAAGGGCATATGTTCCTAAATTTTAACAATTTCATATTTTTTTCTGGACCAGCTGCCCTCCTTCATTATATAATTAAAATATACAGAATACCGATGTGGTGTTATTTAAAACTGACATTTATGATGAAATTTGTTATAAAAAACCAAACAAGCCTTATTTTTCCTATATTTTGCCTCAAACTTAATGATTATATCAGATACAATGCGGCAAATCACTACTCTGTTTACATTGCGCCAATCGAAGGATTAAAGCAGTGGTGGATACTCTCAGTATCGCCCTGATGAAAGACTACCTTTCAGAATCGAAACTTTGCTTGAAATGGCTTTAGCCGTATTTGGTGACTAGATTTGAGAAACCAGGTAATTCCCGACCTTCCTCTTCCCCATTTCCTTCCCTTACTTACTTCCTTCGGTCTCACAACATACCCAATTGGAGATGCCGTAGTCCCACCGACTCTGGACCGTTAGGACTGTTCTGCAGTACTCACTTTAAATAAAATAATAATGTAATTAGGTTCTTTTCAAGAAGGCAGTTATAGGTAAAAGGAGTGTTTTTCTAAATGTTTGTAAACCAAGCAGAGCTTAAAGCGTTCGAGACGCAGATTAATCGTACGGTTCAATGTTGAGTTATTAAAATTTTGAATACAACCATACGGTTTTTTTTTAGAAAGCAATTACTCTGGGTTTGACATATTTAATGAAATAAAAAAAAAACTTTAAATAGGACCACAGATTTAATTTAACTTTTTATGACCGACTGAAGTTTAATTTAACTTTGCACCCTAATGATGCTAAAAAACCGATAAAATTAAAATAAAATCTGTGGTCTTTTACAAAGTTATTTTTTCATTTCATTACAATCATTTCATTGCAACAATTTAGTTTGTTTGAAAAAAAACCTCGTCACTGCAACCGTGAAATAAACAAACATAAAATATTGTAGTAACTATTGTTTTACTATATAAGTTGTCAATGTGGCAAATAACAACAAAATGTTCCAAAATAAAATTCACGTAAGGTGGCAAATAAATATTTAAAAAACAAAAAAAAACAACAACATTGCCAAGGCAGCCAGGTGATGATACTAAAATATTAATCATAGCCACGAGAAAATATTAAATAACGATTAATTAAAATTTTCGATTTAGTAATGATTAAATGCTTAATAGGTACTTTCGGTATTCACTATCAAGTCTTGAGGAGCCATTTGAACGCATAAAGAAGTACTGCACCGTATTAAAAGGCCATGCGAGGGCATAAAGAGCATATAAAAGTATCGAAGATCACATGATTATAAATTTTCGTTACGTCGTAGGCTGTTACGTCGGTAAGTTACGACAGACGTTAATATTATTTTAGCGTTATTTACTGCTAAACCCGGAGCGTTAGCGCCGTCCCTGACGGGATAAAGCTGGCTGATTCTATATTTTTGGAGGAAGTGTTGTATCCATCAAAATGATTTAAACACAAATTGTAACAGCTCGAACTCAAGTTACTTAATATCTACTAACAACACTATCGCTGGGTATTTTTAAGGTTAGAAGTGAGACACTTGTGACAAGAAGTCAGAATTTGGAAACAGTGAAAATTTAGAGTTATTGGAGATGCAAATTAATTTGTTAAAAAAATATATGTTTTTTTACACAGATTAGATTTATGTAAATGAATTACATTAATATAATAAGGTGAAACTTTAATAAAATATCTTCGTTGAAAGCAATCACTTTGTAGTTTGACATATTTAATTAAATTAAACAATTACTTTATATACGACCACAGATAGAAAAAAAAATATGACCATAATTTTTATCGCCATGAAAATTATAGTAAAATCTGTGGTCTTGTACACAGTTATTCTTTCATTTAATTGAATAAAATAGTTTTAAAAACGTTGGGGTTAGAAAGAATCATGTTAAATTAATGGTAAATAAGTGAGTTTCGAATGATTTTTTTCCCGTATTGCCCATATCATGACTCTTTAAATTTAAAGATAAAAATTATGTGGGTTTTGGAGCAGAGCGTTATGGCTCCGAGCCCGGAGATTTTGAGTTTGATACACGGCGGGGCGGACAATAAAAACAAAAGAAAAATGTAATTTCCTACACACATAAAATTAAATTTAAATTCAATATATTTTCACCTCGTTCCAGAATTATAGAGACTTTTTGAGACCATTTAGAATGGAAATGTTGCTTAAAATGACTTTAGTGATAGATATAAATAGTCAGATACTTCACAACCATATTTTTCTCCATATCCTAACCTCCTCACACTCGTCTTACAAAATATCTAAATTGAGGATGTAATAGTACCACGGGCTCCAGACAGTTTGAACTCTAGTGTTTTTCTTAGATATTTTTTAAAAATGAATGTGTGCATAGTACCAATGTAAAAATCATAAAAGTCGTTGCATCTGGTTTGGATCCAGCGCCTATATATTTATTAGAATACTACCAATAAGTGGAATATAAAATCATTGAGAGCAGACAGACATAATTAAGTAGGGTTTATATCTAAGAATCTGGATGCTTAAGAATCTTCTAAGATAAGATTTTATATTTATTTGTAGTGTTGAAAATTAAAGTGAACAAAGAATATACAAAAAAGCAGCTCTAGTTTAATTGCGAATCTTCTTGTTTAATACAAGTATTGCGTATTTTTTTATTTATTTTATACTAATAATATTTAACTAAAACGCTAACAGCAATGTTCATGATAATTTATTTTATTAATAGTAATTGTAATAACCCGAAATTTAAAAAAAATATTCTTTAAAAAAAGATAAAATGATGATCATCGTCCAGCATTCTCCACCGCTAAAAAATCCAAGGATAAAGCCGGCTTTACGGCTCTGGCCTGGGGAGCTTTTCTTCTCGGGGTGAAATTATTATAATCACAGAATGATTCCCCGCCCCGCCCGCAGAAACCTCCCACGCCGCTCCCCGCCCCTTCCGGCCGCTGAGGAGGATAACTGCCGCGGCTGCTGCTGTTGCGAAGCCTCTTTTTAGGTATTATTTGGAATTAAAGTACAACCTTAAATAACGTTGGTCTCGGCGTCACGCGGAGCAAAATAAGGTTGGAATAAAATAATTGAAGAAATCAGGTTTGACATGATGATTTTTGACTAAGTGATTAGCAAATTGTAAGAATTTTTATTTAAAAAATAAATATTTATAAGATATTAAAATGCATGTATGGAACAAAAATTGTGGCAGCACATTATTTATCTTCGGTATATTATTGACACAAGTATCTTTAGGATTGCTGCTTAACTTTTGTTGTAGGTGAGTTTTGCATACTTAATGAAAAACGCTCGTTCTTTTGAACATTATTTTATGAATTTGTATCTAAGCAAATTTACGGGGTGGATATTTCTAACGTCAACAGATGTTTATGTCTTCTCATAAAATATTAACAACTGCACTCTCGTAGTTAATAGATACCAATACATTTGACGTACAAAGTAAGACATTTAAAATGTTGCAAGAACAAACTAACAGTTTTAAAACGTCAAAGATGTACAGTTCAATTAAATATGTGTGGAAAATGAAAGGGGGAAAAAAGAATAAACGATTTTTCCAATCTGTATTTATTTTTTCAACGGCACAGATAAATTCGTAACAATTGAAAAACTCTTTTCTTTGCCATGGAACTCACCTACCAATAAACGTAAAATAACCATACATAATTTTTTTTGCATTTAATATGTTTTAGGATTTATCTGTGCACATTAAGATTGTTTTAAAACTGTTCAAAAATGAGACCCTATAAGTTTGGAATCATTTAAATAAAAGTTTTCTCTAAAATTCACTATCGTAATTTTTGCTAAGGGATGGATCTTCATATCAGTGATTGCCAAACTTTTTTGTTCTTTCGCTTCCTTGGTTAAGTTAATCATCTCTAGCAACTTTACAGACTTTCCTCATCTTCATTTTGTACCCCTATCTTTTTTACAATCTCTAACATTATGATGATTTAATTTTAAATCTGGAAAAAGGTGCGTTTCAGAAAATCAAACTTTTAAATTATGAACTCCGGGTTTGATAAGAATGGTGCCTCGACCTACTACAAATATGACGGCCTCCATGGTCGAGTGGTAAAAGGCTTGGCTACGAATCCAAAGGTCGTGAGTTCAAACCCGGCGTGCGCCAATAACTTTTATTTAATTAGTATGTGTCATAACACAATTAATTCATATAAAAATAATAAAAATAATAATTTGCGGCACGTTCCAGAGTGGTAGATACTCTAAGTATCACCCTGGTGAAAGACCACCATTCAGAATCGAAATGTTGCTTAAAATGGCTTTAGCCGTGTTTGGTGACCAGATCTAGCCAGGTACTTCCCAAACTTCGTCTTCCCAATCTCCTTCCCCTCTCCACTACTTTAAGCCTCTCAACATACCCCAATTGGGGATGCCATAGTCTCACTAGCTCTAGACGCATTAGGAGCAGTTGGGAATCGTTAAAAATCACGAGATGTAACTTGAATTCCCAAGAATTTTTTTTTTCTATTTTAAATATAGAATAATTTCTGCTAAAATACATTTTATGTTTGTGCTTTATTAGGTAGGTAGGCTTATTATTTTAATTTTATAATTTTCAGTAGCTCCAATTTTGAAGTTTATATCGCACGCGGTAGAGGTACTCAGAGAATAGGTTATTAATGGATAATTAACTTGCTTGTGTATTATGTGGAACTTAGTTAAAATTCATTTTTCTTTTAAAAGCTTCTTAGTATAGAGTTGTAATAATATATATATATATATACAGGGTGGGGGCAGAAATCCGGAAGTCGGGTGGTGGCTATAATCAACTCTAATCGAAGGCCTACGCACTTATAGGTAGAGAAAAGGTCAGAAGAGGCTGATTTTACGTTGGACTTCATGCTAAAGCCGTATCGCTAGGGAGTTATTAATTATTATGTTGATTTTCATTTCTCTTTCTTTTTCTCGTAAATTAAATTCATTGGGGAATATTAATTATTATGTTGATTTTGTTTTCTTTTTCTCATAAATAAAATTCATTAAACTACTAATTGTATATTCGAACTTCTTTAATGTTTTTTTGTTTGTTTGTTTCTATTTACAATTTAGTTGTATTTTCTCTTAATACTAACTACCCCATTTTTTAAACTGTATTTTTTATTTATATATAAAAGTTTGATTAATTTGTATCGTACATTTGTAGTAACTCATGTATTGTTAATTTTCCTTGTCCCAAAGTTAGTGTTTATAACTCATCGGGAAAGCTATGTAGCAAGATATTAAAATATTTTGGTTTTTGTTTGGAAAAGATAAGTTAAAACATTAGTTTCCCAGTTATCTTAATAACATTTTTGAACAAATTGTCAATTATTTGTAATGATAACTACTCTACAAAGTTTTATCTTTTTTGTGTTCAGTGATAAGCTGTTAATCTATTCCAAGTTCCAATAATGACGAGAAGTCATGCCTATAAGGAAATTCATAGTTTTATATTTTATACTATTAAAGGTATTGTTTGAGAGGTGGATGGTTTTTATTCTCTCTTTTGATGGTTTTTATTTTATTTTATTAATCTTTGTTTGGCAGGTGGAGTTTTTTATTTTGTATTTTGATGGACAAGTTTGTTTTTGTTCATTTTTGCTTGAAAATTGAATGGTTTTTTGTCTTTTGGTAGAGATATTTGCTTGTTCTAATCTTTTTTAGGGAAGTAGATGGTATTTATTCTGTTTTTTGATAGAAAAGTTTGGTTTTAGAGGTGGAGGGTTATTATTTCGTCTTTTGATAGAAACAAATGTTTTTATTATTAATCTTTGTTTGAAAGGTAGAGACTTTTTATCTGTCTTTTGATAGAAACAAATGTTTTTTTATTAATCTTTGTTTGAAAAGTTGAGGGTTTTTACTTGTATATTGATAGAAATAAATGTTTATATTAAACCTTGTTTGAACGGAGTGGTGAATGAATAATGTATTTTGTTTAAATAAAGGTATATATTTGATAATGACAAAATTATAACCGGTCTAGAATTATTAAACTCATTAGTATTAGCTACTCAAATATGGGCCACGCAATAATAATGTTGGTAATTATTCACATTTGAAATTCTCAGTCATCATTCCGGGTGCGTTTGCCTCAAAGTATGACTTTCGGTTTAGGGTAGAAATAGTTTCCATATGAAACATTTTAAAATCTCATTTACATGGAGGATCGAGGCTCAACTACGCTGGGGGATGCTTACGAGAAATAAACCCGCGGTAACGACCCCTTCAGAGGCGGGTGTGGGTAGGCACACGGAGGGTGTGCTAAGGCCAACACACAATTGTAAACCGACGATAATTTGTGAAACAATAGACTTTATTTATCGGATCCGCACGATCTTTTCATTTCTGCTGGTGTATCGGGTGTTTACATTCACCCCCAGTTACAAATACAAGACTGTAAATAAATATTTTAGGAATGTAAACAAAAAATTATAATTCATACTTTGAGGTTTAAAGGAAATTTATTGAAAACTTCGTATTTATATAGTAAAAAGGTAGACACAGCTTTCTTTCATTCAAAAGCATTTCTCTGAGTCAAGATTTTCTATCGTGGTAGGTATGTTATTCTACAGGCATAACAGCTACAAATCTAAAATTACGTAAATATAATAGACAAGCAGTGGCGTATTTTATTCAAATGTGACTTTTTGTTTTTGAAATAAATTTATTTGTGTATTCATAATTTTTTTAATGTTTTTTCATATGAATCAAACACTCAGTTGTGTTATATTTAAGATAAAGCAAATACCTAGTATTACACCACTTTGATTTGTACTAATACATTTATTTACTTTATAAAATTGA
Organism: Drusus annulatus; assembly: GCA_022651775.1. NCBI lineage: Eukaryota > Metazoa > Arthropoda > Insecta > Trichoptera > Limnephilidae > Drusus > Drusus annulatus. The sequence goes on from JAGWCC010000334.1 coordinate 192,629, forward strand.
AGTGGTATAAGACTGGATAATTTAGAAGCATTAGATATAAGGATAGCCATAAGCAATAATTGTAAAATCATTAAGAAATCAAATAAATTAAAACAAAAACTCTGTACCAAAGGTGTTCCCAAGTGATAACTTTCTCTTTTCTTCTTTACTTCTACCCCTCTTCTTTTTCAGGTGTTCCATCCTGTATTTTGTCTCTCATACTCCATTTGTAATAAATGTACAGAAATTATAGTCATTCAGATTATACATGGTTATTTTTATTATGCCCTGGTGAAACTACGGTGGTAGGTAAGAAACAATTGTTTTATTTTTTATACACCGCGATACACTAATTCAATTTCTATCTGAAGTTGAAATGCTAATAATAATTTCCTTCCCAGCATAAACTTATTTCAACTGATTTATTATTAATTTGACTGAAGTAAAGTTAATATTACGGTTTGAATTGTTTTTATAGTATAATATTGGTAAATACTAAATATATTATATTGTGGATAAAGCTAACAAATAAAAAGGTACTAACAGTAAACCTTTTCAATATTGTATTAAGTACAAAAAATCCATTGCAAAAAATATATAAGCTGGTCGTTATTTGGATTAGGATGTCAATAATATAATACATAACAATATTCCTGGTTCTACTAACAGTAGGTTAGTTATTATTTTTTTTTTTTGTCAAGATCAAACAAGTAATTTGGTATATTTTTATACTCAAAAGGGGATTGTGAAATCGTCTCATGCTCTAAAAGCAAAGTGTTAAATATTTCGGCGGTCTTTCGTTACTTTTCCTACTGTACCTATAGGAAATATTTTATGATCAGTAAAAAGTTCGCCGAGCCTAAACTCCGATGTTTGCAAGTTTTTTATCGAGTCGCTTCGCAAATTTGCCATGGCTGAGTCCGCTTATCTATTATGGTGGAAGTGGTTCAACGTTGAGCATTTTTATTTAAGCGAAAGAGTTATTTGTATGTGTAATCAAAGAACGCTTTCATGCAAGCCTTTATTTTCACCACGATTTTGTATGCTAAATTAAGAAAAAGCTGCTATTTGTCGTTGGACATGGAACGTAAAATGCACGATACTTTGGAAACTAATATGTTAGTGTTTTAAAGATTAACAGAAATAATTTCATATTTTATAATAGTTTTAATGCAATATTTCTTTACATCATCAATAAAATTTCATGCGAGTCAGAAAAGTTATTAGTTAACAAAACAAGGCGTTAAAACATATAAGGTACAAACATTCTGAAAATTCTTACAAAACTCGTATTATTGTTTTGTATTTTTCTTAGATATTTTTCCCCCTTCTTCATTTTAATTCTCTGAAAAACATTTGCTTGAAATACCTTCAAAGCAGCTTAGTATCTCCGTTGTATATTTTATTTGAGTATATTAAAACTACGTAGGTACTAGTTTAAAAAAAAATACAGAATTTCTCTTGAAAGTCTAGTTCTTACCGAAGTTTTAAGGATACGTATTGACAATACATACAAATGTATAGCGTAGGGTTTATTTATATATAAGGTTTCTGAAGAGAAATATAAACCACAATATTTCACAAATACCAACTCTTCTAAAGCCCGGGCAAATGCTTCATAACTTTGATAGAAAGTTTTCAAAATAAATGTTTGGCACATCAGTTTATAAACTTTATTGAGTTTTTCAGTTCCTTATCAATTTAACAACTCTGCTTATATTTAACGGAGTTTGTCCCTCTGCCCTTTGGGAATACAAAATTATGAGGACTTCACCCGGAACATACCTCATCAAACATGAAAGTGTAGTTTCTAAAGTTGTTAAGAATTCACCTATCCGCTATTGTTCATTTTCCCAGATGAAATGGGTCTTGGCAATCATTTCTGTAAATTTATTGGTTTGCGCCAACATCAAGAAGGGTTGTGGGACATTTCGAGTTTCATTCGATCTTCAGACCATAGCTTCCAGGCCAAAAAGAAGCCAGTATGTTCAAATTACATAATGGTACAAAAACATGGGTTTAATAACGCAGCAAAAGCAGATTCCATCTGACTCAATTTGTACTGACATGCATCTCAAATCACCACGAATCAAATCTTGTCCAAAGTGGCTCGATGATAAGGTTTCGAGTGTAAAGTTAAACGTAAAATGAATATTTTTGTTATATGCCTTAAGGAACCAACGAAAAAGAGCCAATGGTGTCAAGGAGCACCACCATAAAGGTTGTGATTGCGTTCGACGTAATACCAGCTTTTTACTATCCGTCATAATTACAAAAGTGCGTAAAATGAAAATACTTAGAATAAAGGTACTTAGAATGGAGTGTTATTCAGAGGGCCAACAATAATCTTTGCAAAACCAGCGCAATTGAAATACATTTTTTTAAGTAAGGGAAGGAATGAGGAAAAGACTAATCAGGAAGTACCTGACTATTCAGATGCTATTTCAAGCAACTTTGGTCTTTCACCAGGGCGATACTGAGAACAACTACCACTCTGGAAAGTGCCGCAAATATTCTATTTTTATTTATAACATACAAATAAATTGTTGTTAGAATACAATAATAGATTTTTTTCGCCCACCGTGATGGACGGATGTTCTTGTGTTATGGCAAACAATTGTATTGTCAATAATGAGTATGTTTAAGACTGAGATTGATAGTAAAAACGATAGTATTGCATCATTATCTCTCTTTTCCTTGTTATTTTATCATAGCACAGGCCATATTTCTTATATTTTTATGATTGCTAGACCATATTCTTGGTTGATGTTTTGAGGTTTTATTTATTTTTTTATTTTATTTGTATCTACCTAAACTGTTAACTTATTTAAAGATTTTCAATATTAAAACAACCATTGGACAAATAACTTAAAAAGAGTTTATCGGGGCTTTGTTTTATAAATAGTTTTTGTTAAATAAAACATATAAATATCGAGCGAAAAAAAAAGTATTTGCGCACGACGGGATTTGAACCTGCGACTTCTATGTTTGTATTTGAGGATTTTAAACGTTTGACCACAGAAATCATCTGCCAAATTTTAAATACAGAATTGCAACATTGAAATATGAACAATATTTTCACTAACTGCGGTTATACACTTGCAGTGCCCACGGATAAACTTATCAATTTGATAATATCGTTTGTTTTCAATGTGAAAGATAAACGGAAAATGATTTATTTTGGACATTTATTTCACTGTTAAGATTTTTAAGTTGTTTGCTGGGCAGTCAATTTACTTTAAACAAATTCACGAATCGGAAAAATCAGTTGACGAAATTCCCGAAACTTTAAGGCTAAGGCAAACAAACTACTAACAGCCGTTTTCGAAATGAAAAGTAAATAATATTTTCCCTTGAGCTGTAAACCTAATCCATATCACTTTAGATTCACTGGCCGTAGGACCTTTCGAGGGTTGTTCAAATGTAAGGTCTTATGTAAATACAACCAGCATTTTCGATTTTATGATTCCTTTGATAGGTCTTCTATTTGGTCCAAAATAGCCTCCCACTTTAAATGTGGCCATTTTTATCATTAAAAAGATTTTTTGTGTACACAAAAGTATTTATTTTGTGGTTTGCCATAATTATAACATATTTTATCTTTTTACTTGGTTCTAACCACTTGAAACATAAAATAAAATTGTTGACGGATTTCAGAAGCACCCTTCCCTTTTTAGGACAATATTTAAACTGAGTTTTAAGAATAATTCCAAAACCGATCGACAATTATGTGCAAATGAAGTTGTTTAAACAAAATTTTGTGTTTAAATAAATCATTTCCTCTTGATGTAGACTTGGGACCTAATATCCTCCATTACCAATTCTTACATTTATTATTATTTTAATTTTCTAAATTTATGTTTTTATTTTTTTATTACTGTGTATGTATTATATTTGAATTACAACTTTTATTTCATTTTATGTATTATTATCAATTATGGAATGTATAGCATTGCACTACTCCTGCATACCTTCTGGAATAAAACTTTTATTATTATTATCAATTTATTGTAATAAGATTTTTTTTCCCTTTTAGATGTTTTGAAAACATTCACAGATCGAGATGTTTTGTGTTAAAAAAAAAAAAAACATATATGCTAGTATGATTATTTAAAATATGTATTTACGGATTGAAATTTTTATAGTGTTTTCACAATTAAATAAATAATTTCGACCAATTACTCTCTTTGTTATTAACTACTCTCATATAACCTGTGTACATGATAAAAAAGCCATTTAGTTATTTCACACTCTTAAATAATTTAAGTAATTACTACCCGGCTTTGCCCGAGTTTGAAAGCTCAATTTAATTTTTTGACGATGTGATATTATTTTGAAAACTTTATTCCTCATTGCGTAACTGATGTTGGTAGTTGAAAAAATATGCGTTATCATAATAAAAATAAACAATGCAATATTTGCTGAATTTTAATATGCTAGAGATCTCTGTTTCAAAGTTTTTCTTGTATTAAAGATTTCGTTACCATGTTTGTCATTTGCATCCGTTTATAAGAAACTAGTGTTTTCTCGTAGCACTAAAACGTTAGCTGATTTGGCTCGACATAGCAATTCCCCGGTGAATTTACTCCCAACCTAACGATTCCAAACTAACCAACACCTTGGCAGAATGCTGAGCAGATGCAAGTAGGTACTGACCTCTCGAATCACTGAATAGATAATCCCTAGAAGTGTCATATATACCGATTTAAAAGAAAACTGTTATCACTGTTTTGCTACAGTTTTTAAATTGGCATCGTTAATTTATATATTTTACTAACTTCTTTTTTTTAAAAAAAACACACACTTCCGGGTTACGAATAACCTGACAACCATACTATCATCATAATAAGCGGAAAATGTTGCTTGTGCAATGATGGGGGACTTATCTAGTAAAGGAATCAAACTTACGACGCCCGTATGGGAATCTGACGCGTTTTTTCAATCGGCTACTAACTGGTATATTTGACAAGGCAACAATGGAAAGTATAACGTGAAAGTATCTATGGAGGTATAATCGTATTTAGTGCATGTGCCTAGACTAAATACATATTGTCTGTAATTTGTTCTCAAATGTTGGATATGGAATAGTTTGTTTGAACGGTTATTTTGTAACGAACAGTGGAGTTGACTATACTAAAACAGTTAATAGCTGTCAGTAGAGTCGTGAGTATAAAAGGTTGTGTTTATTACATGCTTGTTAAACTTTGCGTACAAAGCTCTCTTGGTAAGAACATTGGAAAAGAAGACTGACACATTAAACTCAAGTTGAATTTTAATTTGTCTTTGAATTATTTATTCAATTGATATTATATAGGTGAATGATAACTCAGTGATTAGAATGCTTTGTCGAAGATCAGAATTCTCGAGTTTAATTTTCACAATAAGTTATGCTTAGTGAAAAGGGAACATACCATAAATTGAAGAATTTAGCTTTTTTAATAATAAATAATTAAGTATGTAGCATGTCGGTTCTCTTTACGCTAGAAGATGGTAAGGGCCAACCCCTAGTGTATTGTCGACGAAAACAAAAAATATGTGAAAGGATAGTTTTTTATGTGAATAAAACATTTGGGGTGTGTTGAGAGGCTGAAGGTAGCGGAAAGAGGAAGGAGGTAAGAAAGAAAATGTTTGGGAAGTACCAGGATATTCAAATCTGGTCACTAAAAACGGCTTAAGGCATTTAAAGCATACAAGTTTCGATCCTGAATGGTGATCTTGCACCAAAACAAGGGTGAGGGTATCTTCTACTTCGGCTGAAGCTAAAATAAATTTCAGCATTGATTGGTATAATATTTGACTTTGTCAATTAAAAGTTTTTGGACGGTGAACAGTAAAATAAATTTACATAAATAAGTCATTGCTACATGGTCTAACCACAGCTTGATAGTGGCTTTGAACGCCGAAACAGCTATCACTAAAAAAACAATACAGCTGAACTTAATATTAATGGTCAGGCTATCGTTATCAAACGCAATTGATGCGTTTGAGCCCGGCATTGGAAGAAAAACGGCCGCAATACAACGAGATACACAATATGTTGATTTTTCAGTTTAGCAATGCTCGACCTCATGTTGAGAAAGTGGTCAAGACATACTTGGAAATATTTAAATGGGAGGTCCTACCCCACTCGCCGTATTCTCCAGACGTTGTTCCCTTTGACTATCACTTGTTTCGATCGACTTTCAAGGACTTCCGGTCTTATGAAGAAGTAAAAATTGGTTCGATTCGTGGATTGCTTCAAAAGATGACCAGTTTTTTCAACGCGGTATTTGTACGCTGCCCGAAAGATGGGAGAAAATAGTGGCCAGCGATGGACTATATTTTGAAACACAAATTTATAACCAGTTTTTAACAATAAAGCCTAAAATTTCGGAAAAAAACGGTAGAAGCAAAGTTGTACACCTAATAATAACAATTTTAACATTGATTCAATTAAATCATCAAAAAACAATAATAATAATACTTGACAATGAAAATTCGTAGAGCGAAGATTTCAAACATTTATGAAGAATATATCATATTTGCCTCATGTTTGAAATACCTGTTTCTCACCTAAGAATATAAAAATTATCACGATATTATTTATAGTTCTAGCTTCATAGCACTCGAAGTCATTTTGTCCCGCGGTCAGGAGCTTCCGTTTCCGGGTGAGTTGGGTTGTTGGGGGCGGGATGAGTTTGGGGATGGGGATGGTGGACTCTGCTTCCCCTGATCCCAGGGTGTCACTGGTGTAGCTGTTACCTTAAAAATAATTATTTTTTACATTAGCAGATATTACTCGCATTTCACAATAAATAAACTTATTTAAAGCGTTGATCTTATGTGAATTCTGGACGGGAATATATATTTTTGAAAACCTTTAAAAAATTCTATGTAGGGTAGGCAGGTACTTTTTTATAAAATATTTTCTATTTGTTTTAATTGGAATTAACTAATCAAAGATTTATGGTTTATTTTGGTATTGATTAATTGAAACAACATCAATAATTTTCAATGAAATATAAAACCAAAGAAGATACACAAATCAATGTAAATAGGTTACAACCAAGACATGAACTCGGAACCAAATCTTTTTATTTTCTGTTTTTTTTTATTGTGTTTCATATTTCATGTTTGATATTATTTCAATAATTAATAAAAACTATTTCACATAATAATTATAATATTAAAATATTATCCTGATTTTTTTACATATTTTTTTAAATAATGAATACAAGAATCCTGCTTCTAACCGTCTAGAACCAGTGAGACTATGGCATCCCCAATAAGGATATGTAGTGAGGTTGAAGGTAGTAGGGAGGGGGAGGAGATGGGGAAGAGGAAGGTTGGGAAGTACCTGGCTATTCAGATCTGGTCACCAAAACGGCTTAAGCCATTTCAAGCAACGTTTCAATTCTGAATGGTGGTCTTGATCTAGCACTCTAAAACGTGCCGCAAATATAATTTATTCTATTTTACATGAATTATGTTGTGAAACCTATTTAATAAATAAAAGTTATTTGCCCACACTGGGCTTCAACCCGTGACCTTTGGATTCGTAGTCGAGCATCTTATCACTCGACCATGGAGATCGTCAAATGATTATGCTTAGGATAAGCGAAACCAGTCGGTCATAGAAATTTAAAACATATCCGTGATCTTACACAAAGTTATTTTTTCATTTCTTTAAAAACTATTAGCTTACTCAAATTCTCTTTTATAAATGACGATGTTCATGGTATCATCATGATACGAGACTACTATTCAGAGTGGAAAAAATTGCATGAAAATACCTCAAAATACATATTTAAGCAAATTTGAATGGTCAGATACGTCCACATTTTTTGTTTTAGCCATTATTCTTTGTTATTTTTTGGCCCTAAAATATTCTTTAAAAATTGTAACACCCAATACTATGTTACATGTTTATTTCATAGGGTTGTAGTTTCTTCATAGAATTGCATTTTATATCCAACCTCAAAACCAGCCCTCGAAATTTTTTCGGCACTCAATGAACCCTTATTGATTAATGCGCCCATATCGACACTCACCGAGCAATTGCAAAAAAAAGAATAACTATTAATAATAGTTAAAATATTTTCGCAAAACTACATTTTTTACAGAAAGCCTCAAAAGAGTGTTGAAAAAACGCCGACATTGTACAATCGAAAGTAGATTATATTTGTAGGTATTGACACTCGTTTGAAGCGGTTAGTAAAACTAGTAAATAAAAATCCTATTTCGTTTGGTTGAAATTTAATTCCAATATTTGAATTTATTCTAAAAGTAAATACTAATAATATGTGGTATATTACAATGGCACATAGCGGTGGGTGCAATACGTTGTCTGGTTTATAAAATAAAAATATAAAAATAAAGAAATAACGTTAAGAAAAATAATAAACATTATAACACCAAAGAGTTATTCCAAATAGCATTTATGAGTACACATGGGAGTATTATTGCGAACTATAATGATTATGAGTATAACCCAGAAATTTAATTAAGAAGTATAATAAACACAAGAGGAAAATCAAAAATAAGTCTTCCATTTCGAATGAAAACATTTTTTTTGATTGATGCATAGAGCGGTAAAGATCTTTCAAGAATTACCGGCCAATGTAAAAAAATATGAAAATTTATTTAAGTATGAGAAAAAGTGAGAAAAAATCTGAAGGGTAATTTTTAACATTGAAAACAATTATTTATAATTATTTGTTTATATGTTTTTTCGTTTTGCTTAAATTATTTTAGTTACTAATACATCAAAGTTTACAAAGTATCAAATTATAATTCATGTTCTTTTTGAATTAATAATAATATATTAACTTATATACTACTTGATATTACTAATGTATTTTAAATGGTTCTTACATGTTATTTTTAATGTATTAATTGACATCGTTTTAATGGTTTCCGGTAGCGCATTACAACATTTCATCCTTTTATAAAGTAAGCTCTTTTGTGAATTGATATTTTATTTAATTGTATATTTTTATATGAAAAATAGTTTGTAAATAGTGTACATATGAGCCATTTTAGATAAATTAATAAATAACGTTTGTCAATAATGGTGCTGTATAAAGTTGTCGAATAAAATACGTCACCAAGTTGATAGTGATGCCGCCCGTTTCCTTGACCTACCCTGCCGCTCCGCCCAGCCTCCCGCCCTCCGCCTTCCGCCCACCGTCTGACTGGAGATTTATCCCCCGGAACGCAAACAACGGAAACTCTCGTGTAAATTGTAATTAAATATTTGCGGACCTGCGCCCGCGGGCGGCAAACAGAACCACTTCTTCCGGTCAACAAATAATGCCCGCACCCTGCATCTGGTGATTACCACTTCCCAACTCTGATGATGCTGACTTTTATAATAGGTTGCCGGAAAGCGACGGATTAGGCGAAACAAATTTATTTAAATCGGAACTCTTGGCACGCTACAAAATGACAAATTCTAAGAAAAAACCGGATGATGCAATACTGGACAACAGATTCTATGACAATCTGGCGTATCGAAACGATAACAAATCTTTATAAAATACTCTTCAGGCCAGTGCTAAGAGTAGGGCTGAGCGAGCAGGGCTTTACGATGAAAAGTGAAAGAACTATTCGATATTTTTGAGGAGATCCTAAGGTATTTGTTTATGGTCATCAGAAAAGTGTCTGGCGGATGAAGTACAACCATGAATTATAAAAACTGTGTGAAAAACAACCAACAAAAAGATAAACAGCGACTGTATAAGATTAAACAATTCTAACTTACTCTTTGACTAAAATGAGTTTCCAAAGAAAATCTTAACCGATTTAACCGACCAACCGACAGCGTCAAATTTTTCTACTACCAAAGTTTTTTCTAAACATTCATATGCTTATACGTAGTCATAAGACCTATTTCAAATATTCATATTTTAGCAGAGCGAAACTTATGTAAGTAAACAATCTGTTTTCGCTCACACCAAATGGTAAAATTTATTCTTATGTTTTTTTTTATATGACAAGACAGACGGCGGTGACATAAGGTCGTTAAACGTTGTCGTAAAATAATCTACGTAACCTTGTCCGAATTTGAATTGACGCGTTAATGACGTATATTTGGTCGAAAACCATTATACGTCATCAACGGGTTATTTAATTATTAGATGTAATATTTAAAAAAAACTTTTATTTTCTGTAAGACTAATCTCAATAGTTATTCAGGTTGATACGTGTTTGGTGTATCCGTGATGCTGCTTATTATAATTAAAAATTTGAACACTGCAATTTTGAACTAAAATTTGCGGGTTAGTTTGTCAAAGAAGCTTTGACTTTTGTTTAAGTGCTTTGTCGTGCTTTGTATTGAAAGCTACGCTTAACATTAGATATTCAAAAGTATCGAACAAAGTTGCTGGTTTGGAAATCAAAGTGGTTAAATAATAATGTAAAATGGAATAAATTGGAAAAATAAGAAACCATGGGATCATTTATCGAAAATTTTGGAAAATTTATCGGTTATATTGATATTTGTTTAATAGATAAGTTAAATACATTTATTAAAATACTTTACAATATAATATAAAAAAATATCCAAACTCATTGTCACATACACAAAAATAAGAGTAAAAATGTTAATATTAAATGGAAATGTATTTTTTTTAAGGAAAGATAAACATTTCTTAGTCACAAATAACCTGATAATATTTGAAAAACGCCTACTACCATCAGTATAAGCGGAAAATGTTGCTTTTGCAATAATGAAGAACTTAGCCAGCAGATGAGTTGAACCCACGACGCCCAGGTGGGAATTCGACGCGTTTTTCCACTCAGCTACCGACCAGGCATATGTTCAATATCCTTCTATGCCTTGTATTATTTCATAATATTAAAGCTATTCAACTTTACTCGTCGTAAAGCTTTGGAAAGCCATCGTTGGAAAAATGAATTATGGAAACAAAACTGTTTATATTAAATACAAAATAAATAGATAGTCTGTTTTTATAAAGTATGATGTTTGATATTTGTTTCGATCTTTTGATTTTGAGGTTAATGTCTGTATAATTATATCTTTCGAAAATAATTTTTACTTCTCTAGAAAATGAACCGTACATAATACATATAATAGAGAGTTGGGTGGGTCATGTTAAAAAAATGCTAACTGACAGGACACCAACGATCATACCCCAGTGGAAGCCTTCTAGAAGAAGACCTTTGAAAAGGTAAGCTGACGCATGGATTGTTGGAGCAGGATAAGAAGGCCCGATGTCTGGAGATGAATTGTTGGCAACTGGAGGTTAGTACATTAGAGAACATTTACGAAGAAAGCTGAAACCAACCCGAAATATAGAACCTTCAACTTTTCAGGGGTTCTACAAATCAGGTGAAACGGAAAGCCAATTAATATTAGTGTGTACATCACTGCCTTTAACATTTATGGTATTGCATTTTTTTCATTCTGCCAGAGGATACGTTATAAATATATTTGTATTATTAAAGTAGATGGTTCGTATGACTATTTAAAGTTTAAATAAATCCTTACTGAATATAATATATATAGAGTATTAAAAAAACGTAAAAAATAAAAACGTTCACGGATAATTCAAGTGAGAATAATAGTACTTGTATTGTAGGTAATAATGATACGTATAATGTAATAAATTGGTTGTGGTATTCATAAAAATAATTTCCCTCGAGGAAGATTGAATTCGTTTCTTATTCATACAGCGAATCCCCAAGGTATAGTAAAATTTGTTAAGCCTTCGGAAAATAGATATTTTGCAAAATTCACACAATAATAGTAATAGGTAGGTATCACGATTCTTTAGCTCTTCGAGGAAATTACAAGATAAAGTATTGTCCTCTCAGTTTGCTTTCGTTCTGTTTTTCTTATTTCTTTTCTTCAAACCAGTACGACTCTATACAACACATTATATCAATTAAAAAAATGAAAGTGAAAAAAGCAATATTAAACGTAAAAATTGAAAAAAGAACACGTGGATACATTTTAAATGCCCAGTGCACTAATATAGGGGAGACCGAGACTAGTTGACCCATTTTTCCCTTAATGATTTAAAAATAATTAATTAAGGCTCTCAACCATAGACTGTTGCTCCAATAACGTAACATACACATTTTATGATGTGATCATACAGTGAAAAAGTAAAAACCGCCTAAAAGGAAGCAATTATGTTTACAGAAATTCCTTATCGTTAAGTCAATCAGCCCCGTATGTGGGGCTATTAGACTCATAGTACTAGGTTAGTTGACTCATTCAATGTACAAGTAACTTATATAAAATTAATAAAACTCAAACTGAATTCCAAAATAAAAGAATAATTTAAAAAATCTAGTAAAATTACAAAAACGTATGTTTCGTATTTAGATTATTAGTTCAATAACAGTAATCTACTTATAGTTTTGTGAAAATAATATTTTTTAACGTTAATAATTGAAGAAATAAATTTTCCATTTAGATTGATAAAAAAATATGCAGATTGTTATAGATTATAATCAAAAAGTTATTTTTTTAACATTATTGAGAGAATATAAATGAGAGATCAATTAGTACTCGTAGTTATTGTGACTATTTATGACATGTCGTCATTTGAATTAAAGGCATTTACTTGCCGAGTCAAATAACCCCTACGTCACCGAGTCGACTAGCTCAAGTCGCAATATTTAATTTTAAAGCATTTTTTCAGTAGACCGATAAATAGGTATAGATATATAGGTCCGATAAAAATTCAAATGTTGCTTTTCACTCACAAAAGACGCACCATTAGCATAAACCATACATTAATAAATATATAATCTTGATTACTTGGGTCACAGCAAAAACCAATGAAATTGTAGTAAAAATTTTACTAACCGAAGCAAAATATCGAAAATCAGATCTAAGCAAAGTGAGACGTGTGTATAATAATAATCCCTACCGGTTCCATTCCACACGGGAAGGACTTAGAGGGCTCTCTTTTGAGAATCGGACTAGTTATTAACGGTGAGTCTACTAAGGCCTATAGTCTACTAACCCCGGTCTCCCCTACTTCATGAAAGTGGTTGGTGACATATTATTTCTTTTACTCGATGTACATGTGGTGGTGCCCAATTGCCACTCGGAATCGACTATAGTCCTTATGAGTATGTTGTTCTTTTCCTCGAGTGAAATCTTAATTTCTGTCTTATTCGAGTTTTACATGTTTGTTTGCAATTTTAGCCTTTCCATAGATAGAAAAAGAGGGATCATAATTTAGTTATTTTGATGGTTGTATGAATTCTTTCCTAATTCTCTAACTTATACAAATTGAACTTATATAAAAGCCTTTTATATTTTTTGTCAAACTAAAATTTTAGCTCTTTGAATTTACTGCTTTCACCACGGTTAAGTTGGGGCTGAAAGTTACAGAAGAATCATGTCATCTGTATATGATGTGTATATTTATTTTTTGTGTGTTATTTTCGAAAAAAAAGGTTTACGTGAAAAAAAAAGTATGTAAGGAAGTGCTAGAGTTTTAAATTTGTTTTCTCCTTCTTGAAGGTAGAGAAATGTTTGAAATCATGTTTACGGGTTAGTGAAAAAACACTCGTAAAAAGATTTTCTTTCTAGTTTTCCTATGCTCTTTTTTCGCTTTCTCCGCCATGCAAAATATTTTTTAGTGCGTCTTTTTTATTAGACTTCCTCCTTCAATTCTTTTGCCCACTGATGCGATCTGTCGGACAATGGTCGAACGAATGTCCCTTTGCGAAACTGAAGAACGTTGAGAAGTACTGGCGAGGGCGGAATACCCCTAAGAAATTGATATCACAATGATTTCCCGAAACGGTAAGACTTTTTTCTAAGCCCATCTATGCATTATATTTTTCCCTTTTCACATTTTAAAGAAATATTCCGAGATTTGTATTTTTGAATTTGGTGGAGAAATGTTAAAAAATATTACGTTAAAACATTTGGGCTGGAAGCTAAGGGAATAGCAATTCAAAATCAATCTTTCGTTTAGAAAATTACTTAAACTTTAATCACAATATAATTTAATTAAGGAACAGGAAACAACGTTAATTTTTTTTTGTAAATTTGCTAAATATTTTTGGCAAATAAAAAGTAAGTTTGGGTTGTTTCAAACTTTCTTTAAATTTTATTCTGTTAAAATTTTCCAATTAGTGTATTTTTTTACAATTGAAAAGTCCTCTTTAAACGATGATTGTCGGTCCGTTTCGGTTTCGAAATTGAAAAAATTTCGGTTTTGAAAAAATTATGAACAGCTGACAAGCATAGTGTTTAGGCAGTTTTGCTTGTTAACTGATTGCAATTATTTGTAATGAATAAATTAAAAATATTTTTTAAGAACCACATTAAATCCAACAGTATGTAATATTCAATAGGATATAAATCATAATTCAATATTTAGCTAAAAGTTTTATTATCAAATAGTATATAAGCTATAATTAGTTATTTTGTAAACCTAAATGTACAAAAAAAAAATCATCAGAGATAAATATTTTTTACACCCACCTATATATGACTTCAGTGTTGAATTTCAAAAGGTTGGTTGCCAATATACCTTTCTTTACTTGATTTTGTAAATCGTATAAAGCTACTCTAAATATCCAATACGTTTTTCAGGACGATTACTAAATAACGAGTAGATACGCTAAAAAAACTGCAAAACTCAAAACAATAATACTAATTATACCTTTCGACTTCGCCCAAAAATTCAGCACATTATTAATGTTTGATAGCTTAAAAAACAAATTGCATGATGTTAGAGCTCACCATAAAAACTCTTTGATGCTTAAGCACACAAATTTTCGGTTTCATAGTAAAGATGATTTTTAATGCTATTATCCTTCTATGACTTGTTTATTTTAACCGGATTGATTTTACCATGTTATTAGCGTCTTCAATTAAAATGTTGTTTTAATTAGAGTATTTAATTAGTGTTTTATAACCGGAATGTGTTCTGACGGGAATATAGTGTATTATATCCTGCCTAATATAAAGTGCATTATAATCACAATCAGAATATATCCTCCTGAGTATAAAGGGAATCACACTACAGCGGAAGTTTCCGTTTCGGCGTAAAAAGCTATTGTCGCAGTCCTGGCTAATTTGGCTGACAAGTCCAGAAGGGAAGCTTTCCCTACATATACTTCCTGTCCGCCCTACTGGTGTAGTACGCATATTGCGCTATAACTCTTGCCATAAACATAAGGTTTTGACTTATAACAAAGGATTTGAAAACTATATTCGTTCCATATTCGTAAAAAGCATTTACTTTGTGGCTTGACATATTTATAAATAAAACACATAAACTTTGTTTATAACCACTTTATTATTTAATGTTACGTCTACCGGTTTTGGAAGTACCCTTCCATCACCAGGACAATATTACAATTTTAATATTGTCCTGATGATGGAAGGGTACTTCCGAAACCGGTGGACGTAATATTAAATGATAAAGTGGTTATAAACAAAGTTTATATTTATTCTGTGAAAATATTATTTAAATACATTTTGTAAAGCTCGTCAATTTAACAATCTGAATGATAGCAGTATTTAAGGACGCAATTTACATTTTTTAATATAAATCTGTTATGAAAAGCGAAGGATAATTAAAGTTTTCGGAGAATAATAAATGAATTCGTTGAAAAATTACAAATCATTTCAGAAAATAAAAGTTGAGAGGAAAATTATAAAATAACACCATCTTACGAAAAACAAGCCAAGCTTATGAACTTTCAGTAAACAACATATTATAATATAAGACCTGACATATTATTTTGGGGCGTTTTCAGTAGATTCCTAAAATATAGTAAGACAGTGTGTGGGCACACGAAAAGATAATATTTCCCAAATATTTCTTGAAATAATGACTTTATTTTGTGTAACCTATATTAACTGCTATGGAATGTAATTTTCTCCATAAAGGTGGTATAGAACTTTGCTAAATTAAAGCACACTACCTAGGTAAGTACCTACCCATTTGAACGAGGTTGTCGACTACCTTTGGCGTACATAAATCTAGTAACATTATTTAAGCACAGATGGCAGTAAAGAGAGGGAATTTCTGTTCTGCGCATTTGACAAAAGATGGCAGTACAGAGCTGAAAAATAACGTAAGCAGCATTTTTAAGGCAGGACTGTTCAGAATTTCATTATTTTAATTTGATAAGGGTAGGAAAATTAGTTATTAAACCGCGTCTAAATGTGTAAACTTGAAAGGGTATGAACAGAACTTAACATAATAAAATGATAGATTAAGTAAATAACAAGGGGGTACTTTATGGTTTATCTAGAAGAAAAAATAGCCACAATGTTTGTTTGGTTTAGAAATGGCATAGTTTTGGGTTCCTACCGCTATGTGTTTTATCCAAAGTACCTCCCTCACAATCACTTCACTTGGAATAGAAGAAGAAGACAAAAAATAAACTGTAAAAACTCAAGTTCAATTGTTTTCGGGCAAAAGAATAAGAAAGGATTTGTCGGTCGTTTGTTGATATCTCGCTCTGAGGAAAACTGTTGTTTTATTGTGTTTTTTTTTTGTATTCGTTGTCTGTTTTGATAATCTCAAAGTATCTCGCTCTTGACTATGGTGATGCTTTAAACCTTTTAATATATAAACTGATATTAGTGTAATGGAAGAAGAAGTCGGGGACGCCCGAAAAAGACATGGCACGATTAAGTGAATCAAATACTTGAGTCGGGCCATGTAAAGAGTCAGAATAATAGAAGAGTACTCGTATGTGCGAGACGACGTATGAATGTGAATGAAACAAGGAGTGTGTGCCAAGACAGAGTTGTATGGCGGTCCATCCTCTCTGCCCACCCTTGGAAAGAAGCGGGGTGTTTGTTAGTTAGTTAGATATTAGTGTATTTTGAATATACCATATATTATTTTACATGAATTAACCCGTGACCTCTGGACCCGTAGTCAAGCATCTTCGACCACGGAGGCCGCCAATGACAGGATAACTTGATATAATATAAGGAATAGTGTGCCGGTTCTGTGTGTCAGTCCTCCTACAACGTAGGTATCTTTTAAACAAAAGATCACTTTTCCATTTCTTTGAAAAAACCTTCCAAAGAGTTTCCTCAAAAATGACAAATGAAATGTAGGCCCCGAGAAACACCTTGAAGAATCTTGTGTGGTGTTAAAATATCATTAAAAAATCCCAAATTTCCTCTTCCCACCGCTTACACCCAACTAGAGACGCCATAGTCCCACTGGTTTTGGGCAGCTGGAACTTTAGAGCGGAGACAAAAAAAAACAAATTCAATAATTTTAAATTCAACTTAGTATGTAATTGAAAAAATAATATATCCCCCGTAGATTGCAGCATCAAATGGATACAAAAGAGGCTTTAGTTTAGTGACGCGTTACGTATAGTGCAGTTTAGGTAGTTGTTTGTTTGCTGTGATTGAATCCGTCGTACGGGAAGAGAGCGTAATCCAATTAACCGAGAACAATCATCCTACGCCCCATCCCGCTCCCCCTCTCGCCCCGTCACCCACCCCCCAGGATACCGCAGTATTTGACGGCTAGCGGGGTGCACGTTGTTTGGAAACATCAAAGATTTTTATTCAGTTGTTTTTTACTTGATTATGGCGATTGCTGTGTCATTTATGATTGATTGAAAAATAATCATGGTTGATAACGTTCGTAGAAAAATGTTTGTGTTATAATTTTAATCAATTTGTTTGAATAGTAATAATAAATTGCCAACCGGTTTTGCTGCTTTGCACAATCTTGTTTTTATCAGAGTAGTTTCAGATTATGTCGTAATTTAATGTAAGAATGTAAGGCTGATGTAAGCGTAATGAATAGGATCAAGAAAAGGACGCTAAGATGGATTGGGCATGTGGAGCTAATGGACGAAGAAAGTAGTGTGAAAAGAATATGTGATCTGAAAGTGAATGGAAGAAGAAGTCGAGGACTCCCGAGGAAGACATGGCACGCTCAAGTAAATCAAATACTAAAATCGGGTCGTGTGAAGAGTATGTATGATACGATGTATGAATGTGAACGAAGAAAGGAATGTGAGCCAAGAGTTGTATAGCTGTCCGTCCTCTCTGCCTACTCCTGCTGAGAAAAGGCGTGATGGTTAGTTAGTTAGTCAGAATTGCTGCTACTTTCTGCTGACCGCGTTAATGGTTGTTTTATAACATGGCGACCGGCTTAGGCACGACTGTGCCTTCGTTGTGTTCACATAAATAAAGTGTTGTGCACAATGCTTCTCTGTTTAATTGTTCATTGACTGCAGTTTTGGGTATATTTTTTCATCTGCAATAGCGACATTAGAATAAACCTATTAATTTTGAACTGACTTATAATATTGTCTTAGCTAAAACATGAAATAATCATCACGCAGGTGTAGGCAGAGAAGATAGACTGCTCCCCAACTCTATCTTGGCAAACACTCTTTCAGTCATTCACATTCATACATCGTCTCATACCGACCCCAATTCGAAGTATTTTATTCACTTGATCTGGCCATGTCTTGCATTCATTTTCGCGTCATATATTCTTCTGGCACTATTTTATTCGTTTATTTGATCTTCATGTTCAAACCATCTATGCTTCCATATCTTAATCTTATTCACTACACTTTCTTCAGGCTTGCATTTTTCCTGATCTCCACATTAATAAGCAGCTAATTCATATTTTTATTTTACAATTCTTCTCCTCTGCTATCTTTTTCAATAACTTTATTATACTGGAACCTTTAAAATATAACCTGTATTAATTCTATAAACATCACTTTTCACCATTACCTGTTTCTCCCTACGAAAAATTAAAAAAATACCTCCGAAATACCATATTTTAAATTTGCTCTCTTGCCCTTAAAAAAAAAAAATTAAAATTAAAAAACAAATAAAAAATAAAAATATTTATGTAAGAATCAGCTAAACTGTATATTATCATGATATGGTGATTGTGTCCTGCTAGAAGTGACCTGCCAAGTAAGTATGTTGCTGTATATTTATATAAACTAGGAATTAATATTAAGTAGAAATTAAGACTTGTACAGCGCCCGTGAGGTGATTTTTCACAAAAACGGCGCTATACAAATTATCCAAATATTATTATATTATTATCACTTACGTTTTTTAAGATGCACACTCCGCTTCTCTACATAAGCATTATCTACTTGAAAAACAAGCGTAGTATTCTAATTGAAAAATGTGAAAGTCTTTGTATTTCAATTTCAATAAAAAAATATTAATATATTTATGGGTCACCAATTTACATATTAAAAAAAACCTTTTTTTTTGAAATCCGCAAATAATATAACTGTATGTTGCTCTTTCAGTATGAGTAAAAAACGATTTTGTTCATTCGCGGAAAAATGTTATAAAAAGCGTAACATGTCAAACTTTTCGCAACGAGACAGATGGTTTAACCGGCTTCGTGAAGTAATTTGCAAGTTTATAGTTTTGCCGTCTTGTTCATACGTTTTTTTAATAGGAACTTTTTCATAAGGTTCTGTATGATTTATTACCAGGCAAAGTAGGTATTTCTGCGGAATCCATCTTGCCTTTTATCGAAACATGTTTTTATTAAAATTTTCAAAGAATGTAGAATCAGTTTTGAGGGATCAGTTCAAACATTTTTCGTTGGTTAGAAATGTGTAAGTTAGTTTAAAAATAGTATCTGTTTGGATATCGTTGCATAAAGACTACAAACCAATTTTTTTATAATCAAATAAAACAAATTGTTTCTTTTCTTAAATATTAATAGTTATTGTAGGGTGGAATTTACTTTTAGTTAAACGTTTAAAAAAATTCTACGTAACTCTTTTTCACATATTTTATTTATAACCTGATCGGTTTCACCCACCATGGGCGTCCATAGGTTTTTGTTGTTTTTCAAAATTCAGTAGTTAATTATTTTATCTCGATTATTATTGTAGTAAGATTTTGAATTTTAAAAAGATCTGTTTGAGAAACTACTTAACAGTAGTTTACCTGGATATATTGTTTTGTAATGATTTTCAAGGATTTTTTTTTAAAGAAAGACTAGTATTTTCGAGTTGCGAATTTACTGATAATTTTTTTAACTCCTAATATCATTATAAAAGCGGAAAAATTACTTGTCCAATGATGAAGGATTTAGCTAGTGGAATAATTGAACCCACTACGCCTGACTGGGGACCTGACGCATTTGTCAACTCGGCTACTAATATCTATATAATGAATATACCATATAACCACCTATACAGTTGTTTTCAGTTTGTTATATCATGTCATTGACCGGTCGGTAGCTGAGTGGAGAACGCGTCAGATTCCCACCCGGGCTTCGTGCGTTCAATTCCTCTGCTGGCTAAGTCCTCCATAATTGCACAAGCAGCATCTTCCGCTTTTTATGATGGTAGTAGAATTTTTTCAAATATTGTCAGGTTATTCGTAACCATATTTCTTGCTTTTTTTAATTAAAAAAAAAATGTAATGTGACGTATACGAGTATAATAATAATATTTGGATGATTTTTATAGCGCCGTTTTTGTGGAAAATCACCCCAAGGGCCACCAGATTGAAATATACTTTATTTGGGCCTGAACCAAAATGTATAATTTTTTTTTCAAACTACGTGGTGCTTTCGACCTTACCACGCCCAGAAAATTTTAAGAAAATGGTGGAATACAGTACACTTTATATGATAGAAAACAAGACCGAAGTAACATTTTATTTACGAGCATGGATATAATATTATCTTAGATCAAGTGTGCTAATAAGATGTATACCTACATAGATATTTGATACAAACTCCTGTATCTTGTATAATACAGCATAGTTTACAGTTATAATACCTAATCGTCACTTGATGGTTAAATTTCTCATTATTCGCCACTTTGAATCAACACTCTAATAGTCAAAGTACGTACTAAACTTCATATAAATGTAGCGCACTAAAATTACATTGACATGCTAATAACAAGCATTGGGGTAACCGTAAACAGTGCTGTGATGTTATCTTAACCGATTCGTGATTACGTTAAGTACTTTTGAGCTTCGGTTATAGAACTGTAGAATATTGACGTATTATATACCTTTGATCGATTGTGAAACATGTTTTTGTTAAAATACCTCAATTTCATGTTATTTGATAAATTAATATTATTTATCAAGGTTTTAACATAACTGAAATAAATCGTAACATACTATACGCTCATGAAGCTGACAAAAAGCATTGATTCATGAGGAATTAGCTATAAATAATATTAATTATTTAAGACATACAAAAAGTCATCAAACCAACTGTATGGTTGTCGTTTAAATTGTCTTATTTTTCATTGTTTTATTTTCTACTGTCTTTACTTTGCGTTCAGTGCAAATTATGTTTTTTTAGAATTAATTGTTTTATATTTATGAATATTGTGTATTATTACACTTACTCGCTCTATTTAAAAACGCCTTAAAATAAAATTTTTGTAATGTTTTTAAAATAATAAATAACTGAATTACTGAATTTGTTGATATGAGGGTGTTAAATTCGTAATAAATATTGTAAATTATGTGTTTTTTTTTAATCCACAACTTAAATTCCTTTTTTTTTAATTCCTGTCCATAAATTTCATAAATTACAGTTTAGTGAAAAATTGATTGAATAAATTTGTAAAAACACTGAAACGGTGAGTTTTGGTATTATGGATTTTGCACAGATTTTTCTGTTTGAAATAACCATGTTTTTTCCGAAATTCAAGGTCTTATTGTAAAAAACTGGTTATACATTTATTACTCAAAGTATTGTCCATTGCTGGCCACTATTTTCTCCCATCTTTTGAACAGCTTACGAATCCCGTGTTTAAAAAACCGGTCATGTTTTGAAGCGATCCACGAATCGATCCAATTTTTTACTTCTTCATAAGTCTGGAAGTGCTGGTCAGCCTAGTCGTAGGCCATTGATCGAAACAAGTAATAGTCAGAGGAGAAAACGCTTGGAAAATATGGCGGGTGAGGTAAGATTTCCCGTTTCAACGTTTTCGAGTATGTCTTGACCATTTCCGCAGCATGAGGTCGAGCATTGTCATGCTGCACTTCCCACAAATGACGTGAATTTGTCTCGTAAACTGATATTTTGAATCGAGAATAAATTTATGATGCAGACAAAAATTGACTAGTGTTTCTATGAGATTATGTTGACAGATGCCTAAATTTATTGCATGACTTCTATGATCTATTTGTTTCGACTATTACTTACCGCTTAAGCCATCTATTGGAAAAGGACGAAAGCAAAGTTAACCAAATATAATATTTATTATTACTCGATACCAAGTATTTGGTAGTCACTTCGTTTTGATGGGATTATAAAAATAAAAAAAAATAATAATCTGATTGTAAAACTAAAATGGTAAATTGACGAAAGTAACACGTTCTATCTATAAAGATATTTCGTCAACGATCGTTTCGAATAACAACCGAATCTTGTCAACAGTTTAACTAGAGTTGGCACGCATTAATTTGGTAATTAGCACCACATCAAAGCGGGAACATCGCCGGATTGTTCTGCCTTGTTACTGCTGTGTGTAAAACGAGCTTTTCTGTTCTTGAAGAAGTTACGAAGAAGTAGTGAGTATGTCATTTTCGGATAAACAAACAGATTGTGTATCAAATATCATCACGTGCTAATCAATAGGTTATATCGAAAATGAACATAAACAAAATATACAAATTGTTTATTCAGTTTTCATAATGTGCTCCATAAATATCATTTGCAAAACAATTGAGTAGGAATAATTCTAAAAAAATCATGTTATTTCTGCAATCAGAAAAATGTAGAAAAAAATGATAGAATTTATTTTTTATTTGATGCACATATATTTATTTCTATTGATTTTAGCTCATGACGCGGTATTTAATTCGATGTCTTGATACAGAAGAAAAGCCGGCAAACATTTACCCAATCCCTCTTTATTTAAAATAATAATTTAAATTTAATACGCATCAAATTTGGATTTTTCTAGATTGAAAAATATTGAACATGCGGTAGCTTTGTTTTATGTTATTTACATGTAAATGTTTATTTAGTAGCTCTATAACTCGTGATGGAAAAGGCGGAGCGAGTTAAAAATAGGTGGGTTGAATTTTAAAAAATTAGACACGATTAAAAAAAACACGTTTTTTTGTGCGATAAAAAACAATATTTTACCCTGTAGTTAGTTAAAATAAAGACACTTTTGTAAATTGCATATATTATAGGCCAGTCAAATCATTTTTTTAGTTAAGTACTGCACTATTATACTCAGATAACGATCAATTTTATACGTATGGAAGTATTAATAAGGAGCTAACATTTTTATACAGAGTGATGTGGCAACATTTTCCCGGTAGAAAACGACATATTTTCCCTTTTTTCACTAGTTCATAACGTTTTGTGAGAAACAGTTCGCGTTTAGTATCACCCTTGCACAAAAACTAGGTAAGGGATGGTAGTTACGCTCCAACTAGGAAATAATCCTTCAGAGAAAGATGGCGCTATCACTGAGGTTATAAAAAAATCATCAAATCTTTATGACATCCCACTAAGCAGCTTACTTACATATTTGCAGAGCACTAGGCGAAGCCAGGCTTCTGTTGACTGATATTTTACCCTTTAAGTTATCGTACGCTAAGGCTTATGGCATGGTAATAATAATAATAATAACATTGCATTTGTATTTATGCCCAGTTTTGTAATATTTTACCTCGAGTGCGCATATTGTATACATTTCACTAGCCCTATCAAAACTATACAAAATCAATATTTTTTACAAACTGTTCACTCTATTTTAAAAATATCAATAATATTTGGATGATTTGTGTAGCGCCGTTTTTGTGAAAAATTACCTTAAGGGCGCTGTACAGATCTTATTTTCTATTATAAGATATCAATTCCTAGTTTAATTGAGAAAATAAACGGGAACATACTAACCTGGCAGGTCCTATCAGATAGACACACTTATTAACTTAAAATTATAATAATGATTTTCATTTTTTTATTTTTTTTTTATTTCCGATTTAGGGCACAGAAGCAAAATTAAAAAAAATGGACTTTCTGAATTTGTCGTACAGTACAGGATTTGGTTAAAATTTGTACATCTAAAAATGATTCGTCGAGAGACAGATTAAGTTGAAATTCTTATATATAGATATATTATATGGTGATATAGTATAGGCGTTTAATTCCTTAAGATAAATAGTTTTCTTTTAAATTTTTTTTTTTTTATTTAGCTAAGAAAAAACACAATTGTTCCAAAGAAAGGTTTAGAATTTCCAACTAGAAAGATTTATTGAGAGATCATAATTACTGTGTTCTCTAACTTTAAAAGTTACAATAGTCAAACTTACTTAATACGAAGATGCTTGTTCAGAATATGGGTCATGTATATAATTATAATGCTTAATTCTAAAAATAATAAAACTGCAAAAAAAAAATTGTAAAGAAGTAACTTTGTATAAGACCACGAATATTATTTTAATTTTCTTGACCGACCGGTTTCGCTTAGCCTAAGCACTATTAAAATAAGTAATAATTAAGCAAATTAAACTAAACAAAAACTACAAAGTGTGCGGCTGTATATACGAGTACATACAAAGGGAGAACAAAATATAAAATAAAATAACAAAACAATGGTAAAACAATAGAATAATGTTTAAATTAAACACAGGACAAAATAAAATAGTGATAAGAGTAAAAAAAAATTGTTAGTTTATTTTTAACACAAACGTACCTATACGAGTATATATATTTTTGCCGATGAGCTATTGGATTTCATTGTGGAAGAAAAAATGATATTTACGTTAAGAAGGAATATCAAAAAACTGAAACTCTGTCATTTCAAATAAAAAATATGTAGATACTTGTTTTTTTTATAATTTATGATTATTCTATTCAATTTTATTATGCTTTTTTCAAAATAAGCTTCTCAAATAAGTAAATGTAAGTATAAAAACATTAAAAAAATATTGAGCGTTATTAATACGTACATTTTTTAGTTGATCTATCCCTTATCACAAATTAATATCATTTATCAAAAATAAGTTTTTGATTTCAGTTCCCGCAACCCAAAAATTTTACAAAATAATATATACTTTTTTACAATACAATTTAATATAACATTTTTTACATACATTTGCTATTTGCCCCTCAAGGAATTGTATTTTCTGAGACATCAAAAACATGAGAATCAAAAATAATTTCTTGCCAAAGTGTTAGAAACTCACATTTAGTTAACTTATTTCCTACTATTGTATTATATTATATTTTGTATGAATACCTGAAATGTCGTACAGAAGAATACATTTAATTAGGGGTATGAAGTCAACCAAAAAAATCACCACGAGTGTTGAAATGCTAACAAAACTTATTACATGTCTCTCCCGCCACACGTTTATTGCTTTATCAACATTCATGCATCGTCTCATACATACTCTTCTGTTATAACGACTTTTGACATTCCTGACTCAAGTATTTGATTAACGCGATTGATGAATCTACGTCTTATTTCGCTTTGAGGCGAACTACCATGCGCTATATAAATTCAATGTTTTTAGTATTATATTCATGGAATGACTTCGTCTTTTTTCCCTCCATTTATTTATTTATTTCTTTTTTTTCCCACTCTCATTATCCATACAATTGCTCTATTCCACATTCCGATCATACACGAATCCGAGCATGAATATAATAATATTAACATTGAACCTAAATAGCGCAGTTTTGTGATATTTCACCTCGAGTGTGCTTTATACTAAATTAACTAAGCTAATAAGACTAACTAACAAAGAGAAAATAATATGTACACAAATAAAAACTATCTTAAATTACAATAGTTATCATACATCATGAGAGAAAAAGGTTCAGATATTTTTATAACAGTGCATGCGTACACATTTACTAGAAACTAACAGTCTAAAAATCCAGATGAACTTAACTATTTTGATATTTGACTTAATAAAATTTAATATTTTAATTGAAATTCACTCTAGCCATATTTATGAACAAAGATACCCCAAATCAAAGAAAATACAACATTATAAGGTTTTAGAATGTCATTTTTTTAAACATAAATTAAACCTTCAAAAAGCTCCCGCGCAAATGTGAAAATTACGCTTTTTCGATGCAGAACTTTTTCGAATGCGAATTAAAATTCAAATTGTTCGCGTAACTAACCTCGTTCAATTTCCCCGCTTCTTTCAGCCGCGGACGAGATAATAACGGCTTAATACAGATACCACACGAGGGCGGGGGCGGGCGGGGGGCGTGGGCGGGGACGACCTAAGGGTGTCATCTTTTGTGCGGTCGTGTGCGATTTCATATGGAAATGCCGCCTTTCAAAGGAAAGATTGGAATACTTGAGAGACAATACGGCGTCGTTTAAAAGGATGGCTCGTGTTAATTACGCGTCAACAGACTGGTTAATGAAATTTGGGAACACTGCTGATTCAGGAAAAGTTTGTGAAAAGTGAGACATTGGATAAGGGTTTTGATGAGAGTGGCTCATTTTAGTTTGTTTGAGGGTTTCAGATGGGGATGGGGATTAGGAACGTGTTGCATTTGTCTGGTAGTTTACATACATCTAGGTTGTGTGATTAGTTGACAGTTTGAAAGTACAGCTCGTTATTGATGGGCGAGAATTGTAAACACTGATAAAAGTACACATCCGATTACGTTTTACACGTTGGCAGTCGAGCGAACAAATGCGTTGCGTTTAATTCTCTGCTAGTTAAGTCCCCCATTTTTATACATGCAATTTTTCCCGATTATAATGATGGAAAAAGGAGGAATCAAAATAATTTCAAGTTCTTGCTTATCCGGGAATGTTTGCCTGTCTTTAATTTTTTATTAATGCCTTGGTGATGTTTTCCATTAAGAGTTAATTCATTAATTCTTAAATTAAAAAAAAAAATCTCCCTTCAAATATTGCAAAAGAAATAGCTTTTGAAGATCCTATATATACTTAAATTAGATAAAAATGTATAAAAGTAAATCTGCTTTAGACAAATACCTATTTTCGGCGTCTTTAAAAGTTTTTCAGTTTGATAGAAGTGATATTTAAATGGAGCTTTGGGTTAAATATTTATTATTTTAATGAAATAGATATTTTAAGCTCTGAACTCAATTAGCCTTCTAAAACGCCCCTCTGTGTCGTGTGGAGGTCATTTTTCTTTTGGATAGTTGAAATGATTAAAAAGCTATAGAAGACTCGTCACTTGAATCATTTTGCATAGCTCTAAATTCTACTTCCATTTTTTATGATTAAATGAATCTCTTTAATAAAGAATACCTCAAAAAATCAGGGTAAGGAACATGTTTTCAACCAACGACGTTACAATATATGTGAAATCATTATTTTCAACACATTTTATAAATAGCAGCATCTCAACTCAAAGTCTTACCACTACACCATGGACCTCGAGAAATTCTTCGCTTACACCTTTTTTATTAAAGCCATTGTTTTTATTTTGCATTGCAAAACTCATAAAAAACGGTGAAAACAATAATGTAAATTTTCTGGCTAGGTAGAGGAAAACCATTTCTTACTCAAGAGGTAAATTATCTTCTGAATGCTCTTGCACTAAACTCTTGCCTTAATCTCTAACCATTGTCTACATGTCGTAGTTATCACTTTTTAGTCACGTAAGGTTAGGCAGGAAAATACTTAATACTTAGATGAACTATCTGCTCAGTGTCCTTGGACTAAACAGCTTGGCTTATATTTGAATCAGAATAAACCAAAATACTCTTACCCCAAACTTTTTAATCTTACTCAATGTCCATCTTCTAGTTTTCTACCTTTTGTAACACTTTGAAAAAAAAGGATGATTTTGAAAGGATTCCCCATTCAAGTCTACTTGATATATTTATACTTTTAATGCATATTTGAAAAGATAGTGGTCTCAGCATGGTTCCTTAAGGAAATCCATTGTTTATAGAATTGTGTCGACTATTCAGAATTTATATACATAAACACTGCAATATGTTGCTTGTATATGATTTTATTGGTTTTAGACCAAAAACAATTGCACTTACTTTCTCAATTTTGGCCAGTAGTATTTCATAGGAAAATTTTTTAAATAAAGCGTACAAACATTATAATGTCATACTTATTTTAACACTGTTTATTTTTCTCTGCCATTATACTACCCTTGGCGGCACCAGTATATTGATCAACATGCCGCCTTAATTAAGGTGGCAATTATTTAATCACGCCGGCTTATTAAGGAACTTTTGGTCTGCCGGTATAAAGAGCGGGTACATCTCAACGTAACGCCCGTGGCCCACGAGTCTAGACGTGGCCGATTAAAATTACTGGATAAACCATAAAAAACCCCACAAACCCTTGAAAGCATTTCACCCTACGCCGAGACATGATTCGAATAATTATTATTTCTATCTACCTTAATAAATAATTGTAATTAGAATTTTTGCCCACAGCTAAGTGGAGTTTTTCTGAACTTATCACGAATGTTATATTCGTTATACGTTATGTAATATCTATCTTACTAAATTATTAAAACACTTTTTCAAATTTACATTTGCCAACAAAAAAACGATAGATTGAAAGTTCGGTTTTCTAGGAACGAATACAAAAAGTTTGAATTGCAAAACCATAGGAATTCTACTTTATTTTGGATATCAAAATAAATTATTGACGCATCAATCTGAAAGAGTGTATCAGTTTCCTATCGTATTTGACAGCCTCCATGGTCGAGTGATAAGACGCGCGACTACGAATTCAAAGGTCGCGGGTTCAAACCCGGCGTGCGCCAATAACTTTTATTTAAATTATATGTCTCATAACACATTCAATTCCAGTTCCAGAGTAGTAGATCACCATTCAGAATCGAAACGTTACTTGAAATTGCTTTAGCCGTGTTTGGTTACCAAATGTGAATAGCCAGGTACTTCCCAACCTTCATCTTCCCGATCTCCTTCCCCTTCCTACTACCTTCAACCTAACAACATACCCTATTTGGGGCTGCCATAGTCTGACTAGCTCTAGACGGTTGGGAGTAGTTGAGACTCTTGTGCGGAATCCATATAAAAATAAAATAAAAACTTCAAATAAAGCTTTAGATATCAAATGGTTATTTAAAAAAAAAGGCAAATCCATTTGCACACGCTTGTGATACAATTTACCATTACATCAGTCATGCTTTTTTAGTGCTATAATATTGCGGGAAGGCCACTTGAGAACAACACTCGGAAACATCGAACCACAGTCATCTCGGGCAACAAGCCGCGCTAACGAAGCTCGCAGCCTGACTCGTCAACTCTGTTACTGCCCTGCCTTTTTTTCTTTCAGAAACAGTGTTAAAATTTATTTGCATTTTTATCAAATAATAATAACATTGAAACATTAGAATAAATTTTATAACTGTCTGTAAACAGCGACTTAAATTTATAAAATACCGAGTGTAAAAACTAATAAATATATTCTGAGTTCATTCGTGATTTTAAATTTTTGGTCCATGGTGGATGCGATCTGCCAAAGATTTCACACTAATAACTATCTGCAGGGAAAAGGTTATATTTCACAAGTTAAAATAAGTGTTTTGTAAGTATTCTAATCGCCTTACAACAAGATGTAATCAACCAACTTGCCGGTTTACGAGAATTTTGTTTAAAAACAGAATCACCGTTGACGGATAAAATCTTCCGATCAAGTAAATATTATTTTTGTTGACTTTCCAACCTGCCTCTATTTTCCTACCGACATAACTGAGTTTAACGTGAATTTTTATCGTTTTTTGTTACCATAATCCGTTCATGGAGCCATTAGGCTGACATCTTTATTTAAAAAAAAACTTTTCATGATGACGCCATAAAAATTATCCATCCGTGAAGATCTGTTTTCTTTGCGGAAAAATTAAAAGCTTTTAAAATTTAAATTTGTTAGTGATAATGTTGGCAGAATAACATTAAAATAACCAAAGTAATAGAAATGATAAAAAAAAACAATATTTTAAGATGAAAAGGTACAATTGTTAATTTTGGGTTTTGTTGTGAGACTGAAGAAGGGAGAAGAGGAGGAGACGAAGAAAAGGATAGTGGAGGAGTACTCAGATACGAGTATTTAAATCTGGTTACAAAAAACGGCATAAGCATTTTTTAAATATAAAAAAGCATTACCCTAAGATTTTTGGTACCTTCAGAACTTATCGCTAAGCATAACTTGTATTGAAGAGGAGTCGATCGGTACCAACAGTGAGTATCGAACTCAATCCCACCGACTGCTAGTCTAACTTCCTACCCTGTGGTTAAAAATAAAATTGTAAGCCGCAACAGTTTCCAACCATCTGGAGCCATGAACTATGAATGGGAAGAAGGAGATGTAAAAGATGAAAATTGTGATGAACTCAGACCCACCTCTGAGTCGATTGCGCCTGGCGCAGGTAGCACCCCTATTAAAGGCTACATTTAAACATTTGCTGTTTAAATTTTCGAAAAACTTATTTTTACGTCTAGTAAAATAACTTATTGTGTAATTATATTACGATGTTAGCTATTTTCCACATGGACCCAATAAGTATTATATACAAAAAGCATTACTTATATAAAAATATCGTCACTGTTAATCACTTGTTTTTGGCAGGTTTTCTCTCTGAAAACGTCTAAATAGATCCAAAAAATTATACGTTGAAAATGTTAATATTTCATTATGCTGCATTAAAACATTAACAAAACGATTTTTGTTTTCTTAGAAAAAAATCCCATCTTCATCAAATTTTTTCATTACGTCACATTTCAAACTGTTTTTTTTTTTCTTTGTTTTATGTCTGATAATCGAGTGCCGTTTTTCAGGCTCCAATGGAACCAAATGAACTAACCCCTTTAGTTTGTGCTAAGAATGATGAACTGCAGCAGATTCAATGAAAACATCCACCGTTTTTTTGTTGATAAATCATCAATTTTATGGACAAAATGCGAGCCTTGGGGTCGAAAATTAGATGCTGTTTTCTCAGGCTCTATGGTACCGAATGAGCTGATTCTTCGTAATTCTGTTAAGAATGATGAAGTAATGACGATTAAATGAAGAAAAAATCTGCAAAAGTAACATTTGTTAAAAAATACCACTTTGCGGGCAAAATGCGATCTTTGGGATCACGGTTTTATCAGGCTCTATGAGTCCAAATAAATTGAATCTTTGGAATCCTGTTAAGAATGATAATCAAAAGACGATAAATTAAAAAAAAACCAAAAGCAACATTTCATAAAAAAAAATACAACTTTGGGGGCAAAATGCGAGCTTTGGGGTCAGAAATTATATGCCATTTTCTCAGGCTCTATAAGACCATATAAAGTGAATCTTTGGAATTCGTAAGGCACTGTCTCATTCTTTCATTAAATTTTCGCCAATTTCTATCTTGCTTGCATTGCTTCTTTTTCTTTAATTTTTAGTTTGAACATGCACCAATTCGTTTGAAGTGTTAAACGAGAGGCGCGGGTCGAAAATCCGCGCCGTCGGGTCAGGAAATCGCGGGTTCGATTGCGGTCCTTGTAGTATGGTTTTTGCATTTAACATTTTTATTATTATTTTATACAGCGCCTTAGGCATTCGCCGCCTAGAGCAGACTGCTTCAATTGCGCCTGCACAAGATCAGGTCTGGCAAGTACCTGATTATTCAGATCTAATTACCAAACATGGTTAAAGCAATTTTAAACAACGGTTCGATGTAAATGTTTATCTCTCACCAGAGTTACTATTATATTACCTACCTCTCTGAAACGAGGCGAAAATTGACTCTTGTTCCAACTTAACATTTTTTTTTTTTTTAATTTACCATTTGAACTGTCAAGTAAGAGTCAAGCAGCGGAGTTTCTCATTTTTTTTATCCATAAATGAATTCACTGCCTTCCTAACATTCCTTCGAGTAAAATTAGAAGTGTTTCAGATTTCGTACTGAACCCAAATTACAGCGGTAGATTTTAAAACGAGAGCACTTCAAATTGTATCGTCGGAACTGTATCACCGTTTCAACTGCACTTGGCATAATTTCAGTGCGGAAATGCTGATTTAGTCAACGGAATCGTTTCACCCCGAGATGGCACCTTGCTCCACAGGGTGAAGGGGAGCGGACAGAGGTGGATCGCAAAGATATAACCTTGAGTAATGACGATTTTAATAACATATTTTCAATAATTTAAATTTTTTGATCAAATAAAATAATTTCAATATTAAATTTGAAATTATTTATTAAAGCTTTATTCTTATGTGAATTATTGAAATAATATCAATAATTTTCAACGGAATCTTAAACAGAAAATAAAAAAGATTAGGTTGCGACCGAGACTTGAACTTGGAATTTCTACTCTATCGGGCAGTAACGTCCCTTAAAATTAAGATACCGAAACTTTTTTAGGTACCTTCGTTATTTTTATCAATTCCATATTTCTGTAAAATTTATTGATATAATTTTATCACAATTTCTTCCGATATAGGCAGCCATCTTTGTATAAATTTGCAAAGCTTCACCCAAACATAGTAGAGACTATCCATTTTTTTACCGAAAAGCTTTGGACTTTTTACAAAGCTGAGAATCAATATTTAAATTAGAATTAGCTTATTAAAGCTTTATGCTTTATTTCGATCAGGAAAAAAATGAAAAAATATCATACGATTAATTTTCAAAGAAATATGGGATTGATAAAAATTGACAGTACCTAAAAAGGTTTCGGTACCTAGTTCAATTGGCAGGGATGTTACTTTCGGATGAAGTAGAGGTTTCGAGTACAGGTCTCGGTCGCAATTTCATATATATTTTTTTTCTGTGTCTTGTTTTGTTACATGTTTCGTTAAAAATTATTAATAATAACAAATATTCAACAATTAATTTATTGAAATTAAGTTAACTCATTGAATTAAATGACTTATACGATTTACTAATAAAAAATGGTCCATCTCAATAACGTATTTCATTTAAGGTATTAAATTTAATGTAATTTATTGATTTAATAAATATTACATGTAATAAACCTTAATTTTCCACTAAGTGTATTGTTTTCTAAAAGGAAATGAGTCGGTACCCGCTGTGAGTATCAAATTTAATCTGATCGACTCCTAGTCGAGTAAACTACACGCCAGGCCAACGACCACATCTACTGTAGTTTTTTCATCTGCCTGTGCTTTATTTAATAATTTTCTGTTTGACAAATAATGCATTAATTAAATTTAATTTATTTATATCACGATTTTCATGAATTAACAATTTGAACAATTTTTTTGTTTTTTTTTTTTCGAAATATTGAAAATAATATTGCGATTTCAATATTTCTACTTCATAAAAACTGTTTTTTGTTAGTACTATAGTAGATAATTTTGTTTTTGGTAGTTTGAGTTATCGTAATTTCATTAGGTAGCTTTCAAGGTTTTATTTAAAATTTACTTGATTATATTGTATAATTACAATCTATTTACATAACCAAAATTAAACAGTAAAAAAACTAACTAACCATCACACCGTTTCTCCAAGAGAAGATGGACCATCGTACAAATCTGAAATGACACAAACTTCTTGCTTCATTCAAATTCATACACTGTCTCACACATACTGTTCTCTTATTCTGACTTTTGAAATGACTTGACTTAAGTATGACGGCCTCCATAATCATAGTGGTAAGACGCTCGACTACGAATCCAAAGGTCGCAGGTTAAAACCCGGCGTATACCAATAGCTTTTATTAATTAATATGTGTCATAACACATTTAATTCATATAAAATAATAAATGTAGATTTGCGGCACATTCCAGAGTGGTGATACTCTGAGTATCGCCCTGGTGAAAGACCACAATTCAGAACAGAAACGTTGCGTTGCTTGAAATGGCGTTTAGCCGTGTTTGGTGATCAGCTCTGAATAGCCAGGTACTTCACAACCTTCCCCTTCCCCATCTACTTCTCCTCCCCACTACCTTCAGTCTCACAACATACCCCAATTGGGGATGCTATAGTCGCACTGGCTCTAGTTGGAGCAGTTAGGAGCAGTTGGTACTCTTTGGCGGTATTCACTATGGAAAATAAATATTTGTATTTGGTTCACTTGATCGTGCTCTATCTTCCTCGGGCGCCACCGACTTTTCCCGTCATGCACTTTCGTGTCATTCCTTACACTTCTTTTTACAGGTAAGGGGTAAGGTAAAGATAATTTTACATTATGTCTCTTCCATTGATTTAACCCTGGATTTTAAACGAGCTGAAATATAACGCATTTATGGGGACGGTAAAATTGGAAGACGGTTTTCAAAGGGGCGAATTCTCCTAACTCGAGTGTTCTAATAAACGCTGATCGAGACACGAAAGTGAGGGCTTACTCCTTATTACTTGCTTTCCGCCGTAAAATTTATTTAACCCTTTTACCGAATCTGTGGAAATCTCTTAGCCTTGTTAGATAAATGATAAGGCTTCATTATTTGCTTAATAAATCGCCAAATCGAGTATTAAATAAATGTAATTCTTAAGGGAATGGAGTTGATAATTTTAGGTTGCTTCGGTAATTACAAATTTTCCAAGAGCTGTGCTCAGAATATGTAAAGTTAACATACTAACTAACTAATCACTACGCCGTTTCCCCGCAAGGGTAGGCAGAGAAGACGGAGCGCCATACAATTCTTGCTTCATTCACAGTCATATCGTATCAAACATACTCTTCTGTTATTCTCTCGCTCTTCACATGACCCGATTTAAGTATTTGATTCACTTGATAGTGCCGTATCTTCCTCGAGCGTCCCCAACTTTTTCCATTCACTTTCGCATCATATATTATTTTCACCCTCCTTTCTTCGTTCATTCGCTTTAAATGCCAAACTATCTAATTGTCCCTTTCTTGCTACTATTCATTACGCTTACATTAACGTTGCATTTTTTTTCGGATATTCACATTTTATATAAAAGTGCTATGTCAAAGCGATAGAATAGATAGTAGTGGAGGGAGGTGCCGCACTTTATGACTTCTAAACTCACGTGACTGGTATGAGTGCAGTTCGGCTACAACCTATGTGTCAAATGTTTCCATGTTGATAACTAACCTCTGATAAAAGAAGACATCAAAATAAAAAGACGTAATATTGATGTTTTCTTTAAATAAACGTTTTAATCATCAAGTGTCAGCATATCTTATAAGGGTTAGAAATATATCAAGTGATACGTCTGAAACGTTTGTCTTATTTTTTAATTCCTTTCCCCTTCTTGACACATTTTCTACCTAGCCAATAGTGATTTCGACCACGCCTTAATTTCCCTCGTTCCATCTCACGCCTCAATACTTTTTCAGACTTCGGCAAAACAGTCATTATTTTCCTAACGATGCCACCATCACCGAAGTTGACTTGACGAAACCCAGTGACAAACAATATTTTTCCGATCCGTGTGCCGCTCCATAAATGTATTTAAAAAAACCTCAAATCGAAACTGTTCTTCTTGAAAGGAGCAAATTACAAAAAAACGTTACTTGAAATGATATAAACCTATACAATCCTTTTTTTTTAAAATAGGGGAAAGGCTACGTGGGATTTTCATCCTAGAAATTTGATTTCAATGATCAAATACTTGGTTTCTAGAAATTTGCCTATCCGTTTTTATAAACAGAGGCGTGCTCTCCACACAGGCATATAAGCACTGGCTTCCCTGAAGCACTTGCATAAAAATGAAAACTTTATTAATTTTATAAATAGAACACATACACTTTGTTTATAATCACTTTATTATTTAATATTATGTCTACCGGTTTATATAATAAAGTGGTTATAAACAAAGTGTATATGTTCTATTTATAAATATGGCAAGCCACAAAGTAAATGCTTTTTACGAATATTTATTAATTTTGTTTAAACAATATGAAATTGTTACAAAAAAAGTGTACTTCCAAAAATACGCGCGAAGTTCAGCTAATCGCACCGCCGCGAGCGCCCCACTAACCGTCCTTCTATAACGTGTCAAAAGCAGTAACTACATATGCCCAAACGCTACCAACGTCAGAGTAGATTATTCTATGTTCACTAGATTACACAAATTATGTATGCTGTGAGTTGTGTGCGCGTTCAAGTGGCTCGTTTGTGTTAATATCTTTATTAGTGTCTAGGCAGTGCTTTTACAGAACAAATGGATTAACAATCAGTGACATCTGTTAGTACCTATCTTTATTATAAATTAATTTGCTATTTTTTTTACTGCTTTCTCTGATCAGAAACTCCATGCACGCCACTGGCTAGAACATAATACTTTCGGTCATTGACTTATAATGTGGTAACCTCAGTTGTAATGAAAAAGCAAGTACTCGTATTTAATATAACCTTATAGCGGTAAAAAGTTAGTGAAACTCTTATTATTTGCGAATCTTACAAGATATATTCTAATCTTACGATCAATTAAATCGGGCCAGTATATACAGATTCACTATGCATTCTGTCGAATGATATTTTATGGCTTTTTTCCAGAAGTTATGAAATAATAAAATTTATTTTCGCAGAATCATTTTGAAAGTTACAAAAAAACCGTAAAATAAAATCCAATAAAACCCGTACAGTACCTACCTTCCTATAATATATTTATCGGACTATTATTTTTATTCCAAAGGCGATGTGGCTTACTTTCACACGCCATTTTAAAAATAAAGTCAAATCTTTAAACTTTTGTTGGCAATAACACGTTTTTCTAAGCCTTAAAAACACTATTTCAAAGAATTCTATACTAGATAATGACATTTTTTCACTTGCCCTTGCTTTTTCACTATTGTATCATCAACTGATATTTTTTGTTATTGTAGAAACAAAATTTCTAATCTAGTATTTATTGTAAAAGTGCACAAAGATCCTTTTAAATTGTTACTCTTCAATCGAAACTGGACTTTACAACAAGTTGAATTATTTACGTAGAAACTGCCTGGCGATGAAATGCGTTCTGCACGAAAACCGTCTCAATGCTTGGAAAGACACCGTAATATTATTAGGGTTCAAATACGAACTTTAGAGCAAAGATGGACGTATAGAATATTTTTATTTGTCGTTACGTTATCTTTTCAACACGTAAGTAGAATGCATCAATTTTATATCATTTTTTCGATCATAAAATGAGATGGTTTTGAACAAATTAGTAAAATATAGGCGACCTCCGTGGTATTAGGCTCCCTGGATAAAATATAAACATGGTAGACTTCCAGTATCCAGTCTGAAGCCGCGAAGGACCACGAGACCAATAATACTGTTGCCATGTAGAAACCAAGCTTAATCTTAGATTACAAAGCACACAGGATATGAATGCAAAATTTTAAACATTTTATTTATTTATCTATCTTGGTAAGTGAATATTTAAATTAGCAATATTGCCTATCTACAGAGAAGTCCGTCGTGAACTCGCTTTTTGTAACAATCGTGGTTCATAAGAAAAGGGGATAGTTATAAGACGGTAACTCTTATTTACCATAATATTTGTAATTTTCTAAATAGTTTGTTCAATGCTTACTGTGTACCAAACGGGCATTCCGCCTGATTTATTTTATTGTCTTAAAGAACGCATTGAAAATCATGTGTCGCAGTTGTCTGCTAAGAATGCTATGTTTATTATACAGGCGTGTCACTGTGATGCTTATTGTAAAAATGTTAGATTTATGGGATGTGTACATATTAGAGATTATCTAGAATCCAAACGGTATTTAGAAATATTCAAATGATCAGATAATTGTTACCTTTTTAGTAAGACACATGTAATACCAATATATCGAAATGTTGGCGTTAAATTAACCTAACCTTGTCTCTTTATTTCGGGAAGCAGGATGTTATATCAATCATATTAATTAATTTGACCAGTCGGTAGCTGAGTGGAGAACGCGTCGGATTCCCACCCGCTCGTCGTGCGTTCAATTCCTCTGCTGGCTAAGTCCGACATCATTGCACAAGCAACATCTTCCGCTTTTTATGATGGAAGTAGGAGTTTTT
This sequence comes from Drusus annulatus, assembly GCA_022651775.1. Taxonomy (NCBI): domain Eukaryota; kingdom Metazoa; phylum Arthropoda; class Insecta; order Trichoptera; family Limnephilidae; genus Drusus; species Drusus annulatus. The sequence continues at coordinate 230,462 of JAGWCC010000334.1, forward strand.
CAAATATTGTCAGGTTATTCGTAACCCGGGAATGTTTGTCTTACTTAAAAAAATAATATATATATATATATATATATGGGAGGGTCCTTGAATGTAAATAATAATAAAAATACGTTATACACTTATATATTTATACACTGTTATAATTTAAACGCTATTCAATTGTTTTCTCATTATTATGTTATTTTATTTTATATATTTTTCTCCCTCTGTATGTATATATAACTACACACGTTGTATTTTTTGTTTGGTTAAATTTTGTATATAATGATACCCTGGCTAAGCGAAACCGGTCGGTCTTAAAAATTAAAATAATATTCGTGGTCTTTTACAAAGCTATTTTCTCATTTATTCAAATATGTCATACCAAGAAGTGATTGCTTTCTTTGAAGAAATAAAATAAAATAAAAATACAAATAAAAATTACTCAAAATGTTTCGTAATAATAAATAATCACTTTTTTATACGAGAGAGAGAGAGAGAGAACCCTAATTCACAAACAAGCAATTTTTGTTTTGGCGAAAACAAACTTAATACGTCCGGTCCTCTTGGACGATGAAGAACGGTCGGGATGTTTAGCAGCACACCTCCCTGGCGATGGTCATGCCGTAGGGCAACTTATAATGCAGCGGATGGCACTGTAGAATGACATGTTGCATACGGCGGAGAACTTAGAGTACACTAGAGATAGCCCAAGCCAAGGCAGTGAAGTCAGTTTTGGACTTGTTTTTGATGATTTTAACATGACTCGGCGCACCTGGGCGTGGCTAAGACTAAGGCTACGGTATTTATACATCCATTCATATCACATATCGACATAATGTTTTTGTGTATTCGTATAGCCACTTTTTCACAGTATTTTTATCAACAAAAATATAGCATCTAACCTAAAAAACCGTTTAGTTGTGTCAAGTTTAGTGGCATAGTAAAAAATGTGGGCGGAGTCCCGCCGTAAACCAGCGAAGATGGCCAGCTTAAGATCATTGCGACAGTATATAGAAGCGGTCCAAGAAATTTGTTGTCTTTTTCTCTCTCATGGTGTACGATGTAAAAACTCGGAAAAAGTGATTTATTACAATTTCGGATGGGTTGGGTAAAACAAATTAGCTATCCCTCCAAATATTGTTACTACAAGGCGGAGAACGATCATGGTCGTGTTGTCCCTGGTGGTATTGCCGGGTGATTCGATCACATTGGCGTAGTTGAAATTTCTCAGCTGTCTATTTTCTCGAGAGACCACACTTCTATTATTTCAGACTTCCTCGTTGATTCTCCTCCTTCACCTCCGCGAGTCTGTCGACAGTCGATTCCCTTCTGTGAAAAAATGATATTCATGCGTAATAATGTTGTGCATATAAACATATAGTGAGGAAAGTACTTGTACATATTATTACCAAGAAAGGGTGTAGATACGTGAAAACTTATCGATGTGAAATAAGTAATTACTTTTGACTTTTTCTTTTTTGAGTAAATCTAGCATTTGCATCTATATGTGATTGAAGAAAACATTCAGCTCGTCATAAATCTGATTCCCAGTTGTGCACATGAGATTCCATAAAATCTAACAGTGTGCAAAATATAATTTCTACAGCTTTAACGTTTCTTTCGTCATCGGTCGAAACTAGGCTTAATCTACTCGAGTGTACTCGTTAGGGCCGGGAAGGGCGGCTTTAGAAAGAGGCGGGCGGGAGAGGGATGCAGAGTGGCGGGGAGAGGGGCAAAGGATGGGCTCGGACCACCGAATGTCATGAAACCAGACAACCGGAAAATTACGTTCAACGGGATTCTCTCACGTTACGGTATATGTAGATAAAAGTGGATATTCCGCTCAGTAATATGTAGATAAATGTGGATATTACCATTTATATAGGTAAGCGGGCGGGAGGCGAGGGGCGGGCGGATTCAATGCTGATAAATTTTTCCCGATTAGCAAGTCAAACAATCGTTATAGTTTGGTAGATATTGAGATATTTTTTCCAATTGGGAAGAAAAAAAAACTAGAGTTGAAGTTTTTTTCTTAAGAAATAAATAAACCTTCCACTTGTATTTTAAAATCATAGTATTTTATTAAATTACGATTGTAGCTTGTTAGAGAATATGGTTAGTTTTAAGTATTATCTTTGCTTAAAGCTATTGGTTTATGACCAAGTTAACCATAAAATACACTCAATATCCCTATGTATCCACCAACTCTTCAAAGAAACCAAGAATAATATAGTACTGGAATTACGTAGGCACAAAAGTGAGATTGTCTTTATATTTCCTCCAAGTTTAAATTATTTACATAAAATAAAATAAAATACATCACACTAGGCACGTATGCAAATATCGACTTCTCATTTAAATAGGTGAGTTTTTTTTTAGTAAATCACAATTTGGTAGATTTTTTTTTTCTTTTATAAAATGGTATTTTTTTTTTTAAATACATACGTTGATTTGAATGAATCTTCAGGGTCTTTATCATCTAAGGAGATGTCAGTTTGAGGGTTTTCAAAGTAAATAAAAAAGTGAATTTGGTACGCCGAAGGAACGAATTCTTTGTCTTTTTCTTAGAAGCTTCTATAATTATTGAGTTACAAGACAGTACCGACCATATTATTGTAACAATTCTACTTCAACCTCACAAGATTAAACTCCTTTCCGACAAATTTAACATATTGGAAACAAATACTCCGAAGTTGTTGATATATTAAGTACGTCAATATGACAATATAAGTATACCTTAGTACAGTTTTTTTCATCTAGTAGAGCTAATTTATTTGTAGAAACTATTGAACTCTGGATGTACCTGCTATTCAATACTATTTTTTTATTTCTTGTACAATATTTTTTACACTGTTTATGAGTATAATGTTTTAAAGAAATGTTATTATTTGTGTAAAAAGCCTTTAACGGGCGTAAATAAATAATTAAAAATCTGTACAGCAAACACAATGAACAAAACAAACCAGCCAATATATCAAAATTAAAGCACTGCTACCACGAGTAGACTTAAGTAATGCCAATCCTAGCAATTCGTGTTTATATTTTTGTCAAAAATACAAAACTCCATGTAAATAGCTTACATTTCATACTATCCTTATGTCGCTGGCAGTAGCTTTGCAGATGCGGGGTGTTAGAATATTGACCTCAGTACCAGAAATAGGTCAAACGAGTTTAAAAGTTTGGTATTCAGAGCGAGTGGCAGTCTGCAGCCTTTAGTGTAGTATCGTAGCCGCGTGTGGGGGCGGGTGGTACCGGAAGAGTTGCGGCGGCGATTCGTGGCGTAAACACAACTTGTGCATCGGGGGCAATATATTGGCACAATGCGACGAGGAAAACCTGATACGAGATGATGTTTCGATAAACAGGTTTATTTACTGAATTGCGGTTGAATTATTAAGTACTAAACTCATACAAAAAAAATCAAAACATTTCTTATAATTTTCTGATTTCTTATCAAGAGCCTTAGCATCAGCAGGGTTCAAAATTAAACTAGTTAATTAAATTCGTTTAATGTTTTACCCTGATGATGCTTAGGATAAGTGAAACCGGTCGGTCATAAAATTAAAATGAAATTTGTGGTCTTATACAAAGTTTTTTTTTTCATTTCTTTAAATATGTCAAACCACAAAGTAATTGCTTTCTACGAAAATATAATATGCATTTATCTTAAAATAAATTCGGGTCATAAATCTAGCAATAAAACTGCAACACGATGGACTTACTGTAGGTACATAGGTATAAGGAAGCTTTAATAACTGAAGATTAATGTTTTTAAGTAAGAACATGTTAACTCTCCTCAGTATAATTCCCTTTTCTTTGCTTTAGCGAACTTGTTCATATGAATTCATACGTTTAATCTGAATTTTTAGACTCTTAGCTTCTAGTAAATAGTTTTTTTTAATCTATTGATGTATACATGAACCTGCTGTTATACCCATATCTGAACCCCTTTCTCTCATGATTTATGATAAAAATTATGATTTTAGATACTTAAAATATGTACACATATTTAATATTATTTTCTCCTTGTTAGTTAGTCTTATTAGCTTGATTAATTTAGTATGAAGCGCACTCGTGGTGAAATATCACAAAACTGGGCTATATATCACAAAGCATCATCAGGGTACAAAATAAAACTTTAAAAAAAATACACAGTGTGTGGTTATATATACTCGTACATATAGAGGGAGAATATAATATGAAATAAAATGAGAGAACAGTAAGAAAACATAAGAATAATATTCAAATTATAACAAAGGAATAGAGAGAAAAAGAGAGATAATATGAAATGAAAGAGGCAAAAAGTCAACTGAGAAGGTGATAAAAAAATACTTAGAAATTTATAAGTTTACGGGAAATATTCTAATATTGTTGTGATGTTTATTTATTTCTCTTGATTTTTTTGTTATTCAAGGGTTGATTTTTCCCAAGCCTTGACTCCGAAGAATGCTGAGGCATTTTGGAGTATGGAAAGACATGCGTTGAGGAGTGGCTACTCTCGTAGTCAGAGGTCCTTGACTACATCTATAATTCACTTGTATATATTCTCCTGACAACGTTTATCCCTGTTGTATAAAACTACGAAAAGATGCGCTAAATGGAGTCACGTATTTGTATTCTTCAAAATTATCTAATAACTAACGAGAAACACAAAAAATAGTACAAACGTTTTGTAGTTGTGACGTATTCATTTCAGTTATATTATCTTAACACTGTAACGTGTGGCGTCTGAAGAATAAAGACAGATTAATGCAGTATAAAAGAGATCACAAAGTAGACGTGGAGTGGAGATTTAAAATCTGTACGTGATTCGTGAGTTCCTCCGTCAGCATAATGAAATTCACGACTCGATGGGGTACGATGGCCCTGTGGGTAGGAGGATTTTGTTCGAATTCCACAGCGGGTATCGATTTACTTCCTTATTAATGCAAATTATGTTTATTTATTATTATGACCGAATTTTTTTATCGCATAAAAGGGGTTCCCCTGTAAAGATTTTTTTTTTCATTTAGAACACTTTTTTTAGATTTAGAAATTTTAGCACATCGGTGTTAAAGAAATATCCCTTCATATTTTTTTTCGTAATTTGAAAAAGAAGACGTAAAACCTAAAATTTATGGTATTAACCTATTAACTAGGCTTAATTTAACATTTCAAAATATTTTTTTCTTCAGGCGAGTCTTTAGTTTGCTATAGTAAATCTGAGTCTAAGTGAAGAGATTCGTTTTTGTATATTTATGGGTTTATAGCCTTGATTAAAATATTGAAAAATATTAAGACCTAGGTTTTAGGTCTTAGTAATTTTTATTAGGTCTCAATAAAAAAATAGTGGAATAGAGATTAAAAAATTGTATTATTAAATCATTAAAATGGAGTTCCACCACGAATTATCTAAAAAAAAAACATGTTGAATAAATTTTAATCTTAGCGTAATCCGACTCAATTTTACATATTTCCCATATTCATCTTTCCGTTTTTTTTCCTCCTAACTCTCTTCAGCCTCACAACATACCCCAATTGGCGATGCTATAATCCTACTGGCTCTAGATAGTTGGGACTCAGTATTCACAAACAAAGCAAGTCTCTCTGGGACGTCACGATTTTCTTCAGTCCACCTGGGCGTCTTATTTATACTTAAATATTTACACTGTCTATGTTTAACCACTCTAAATGTCCAAATGATCGAAAAGCTCCATTTGCTATCTCGTCCATTATGCTTGTTCTCCTATTAATAATAATACTATTTGGAAAATGTGCGTTACACCCATGTGCCTCATTATACTCAGTATTCACTAAATAATCTCTTTGTCTACTACATTCAGTCAACACAGGCTTGCCTAGTGAAGCAGATTATGAGAAGATAAAAATAATAACTGATTCATACAGAAACTAAGTTTATATATTATAAATTAAGTGAATACGCATAGCAGTATACATGTATTTTTAATTACTGTGATTAACATATATATATATATATATATATATATATATATATATATATATATATATATATATATATATATATTGTTTCCAATGTTTCGATCTCTAGTTACTGCTTTGAGCCCTCTAATAATTACTGTCTTAGCTACAATATTGCCAAACTCACCCTCTTGCTATTGTTTTTTGCTTTCTTCTCTGTTACAAATCGTTATGAAAATTCAAAATTTAATTATTTCGACCATTTGAAAACATTAATTTTCTAACCATGACAATAACCAAATTACGATGAATTCAAAATAATCATATTTCACCGAATTATTTAACTCCCAGTTCATCACGGTAAACGAATTGTGTGCCACTGAAATTGATTCGTTTTTTTAATGGGGTCACCAATAAAGAGTAAATTACAATATAAATTTAAATGCACTCAATCAAAAGCTCAATTGAAATGACGCTGATCCTTCATGGTTTTGCCGCGGATGCAATCAGACCGGCTGCATTCACATGCTCTTTTAAAGGCGCCATTCAATAATACGTTGTTGAGTGCCTCCATTCAAACAAAAAAAAAACACTCAGACTGCATTTAACATCGTAAAAAATGCAATAACGAAAAAAAAAAGTTTTACAATGACTTTAAAGCAGTATCTTAATTTCATAAACCAAACGAAACTCTTGTATGGTGAGCTCTGGCGTTACACAATTTGCAAAGCGCTTTCTGTTTCTAGTTTCTAGGTCAATGCAACTATTTTCAGCTGGTTAATGATTTGCATTACGATGGGTGAGAAACACAAAAACGTTTCTACAAAAAGAAAATTTTCAGGAGAGCAGAAAACAAATTTTTTTCAGATTAATTCCATGCCTTTTCAGCAAAACCAGAAAAGGCATGGAATTAAAAATCGTTAATTAGTCGAGACCTCATTTTGTTTGTTTAATGAGAAAGAAGAGTGTTATAGATCACGCAATTAGAGTTGATCTGAACAACACAAACTCAGGATTGTGTGCATTAGTGCATATGAATTCTCTTCTGACAGTAACATATTTTCTAAACGTCACTGATAAACAGCCTTTGTCTTGCTTACTTCCACCTATTGTTACTAACAAAAAAGGGCAGCAAGTGTACACTTTGATTTAATTTGAAGATTTTATAGTTATTCGAAAAGTGTTACAGTGTCTTTTATTGTATTGAAAAATATTTTTTTTAATTTTCACACGAATTTTCTTTTTCTGAAGTCGAATAGTTTGAAACATGCTGTATCATGCTTGAATGTTTGAAACATGCTGTATCTAAGTAGTGCATCTGTTTCAGTACTGTGTGTTCGCGTCCATCTCTAGTTGCGAAACCCATAACACTTGACTAGTAAAACTATTAACAATATTGTATAAATAAATTATAACTATTTAATGAAAGAATTAAAATTATTTACACTTTCAGACAGGAGGCTTGTTTCCGATTTGAATTTTATTTTTAAAAAATTGTTAATAGTATTATAGACAGCCCTGATTTACTTAACTTAATTACCTTCCATGTAAATAACAGAACCATTCGAACTAAAAAAAAATTCAAAGAAACAATAATATCAGAACTGAGTCTTTTAGATATTCGCTTGTACCTAGATTGCATACAGTGGGTAATTATTTCGCTGAAATAGTAGATAATATATTCAACTGAACTGAATCTAATGATAAGAAGGCTATAATATCATACGTCTTTCAAAAACATTACTGTTAATTTATTGCATCATAATATTTATATTAACTTACTTATGTTTTCGGGTGCTAATCATTTATTCCGTGTTATTTTTAAGTTACTATTATTTTATATTATGTATCACACAGTTATGAAAAAACCCATTAGGGCGTATATAATTAAATAATACTAGTCCTACAATTAACTGTAATTTTATTTGATATTTTGTAATACTTTAAAATGCTGCGAAAAATTATCGTACTAGACAAATATTGTAATAGGTTTAAGAAAATAATTTACATACAACTCAGTCGAATTTTGGCCAAATTTTTTGATTTGTTAAAAATTGAAATAAAAAATTGTGTTAAGACGTAAGATAGAAATAATGACGAACGTGTTGATTAATTAAAATTTGCAAGGCTTGAATTCTATTAATATTAATTAGATAACATAAAAGTCATTTCGTGTATTAGATCAGATCCTCGTAAAGAATCTCGGTTTGGAGAGTCTATAGAAAGTGAAATGGCATTACATTTATTGGTCTGAAAGATTCTTCTATTAATTTTCCGACTAATGCTATTTTTTTAATCTCCTGAAAAAATGGCTAATGTAGAAAGTAAATAGATAGGCTAATAACATAGTTTTAGCACGAATAAATATTAAATTTTATTCCTATATAATGACGGCATTCCATTATATCTATCGTGAGCGTTTCAATAGTTTGATCTATTTATAATAGCAAATAAGAGGTATGTTAAAGTATACAATTATCAGAGTTAATAGAGATCAATGATTGTACAGTACAAACAAATATAAGGTGACTGATCAAATTAGATTTTATTGTTACTGTTTGTTAACATAATTGATTCATCAAATGAATTCTTAAGACTTTCGTAAAATGAGTGCATCAATAGAAAATATTTATAATAATAATAATAATAAATGGATAACTTTTATAGCGTCGTTTTTGTGGAAAAATCACGTATAATATGTAACTATATATAAATATAAGAAACACAATATTTGCAAATCGATTATGTCTTTGGTTTGGTTTTACAAGTAGATTTTTGTGGCACCTTTGAGCCTATTTATTTATTCACGGCAAATTAATGCCATTTACATTTTTTGCCTGCGGAAAACTTTTGGAAATTACTTCTTAACTATTGAAATATAATACATTGTAAATAACTTAATGCTGGAGAAGTTTTTAATTTTAGACTTCTAAATTTAACGAACCAAATTTTTTCTCCAAATTGAAAAATAACAATGGTTGAACTCGACGAAGCCATAAAGGAATGAAATAATATAAAATAAAAAAAGTTAATTTATTTATAAAAAGTTTGAAAGCCTTGCCCAGTGGATCTGGCAGCAGGTCCAAATGATGTTTAATTAGAAAAAATATTAAGAATATATTTTTACTATTGTGAAAAGTTTGTTATTGTTTGTAATATTGCCACGGTATTGAAAGGGTAGTTAGTTAGTCCGACTAACAGCTAGTGCTGTGCCGCCTTGGAGAGTATCGGTGATCGGAATTCTGGAAAGGGGTAGTCCCACCCCGTGGGTGGAGGGGGGCTATTCCCATTCGCCTCGTTACGCCGCGACTTCGCGGGAAAAAAACCGATCGACTCTCTAATTTGTTTTTATATTGGCGTTTTATTTTATACTCTGTGCGTGCTCGACTTCTATTTAAATTTAAATCTCACCCTTTCCTCCACTCAGCCCCGACCGCTTCTGATAAAGTTACCCGTCTGATAGCGCTTTTTCAATATTTTTAGCTGATCGATGGTGGAATTATGCAGATTCGAGAGTGAACCACCAACTCGGAGAAATGCAACCCCTTTTAACTTCGTAATACAGATATCTTTTATTTATTTCGCCATATTTATGACGTCGACGGAGTGACTAGATTTTAAGTAAAGTTAGCAAACCTCGCATCATATCACACACTTTGAAATGTTATTTGAATAACTCCATGTAAATTTATTTTGAAAATGCAATCATATTTCTTTTTAGTTCGGTTCTTCGGAGGCTTTATAAAGTTGTGGCATTACACGTAAAATAATAATTTTCAAAGAGAGCAAACGTTTTGTAGCTTGACATTATAATTTAAATAAGAAGATATGTAGTTTCAAATCAATTTATTACTATACCTATATGCATACTAGTTGGATCCAGAGAAAAATGTGGTTTAAAACTAAATTTCTTCTACTTTCAATTATAAAGACAAGCCACAAAATGTTTCCTTTTATGAAAAAAAAAATATATCGCACGTCATGTCACAACTAAATGTGGTATACAACTAAATATTTAAAATAGAAATTATATTGTGTGATTTTATATATTCATAATATTACATTTTATAAAACCAAAATTAGTACTTAGACATATTTGTAGAGTTATAAGATGGTTTAAAACTAAACATCTTCTTATTTAAAATAAATGAAAATATTGAAAAACCTTTATTTATAATAGAAAACCAAATGTATTCTCTATTATGTCTGATAAACAAGAACAATAGTTTCAAAATTCTGAAGTCTAACACCTAAAGTTAGGGAAGAATATGCGCTAGTAGGTATTCGATCAATGTCGTTTTTTTATAAATGAGTGAAAAGACAAAAAAAGATAACTAAAATAGCACAATGTGTATATTTTTTAAGCTTCATTAACTATATGACATAGAGAGCCTTGACGATTTTACTACTTAGGTTTTTTATAAAATCACACGTAGCACAAAATATAACAATAATAATATGTTCGTAGAAATCAATCACTTTATGGTTTGACATATTTGAAGAAATGAAAAATAGCTTTGTATAAGACCACGGATATTATTTTAATTTAGTTTGCTTTTGTACCCTGATGATGCTTAGGCTAAGCGAATCAAACAAAAAATAAATAATATTTTTTTCACAACAATAATTACTTCTTGTTTTTAAGAAGCATAATAATATCCGATGTAAATACAAAACTTTTTTACAGCTGCATTTAATTGAATTTCGCTTTGAAAAACCGGCCCTCGATCAATTTGAAAGTTATAGTCGTGTTTAATTTCGCAAAGTTAATGATGTTAGAATCCGTCTGTTTAATGACGTGTTTTAACCGTTTGGTTGTAAATCTATTAGAGGTCCGGATCAGAATGATGGTTTTCTAATTGTTCGGATTCCCATTAAAGACTAACGACTTTCCACGGGAACGAAGGCGGGTTGCAAACGATACAATCCACCGTTTGAATGTCGCATACGTAAAAGGACGCCCTCTGTGTCCTGCATTTATATCGGCTGTTTGCTTTAGGTTAGATAGAAACCGGAAAATAAGGACCGATTTTTTTCCAGTGATTCAAAAATAAATTCTATATTGAGATTAAGATTTGATAAGCGAAAAAGAATTTTCAGTGATAAAAAAGATCTAATTTTATTACAAAACTAGTGCAGGTAAATATGCCTATGAAAGTGCATGCAAACCGTTTAAGATGGAACTTAACACCACGATTTATAGTTTCTTCAAATCCAGTTGTTTATCACAATAGAGTTTTTTTTTTCTCCTTTTTTTTTGGCCAATGAAATGTTTGTTCTTCACATTGTGGGAAAAAAAATTAATGATAACATTATTAATGTCGGTACAAAAAACATCACTAAAAAATATTTTAATAAACTTATTTTGTTGTGCGGTTTTTGTTTGTAACTCATTTTACAATTTTTATTTTATGTACAAGCTGTCATAGTTCACCATCTTAATTGTCAGTTGTATGTCCAATATTATTTTTTAAATAAGATACATTATATATAATGCTTTGCAAAAGGTTTAATATTTCCAATATAATTAACATACACGAGTATAAAAGAGAACCATTTACAAATCTTAAAATAGTATGATTATGAAATACTTCAAAACATAAAATAAAACTATTTTATATTGAAGCAGACTGGTTTCACCTAGTTCATGCTCTATCAATATAATAATAATCGGCACTACAACCCTTGGAGAGTTCTCTACCCCCGCCGTTTTTTAGTCGTCTTTTTCCAGTACCTTATTTCTTATTTCACTGGAAAATCATAAAGTTTATTTTACTAATGTGTTATATACTCAAACGATACGAAATCAAAATGAATTTTTTGTATTTTTACTCGAAACATTTTTTTTTTGTAGTAATAAATCAAAACACCTTCATGATTTAATTTGTAAGTAATAAGTCATTAAAAAGATTAAAAAAAACACATTTATATTTTAAGCGGTACAGCTTTATTTAATATTCGGTATCATTTTACTGCTGAAATTACTTTGATTAGAGCCATAAAGGCCATAACGTGCGGAAAACAAACAAATTAAACGTTGCCTAATTTGAAAAAATGTACGTTTTTCTTTAAATTATTAGCATTAAAAAAATCAAATCCGTAAAAATCAAGCAATTAATGTACATACCCGACAGATAGAGGGATGAAAGCTTTTCAAATAAATATTTATTTTTTAAAGTTAGTTTTTTTTATAGTTGCAAGTAAATACGACTAAAGTAAGCTTTCGCCTACATTATCCTTTGTTGCTATTCTTTTAGACTGCAATAGATTTTCATTTTATGAAAATAACTTACCTTCTCCGTTAAGCACGGTTTAAATTTGCTAAGTCAAATAAATAACACAAGCCAGCATCAAAGACTTAGAATATAGTATGAACTACTTTGATACTTTAAAAGTAGTAACTGACTCTTGAAGCGTAAGTTCAAACTCATCAGATATACACGCTAGAGAAATCTCAATGATTTTTTATAAAAAAAAATAAGATTCTAAAATTGCTATTTTTAATTCTGTAAATGGTGCTATTCCTATAATGATTTTAAAATAACTTCTACCGGTAAAAAAGAATAAAGAGGTAAGTACACCCCACCCTACTGAAAATGTAACCAAAAAATATCCACCACTTTTAAGGTGTATCTTAAAAATGCAAGAGACCCAAAGCGCTGTGGTGAGTGGTGCTATTACATAACATCGTAAAAGGTTCCATCTCACGACGAAAAGTCCAATTTTGCTGTGAATATAATTGAAACCTCAATTAAAATTGTTACACAAATTACATAAAATAGCCCGAACGGCGCTGTATCTCGAAATCCGGGAAATTCCCGTCTCATTTCGGTTTGGGAAGCAAAACAGCTGCCGAAAATAAAGGAAGCCCGGATAATCCTGGACAGATTAAAGTAGTAAGGCATGGGCGGCAAGAATCCCGCCTAACAAGCGGATCGGAGGAGGCGGATGGGCGGCGTATGGCGCGATTTAGGGCCCTCCACTAATACCTTGGGCGGGATTCCCACACCACGCTTCTTCGAGGACCGAGGACACAAGACGAAATTGTCCATTCACTCTGATTATAAGTGGATGTCTGATTTGGCAACTCTAAGAAAGCAGCTGCTTCTGATGCGAGGGATTGCAAGGGAAGGAAGTTCCCTGCCACGTCATCTTAATGACTAGAAACCTCACATCATCAATCTACAGCAGTGATTCAAACAACCATTTTCAAAATTACAAATCTTATAATATATTATTAAAATGGTTTACGATGCAATATCTACTTGACTAATACAATTCTCCCACATTGCAACAGATAACATTTTTGTTGTTGTTTCAAACAAATTTCTTGACAGCTGGGCCATTATGTGCTTCTTCCTTCTTCTGTAATTTTTCAGGCAGCCATGCTTCCTGACTAATAAATTATTACATTGTGAAATCATTTAACAAAGAAAGAAAATGCCAACGTTAACGGCTTATTAATGCGTAGGTAGGTCTAGTTGCAAAAAAAAAAAATGGAAACAATCCTTAGTGATTTATAATAATCACGTTTAACAACTTAAAGTAAAACACCCCTTAAAACCACCTTCCGTATATAATATTGACACAGATTAGGAAAAGTGTGATGTTTCAATCGATAACAAATAAATTGAAATTCCGTTTATTTATAAAACCAATAAAAGTTAATTATTTGTGGGAAAGAAGTGAAAATAATAATAAAATATTGGAATCACAAAGTATTCCGTTAATTAATATGTCCTAATAATTTAATTAAACCGACATTTTTTTGTGATGTAACTTTTTTATACGACCTCGTAATTTAAATGTGTAATTTCCAACAATGAATAGGAATAGGCCGATCTCTGCATTGGTCCATTTGAGGCTTGGGCCGGGTATGAATTTGAATTAATCACATTGCCAGGGTTTTTCTCCTTAATTACCCAACAGGCAATGGGGTGTACCTACCTACTAACATATTATTTGGAATCCTTCAAATACAAATAATTAAGGAATGGTTCCCAAAATTTTCATTTGGTATCTTTATTTGCAGGAATAAACCGAACATTTAACTTTGTTGATTTAAACAGCGCCTTTGAGAGATATATCACTGAGAGAGCGCTGTAAATAGCTGTAAGATAATTTACAAACAAAATGAACTGAAAAAAATATTTCCGCAGATAAAATAAACGAAAACTTGTCTTTAAATATTGCCAGAATAATGTCAGGGATTGTAAAAAGGTTCGGATTTGCGATATGAAATGTCAAGAATGATCAAATATTAAATGAAACCTTGTAGTTTCCAAAATAATATTATAATATGACATTTATATGATATGAATAGATTTTAAATTAATGCTTATTTTTTAATTATTTATCTATTATTCAGAAGAGATAAGTTTTGAGTGTCGCTTTGAATTCTGTTGGGGATTTTACCCATTTTAGTTCACGTTGGAGTTTATTCCAAGCTTTAGGGAATCCGTAACGCGATATCCGAACTTAGTGTCTGAACTGCGCTTTAGTTCCTTTAACCTGTCGTTGGCTGATCTAAGAGTTGATTGTCGTTGGATTGCATTTTCATGTTCGCACAGTTTGGTACGGTAAGGCAAAACCATCCCATAAACACCACCCAGCAATGCTTGAACTGGATTCTTTCAGAAAACTTAAACCAGGATGCTATTAAAATTGAAATAGCGGTGCAGGCGCAATTGGAGCAGTCCTCTCCAGGCGGCGAATAGCCAAGGCGCTGATAGCACCTAATCACAGTGCCTTATATATATATGACATAAAATGAAAAAAATATATCATTCACGGACGGCAATTGAACCCGTCCGTTCCCGACCTGACGGCGCGGAGTAAAAACTCGTGTATCTCGTCTTCTACTTGATACGAGTTGGTAACAATCATCTGTTGGATCTGCGCCAGGCACCGTTTGCCTCAGGGCTGAGTTTTTACACTCCCACAGGCTAGCCCACACACGACATTGCCTGAATTTCTTTAATGGATGCCAGATTTACCCCCATTAAACCAGTAATGGAGAAAAAACTGATTTCTTACAACGGCGGTAAGAAGCTTAGCTCTTTATCTTAATCCTGCTTATTTCAGCCGAATAATAAGTAATATTTTTTCTGTGATTATAACAAATCATTGATCTCTAAATAGAAAAAGAGTTTTAATAATCCTGATTAAATTAATTAACGTTACGTTCAAATCCAGTTGCGCGATCTATGAGTTACCAAATGTTTATTTGTAAACACTTATAAACCCTGCAACCACCCTATGCGCCTCTCAATGAAAATGTGTTGGATATAAGTCACATTATGTAATTTTCACGATTCTTTTATTGGAAAGAGGTTTTTTTTTTATATCGTGTTAATACATTTATAAATATGATTTTATGCCGTTGGCAACACATGAATCTCGTTTTTCAAGGAAATAATATAATATCATCAACATGGAGTAAATATTTTAATTCCTCCAATAATAAATGACTTCAACCAGCATACTGTAGTTATTTCATTGAATATTTTAGAAAATTATTAAATAGGATGCAGATTTGAAAAAATAACAAATTGCAATCGCCCAAACTAAGCATATGCCCGTATTATTTTTGACGGCCTGCATGGTCAAGGGGTAAGACGCTCAACTACGAATCCAGAGGTCGTGGGCACAAGCCCGGCGTGGGCAAATTCATTTAATTCAATAAATATGTTGTATGTTATAACAATATAAAATATATTTGCGGCACGTTTCAGAGTGGTAGATCTCTAAGTATCGGCCTAGTGAAAGACCACCATGCAGAATTGAAAAGTTGCTTAACCTGGCTTTAGTCGTATTTGGGGACAAGATCTGAATAGCCAGGTATTTTCCGACCTTCTTTTTCCCCATCTCCTACCCCTACTTAATACATTTTACCCCACAACCTACCCCGATTAGAAATGCCATAGTCTCACTGGCTCTAGACGGTTGGGAGCAGTCGGAACTCTTGTAGGGTACTCACTATAAACTCAAACAAAAAAACTTGGTGGTCTGCATTCAATATAATAAAAGTAACTGGATGATTTCCATAAGGCCGTTTTTTTGAAAAAAAAACAATACAAGGAAGCTTTAACACACATAAAACTTTGCACGAGTTTTCTTCTTAACTTATGTAGGGACTATATTATTTTCTCTCATTCCGTTCAACCAAAAGTGCACAATTTCATACATTAAAAACACAGCAATACTAAAAACCTGATATCTTTCTTCTGTGATTGCCCTCTCATATCAGAGACGAGATGTCATAAGTACAATCTTCATTCTGCAGACTGCAGCCCAGAACAACTCAGTTGAATTGTGCACGTACCAGTCACGTACGGAAGTATCGAAGCCATGAAGTGTAGTGCCTTCCACTACGATGGTTTCCATCAATCTTCCCCTGCATTATAATCTTGAACGAGATATCAAATAACGAGCCAATCTGACTAAAATATTTAAAAAAAACATATAAATAATTAGTATACACATCACTTGCATTTGGTATAAGGTAAAAATACATTTAGCCGCTAAAAAGCTATGAAGTTTAAGGGTACCTGATTCTACAGCCACCTCCGCATTTGTACAGGCAGGCAGTACAGGCAGGCGGAGTGTTGGGACTACGCGACGGCCGAATTGGACCAGACCGGGATTATCATAATCTACATAACAATTTGCGGCACACAAATGTTGACCCTTATCAATGTCACACACTGAAATCTATTAGGGGCGAATACACAAGCTCTGAGCGCATACCTACACAAAGCTCGAGACTCGTTACAACGCCAATTTGTTAAATGAAAGCTCCGTACGCCGGTTAAAATCTGGCGAATTGTTGTGAATATTTTGAATACTTCTGATTAACATTTCAACAAGTTTTAAAGTTACCTTTTCTGTTGTATCTACGAATCTACGGCAACAACTGCTGTATTGTTTGTATAACATCAATCAACAACTTTACTATTATTATCTGGGAAACAAATACTCCGATGGTGTTGATATATTTAATGCATCGATATCGCATTATAAGCACTTAGTAGAGCTAATTTATTTGATGAAACCATTTAACTCTGTATATGTACCTTCTACTGACTACAATTTAAAAAATAAAATTTTAATATTGATCTTTTTATATTGATGTTTGCACTGATTATGAGTACATTTTTTTATATGTAGATGTTTGTGTAAAAACCTTTAACGGACGTATATATATAAAATGTGCAACTATATATTTATTCAGTTATTATGGTTGTCAGTGATTTTAAAGTGACATTGTTCTCCTGGGCATACATAAAGTGGTATTTTGTGGGTTGGTTTCCATTCGATCAATTGATCTCTAATTATTAATAATAGATTTTCGTAAAATAAAAGTAGAACTGCTACTTGGGTATGGTAGTATGTATAAAAACAAAAAAACAGCTAAATGTGTTATGGATGAATACAATGTAATATGACATATATCCTTGACCGGTTAGTAGGTGAGTGGACAAACGCGTCGGATTCCCATCCGGGCGTCGTAAGTTTAATTCCTCTGCTGGCTAAGTCCTCCATCTTTGCACAAGAAACATCTTCCGCTTATTATGATGGCAGTATAAGTTTTTCAAATATTGTCAGGTTATTCGTAACTCGAATGTTTGTCTTTCTTAAAAAAATAAATACCAATAATAAACCTTAATGTTACAAATCCAACGTAAACGTATAATGTTATCTTTTACCTTCTCATAACTGTTGAAAAGCGATAGGTAAGCATTATACGCACAAGTAGATACATCTGATAAACAGTATTATAAAATCTAGTCGTACAAAAGAATATTTTGTGAAACATAATATAAATGTGCTAAATATTATATTCATTAAAAAAAACATAGTAATAATTTTTTTTATTATTTTATTATTGTACAACAGATATAAACCCAGTAACAGTACAATGGAACAACAAGTAAGCAATTTCAAATTATAAAATTTTTAAATTAATAAGTTTTTTGAACTTTTGTAAATTATCTGAAAATATATCAAAATATATATATGATGTATTTAACAGAATTATACCTCTTGTCATGCTATGCTGAGCCAAAACATCTGTCCGACCATAGGGTATTCTGAACATTGCATGATTTCTGCTGCGACAGTATTTTTCTGGTACGAATAAGCAGTAGCATGCCAAGAGGTATGGACAGTCGATTAAGTGATTTATAATTTTAAAGCCTATTGTCATGAGACCAGCATTGCGCCTAGCCTCTAAGCTTTGATAATGTGTCTCCTCGAGTAGTTCCATGTGATGCATGAACATAGGGTATGTTCCGTGCGAACGCATGTACACATACCTGAGGAATTTTTTTTTAATCTGTTCCAACATATTTATGTATTTGGTTTGATGTGGAGCCCAGACAGTGCTAGCGTACTCCAACTTGCTTTTGATCACTCCATTGAAGAGGGCTGTCATCGCATTTGTGTTATTAAACTATTTGCACCTTCTGATTACAAAATAACATAATAACAACAATATGATTTGGCAAAAACGAGCACATAAATCAACAAGAGGAAAAACATAACCCGGAAAATTTTACTCATTTGTACGATCTTGTGTGCAATGTAGACATCATTATTTATTTTATAAAATTTTAATCTAGGAGGTCCATTTTTAGTACCTACACTTTTGTATCATTTTTGGTTGTTTTTTTTTTTCAAATTTAGAAAGATCAGTAAGTGTTGTTGAAATGTGTATTTTGTAAACATTATATAAACTGTATCCCTCTTATTTATAAACGAGGTGTAAATGTTACGCGTGTTATAAGGTCGGAATAGCGAAAACTTGCTTTATAACCACGGATTATCTGTCTAATTTAATAGCGTACGACGGGTGTAACTAGACCAACGCTAAGTCGGGGCGTAAAAATCTAATAATTAAGACGGTATGTGTAAAAAATATCTTCTTAAATTTGAAACACTTTTTTCAAGTAAAATAATCAAGTCAAATTTTCAAGTCAAGTAATCTTGCTCAATCTGCTTCACATTATTTAGCCTTTTCGCGCTGAATTTAAGATCCCATAAAATCCCGGCGAAATTTCAAAGAAGTACTATTATTAACAAAGGTGAATGTAAGTCGGTATCTTACTCAAAGCAATATCAATTATGCAATTGTAAAGTTCAGAAATAAGTACTATCGGGAGAAGCTGCCGTACAATTTTAAATAATTCCGACAATTGTGCCGTTCTGGTGCTTGAACAATTAAAAATTAAAATTACGGCGATTTTCCCGAACTTTATCCAATAATTTACAATTATGCTTGCTTGAAACGAGACGAGGTTTCGTTAAGTCCCTATTTTACTACGGTTTATATTTGCATAATAAAACTGTTTGACTTAAGGAATAGAAAGGTTCAAAGTACCGTGGGGTTTATAGAAATATACTTATTTACAAACTGTTCAACAAACTATTTTAAAGATTTTTTTCCTTCTTTCCACATTCCGCACAAAATCATATAATTTTTAAAACACCCTGCAAAAACACACGCAAACCCTTTTACTTGTATTTCACAGAACAAACAAAATAAAGTACATAAAAAACCATTTCACTTTATTGTTTGGCATATTTAATGAAACGAAAACAACCCATAATGTCAATGTTAGAAACAAATAACATCTCAGATGTTAAAATAGCCACAGTTTTTCAGAATTTGCCAATCATCTTATTGACAAAGGTCGTACCTTCAATAAAAGTACCGGTGCTCATATTCTCTACAAAAATGATCATGGAAACAGATTAAAAAAATAGAAGCACTAAAAATAAAGAAAGTCATTTACATTAATAGCCATATTCTTAATAATTAGTTTAATTTGTCCAGTAGTCCAATATTAGATATATTTTCAGTAGACTCATAAAATTTCTCATTATTCCTTAATCACCTTCTCAGTTTACGTTTTGCCTCTTTCAATTTATATTATCTGTCTCTTTCTTTCTGTTCCTTTGTATTAATTTTATTCTACTGTTTTCTCATTGTTCTCTTATTTTATTTTATATTTTGTTCTCCATCTATACGTATATATTACCGCACACCATGTATTTTTCGTTTAGTTTTATTTTGTACCCTGATGATGCTTAGGCTAAGCGAAACCGGTCGGTCACAATTAAAATTAAATCTGTCGTCTTATACAAAGTAATTGCTCCATTTCATTGCACAAAAACTTTTTTTGTTTTTGTAAAAAGAAAAAAAAGTCCCAGAAAAAGATTTTCACAAAATTGTTTATCGATACGTCAAAACAAAATTTGCTTGCCATATTTCAATGAAGGTGAAAAATGATACCAATATACTTATTTCCGGAATATAAAACAGTGTAAACATTTTTGCGGGGTGTCTTTCGGAGGGTGATTTAATTATATGCGGCAGTTGGGTCCCGAGGTGATCTAGGAGGACACCCAATCCTTATAATAAATCGTTTTTGTTAAATTTTATACATAATCCTCGTAAATTAATCAACTCCCATCAAGATTTACTTTTGTATTTTGGTAATAAACAATATTATACTGTGAACTAGAGAGCACAGGTAGATTTCGTTAAATTTTTTTCGAACACCATAATGTAGGCATCTTCCTGGTTTGGTGGGCTGCCATTTATACGATTTTTCATAGCTAAACATATAAAAATAAAAATAAATTGTTTTTTACACCTCTTCTAAGATGGAACATAACATTAACATTTTAAATAGGTTCTCTCATTATCGACCTGAGGATAGACCGTAATTTGAAATTGAAACGCTGCAACACGTTGCTTGTAATAGCTTTAGTTATTTAGTGACTAGATTTGAATAAGTCTGTTACTTCTCAACTTCTCCTCCATACCCTTCCTCATTTATATCAGCCTTGCAATGTATTCCGAAAAGAAGATGTCATAGTTCCGATGGCTCCGGGTAGTAAAGACACTTAACGATAAAAAAATTAAAAATATGAAATAGATAATTTTTAATTTTTTACGTGAATACCGCACAAGAGTCTCAACTGCTCTCAACCGTCTAGAGCCAGTGAGACTATGGCATCCCCAAATAGGGTATGTTGTGAGGCTGAAGATACTGGGGAGGGGAAGGAGATTGGGAAGAGGAAGGTTGGGAAGTGCCTGGCTATTCAGATCTGGTCACCAAACACGGCTAAAGCCATTTCAAGCAGCGTATCAATTCTGGATGGTGGTCTTTTACCAGAGCGATACTACGAGTATCTATCACTCTGGAACGTGCCGCAAATATACTTTTTATCATTTTTGTATGAATTAAATGTGTTATGACACATATTAATTAAATAAAAGTTATTGGCGCACGCCGGGTTTGAACCCTAGATTCGTAGTCGAGCGTCTTACCACTCGACTATGGAGGCCGATAGTATGTAGGTATAGGCATAAATAGTATGTAGGTATAGGCATCGCATTAAATGTTGAATCGAAACTCATTTATATGCATTCCTTGCACACAGCATGTTTCAAACTTGCTATGCGACCTCAGAAAAAAAATTCCAGTGAAGTAAAAAAAAAAATACATATACTTTTCGAAAATTCAAACGCAATGATCCTTGTCATTTAACACTTGTTGTCCTTTTTATCGCTTGTAAAAAAGGCTGTTTCTCAGTGACGTTTGGAAGAATATCACTTTCAGAAGAGATTATATGTGCACCGATGCATTCAATCCAAAGTTTGTGTTGTTCGGGTTAACTCCTGATTGAACAATATTGCAAAATGTATAACAACAAAAAATGAGGTCTTAAATATTTTTTGACACCAACACACGCTCTTATGTATGTGTTGTTTGCTTTTAAGTAACCTATAGGTACATCATTTCATACGTATTAGATTGATTAATTGCACGGCTAAACGTTTGGTTTTTGTTAGTGTTTCGTTAGCTACATACATTTATTTATAATGGTTAACGATTATGGATGCGGTCGAAATAAATTACTTGCAGAAATATCTCGGAGGGATCGCGTTGCGCTAGAGCCGTTACCGAGGGACAGGTTAATGAGATGGTCCAGTCGAAAGCAGGGATGCTGTGAAGATCTTCCGCTGTCCGCTCGTTACGGGCAGATATCTCTACGTCTCTACCCTCTCCCGTTCCATCAACTCCACTCGGGAGACAAACGGATGGAAGTGCATTGGGGGCGTATCCGCGTGTGGAAACTAAGATCAATCGGACTTAGTTATACAGAAAGCGTCCAACCCACAATTTTTCCAAAATATTGTTTTACTTTTTCCTAAAGATAAATATGAAATTTCTATCTGGTGAAAACATCCAAGCTCCAAATACAATAGATTTTATATTCGTAAAAAGCATTAACTTTGTGGCTTGCCATATTTATAAATAGAACACATACACTTTGTTTAAACATATACATTTAAACACATACACTTAAAAAACAATAATTTTTCAGAGTTCGCCAATCACCTCATTACTACTAATCATGATTTTAATAGGGATACAGGGGTTGAAATTCTTCACCGTTACAATAAAGGGATAAAATTAGATAACTTAGAAGCACTAGAAATTAGAAAATCATTAAACAATAAATGCAATATTTTAAACAATCAAATTAATTTATCTTATAGTCCTATCCTAAATATTTTTCCAATAAACCGCTCGGTTATTCCCATAATCTCCTCAATTACTCCTTCTCCTTCCAACTCCTAAATATTTATATTTATCTCAGTATTTTGTATTTCAGATTAATTTAATATTGTCCTGATGATGGAAGGGTACTTCCGAAACCGGTAGACAAAATATTAAATAAAAAAGTGGTTAAAAACAAAGTGTATGTGTTCTATTTGCAATAGATTTGCTAATTTTTTTTTATACTAACGCACATTGCATATATTTGACATAAATTGAAGTTTAAATAATAAGATGTAGGATAACATAAGAATGAATTTTTTTAAATAAACACATTTATTGATTATAAATTACCTGTATATAATAGTGTTGAAAAGGAAAACAGTAAAAACACTGATATTCACTTCACAAATGCCGATTACGCATATTGATGCTTTTTTATCGTCATAATTTCAAACGCCTTATTCTCAGTTTTATATTTTTGGGGTTGGATGCTTTCTGCCTAACTACGTCCAAACGAGGGTGTGAAATCAAATTCGAACACTGGTTTAACATGTTTTGTGCCGCTTAACAAAAAAAACTCTTTTTCGTGCTGCTGACATCAACTGTGAACGAATTTCTTCCCTTAGGCACCGAGTTTTCTCCTTCATATGAATATATTCATGTAAAACAATTATTTTTTTGTGTATAAGCATTTATGAAACCAATTTAAAGATTTAATTTTGGGTTTGTCCGTCTATCTGGGCCTAGGAGTCAATCAGTTTTCTTTTAAATTGGTAAAGTTCACACTTCTTAGGATTATCTGTTCAGTGGTCAACCTCTTTGGAAATAGGCTCGTTCAATTTACTTCGCCCATTGTTTGTATTACCCGAGACATTGCGGTTATAGAGTTTAATGATTCGCGAGGGGTGAAGAGGCGTGCTTTCCCACTAGCGGGTCGGGCGGTCGGGCGGCTATTCATTGGGGTGTTTGTTTTTATGGGAGGCTAGACTTTGGGTAGGATAAATCTATGTAAATTAGAAAGTTTTAAATTGAAACCATTTTAAAAGCCAATTTAAAACAGAGCTGTACCTATACGTAAATGTTCTACAAACGTAAGTTCACATAGTCATTATATTCTAGATCATTTTTACGTGGATATTCACAGACATATTACAAGAACAAGAAAATGCAATTAAATCAGACTGCCAAAAAATAATAAAATCAATACACAAAACAGCTCACTTTACAAAGGAATGAAACGTTATAATGCGCTGCCGGAAACCATCAAAATTATGCAAAGTAATAAATTTAAAATACCTCAGTAATATCAAGTAGTATACTCGTATAAGTTCTTTTATTATTTTAAACTCAAAAAGAATATCAATTGTAATTATATACTTTGTAAGCTTTAATGTACAAGTATCTAAAATAAAATAAATCAAACAAAAACTAATAATAATTCTACATTTTTTCTCTTTCTTTGATCACATTTTTTCCTTTGATGTTATTTAAGTTTTAATGATTTATCTTAATAATTTCTCATTTTGTATACATTTTAGAAATTGATTCATTATTTCGTGATATTAAATTTTTTTTACTAAAAAAATAATAGTTTTTTTGTTGATTTCATAATGTTTTTTTTTGTATCTTCTTCATCGGAGGTTGGCAGACGATAAGATATTGTTTATTTTAAGTCACACTTGCGAAGTTTTTATTTCCTTCCGCTTTGATCTGGTGGAGATATTTTTGTTTTACTATACAGAATTTAGCCACTTGATGAAGATCCTCTATATTAGACAACGTATCTGCCATATGTATTTAGAAGACGCGCCTATAATTTCAAATAAGGAAAGTTTTTTTCTTTTAATCTTGCTTCACTATCCGGGTTTTCATACTTAATAGAACAGTAAGGAATACCAAAAATTATTCTAAAATTAAGTGTTAGGTTTACAATTTATTTACAATCATCAATCAAGGCGCTTCTTGCGATTTCAACACAAAACTGTATGTCTTGAGAAATATATAATTTATGTAAATTTTCCATTTATCTTATGCTATTTATTTTGACCTCTCTTAAAATCTTATATTTACATTTGTTTGAACTTAAAATAGCCCAACATCGAACCTCCAAGAATAAGTAATCAAAAGTTAACAATCAATTACGCATGAAACACGATATTTAATAAAATAACAAGACAGTCTGCACTCTTGTTCCGAATTAATTAAGACGGATATAAATTAAACAGCAAGTTTCGTAAGACAATCACTTGGCTGGTGGCCTAAAATTAGACAGGGAGAATGAATAATGAGCTGAATCCGAATTTGGTCATGTTAACAGTACAACCAGGTGTTTGGGATTAAGGAAATCCATTATATCTCTCATTGTTCGCACCTCTGGCTTTATGGGTTCCAAATGTTTACATTATTTGCTTTATAAGCGAAGCTGAAAGAGTTACTCGCGGGCTACATTCAGATTGTCATTGTCCTCGGTTGCGCAACAAAGAAAACATTTTATGTTTTATAGCCACGAATACTTTATTTTTACCTGGCTGTAAATTGGGAGATTTACAACAATGAATTAAGCAAATTTATGGAAGTATGGTAATACGTTTCTGATTGTTTATTCTTTTCAATTTTTCGGAAATGTATTACGATATGCGGGTTTACTCCAAAGAATTCTGGCAATTTGGCTGACGCAAGTGGTGGACAATAATATATCAAAGCCTATAATATTATCCCTACTATACGCACAGCGTTCATTACTGCGGAAGACATGTTAAGCTAAAGGGGTATTTGAAACATGATTTTTGAAAACATTTTATTTTAGTTTTCCTAAATTATTTGTTTGGTTTTTGAAACTCCACCATAAAAATAATGGATTTATTTAATTAGTGTTGTATCAGAAACTGAAGACGAATATCGAAATATGTTGTTTCTAGCTATAGATGTTTTTTGTGAACTACAAATAATGTAAACAAAAAAACGATAATGATGGACGGAATCGGATTGAGGTGATTTTAAGATACAACAGAGGAATGAGAGGAAAGTAGAGACTTTCTTAGAAATCAATTATATTAGAAATAAATAAATTTTGTGACAAATTTAAATTTAAAGATTTCAAAATGTCTAATGCTTCTTAATTTTGTAACCTAATTTCTCTACCGTTTTAATGTTAATAACTTGTTCTTGTCGTTTTTTTTAAAGTATGGTTTGATGAATGAAGGTGATTTACGAGTTCAGAAAAACCAGAACCATTCAAAGAACGTAAGTGTTCTTTAACTCTAATGTTTACAATTCATGCTATTTTTCTTGTGCAAAAAGTAAGACAATACACAAAATAGCTTACTATATAAAGGGATGAAATGTTATAATGCGCTGCCGGAAACCATCCAAATTATGTCAATCAATAAATTCAAAATAGCGAATAAAAGCTACTTAAAATACTTAAGTATAAATCAAATTGATAAGTAGTATATAAGTTAAAATATTATTATTAAGTCAAGAATAAAATAATCATATACTTTGTAAACTTTAATGTACAACTAACTAATATAAAAAAAACATCAATCTAAAAAACAATCATTGCAGTAAAGCTTTTAAACACCAGAGTGGCTTAACTTATATATTTTTTAAAGTTATTTTATTTTTCCGAAAATTTAATAGAACATGTACGATTGGACAGAAACAAATGCAAATGAATTTGATTTTTTTTAAACCTTCTCTCATTTTTTTTTGTTGTTTAAAAGTCCCAATATCAACAGTAAAGATGTCCTAATTTTGGGGTGACGATTTGGCGATCCATTTTCAGATTTCAGCAGCCTGCCAACTAACTATCCGAGACTGGGAGACGACCGCCTGTCGAATTAATACACTGAGTCCTTTAGCGCGACATAAAGACAAACATATCAAAACTTGCGACCTCCCGGCCATGTTTACTGTCGAAATAAAACACGGGCCGCTAATAATGCTATCCGGTTAATGCGGGCGGTTGAGTTTTATCGGCGGGGTGACTAAGTCATGCCGGCCTTATTAACCGGTGTCCTGAAGCTGCTAATGTTAATGTGTTCTG
Source organism: Drusus annulatus (assembly GCA_022651775.1). Taxonomy (NCBI): domain Eukaryota; kingdom Metazoa; phylum Arthropoda; class Insecta; order Trichoptera; family Limnephilidae; genus Drusus; species Drusus annulatus. The sequence continues at coordinate 256,994 of JAGWCC010000334.1, forward strand.
GACCTTCCGTCCGAAGCTGTGACCGTTCTGACCACATGCCTCTAACTATGTATCTTCTCGGGTCGCACCGGGTTGGAGATGAAATATACGAGCACATCTTTACTGTAAAATAGAATCTGACTATAAAAGTCACTTACTACGAAGAAATCTTTTGGCGAAAACGGTTTGCTCTTGCATATTTTTTGTTGTTGTTCAGATCTCAATGTCATTACTTTAATGAATTATACCGTCTGTATTGACCAGCGTCTTGAATATGCTAATTTACCCTTAACCTTCCGCCTTACGTTGTGATCATTATAACAACATCTATGAACAAATATCGTCTCTGGAAAGGTAAAAGGACTTAAGCGACAATTTGGTCAAAAATAAGTTGAATATGCAGCTTTGATCAGTTTTTTTTCTGCATCGAATGCTTTAACTCTCGTATGATTCTGAAACTTTTGTCCCTCCAGTCATCTAAAATATACTTACCATTTTGAGAAGGCTTCACTCAAGCAACACAAGTTTAAAACTATTTTAGTTTTTTGTCCCTTTTGGAAGTAAGAGCTTTGAGTTACTTGGGATAACTTTTTTTTCAAAATTCAACCACGTACTTATTGCGAAAATACAGCTTCAAAGTGATCTGCTGTAAATTTTGTGAAATGGCTCTTCAGCCCTTTTGCCTTTCCAGTGACGACATGTTTGTTCACTTTCCTCCCCTTTGTTCCTCTTTTAATAACTCCTCTTATTTTCTCCAACCTATCAAATTTTCATTAATTAAGGATGCCAGAGTTTCCTTGACTTCAGGAAGTTGGTCTATTACTAATTGGAGATGAGATTATTTTTAAATCCATAACTTATAATTTCAGTGAGAGAGCCATAATCTCAAAGGTATCATAATAGTAACCTTATCAAATATTATATCTTACGATATTCGAATATTTTCATGAAACTAAAGTTATCGTTTTTACAAGTGGTTCCCTGTCAGTAAATAGAGCATGTTTTTTTATTATTGAAAACACTGAAAAAATATAATTTACTATCCATACAAAACTCATCACTAACAACCTGTAGTGTAAGGTCAAACTTACCGGATAAATACGCCGGAAGTGAAGAGGGTCAATGTCACACATCTATATCTGATCTGTACCCATGTAACCCGTACAAGAAGTACCTTATTCATCTTTTTAGTACCTTAAAACGTTCAAATTTTGAGTATGTTATTTGTCTCCTATGTTTTTACTATCGTGTTTATTCACCTCTCAAAGTGACTGCAGTTTGACCCGAAACACATTTTATCTAACCACGTCAACTAATAGCTTAAAGTTTAATTTGAATCCACCTCGAACCAACTTTTTGACCTGAAGTAAAATACATACAAAAATGACTACATTGTCTACCAACAAGTTCTGTTTCGTTTTTAATCAAAATAGACAAAACGTCACTTCGAATAATACAGTACCCTACCTCCCCCGCGTATTAGAAAAGCAGCAAACCTTTTCAACAATAATTCATCCCGGGTCATGTCCTCGCCAAACCAAGAATGATAAAAAGCCAATGGCACCTCATAAAATAACCTTTCCAGAGACAGGTCAGGTGACTTTCGATTCGAAGATTGTATTATTATATTTTTATGGAGGGCTTACTTTATTTTATATGTGTGCACGCGGTCTACTGAGTTAGTTAATTACCACAACAAAGGTCCGGTGCCCAAAGGGTAGACCATTCGTTAACTGCGCACCATTATGCTTCAAAAATCATCCCGATACATCAAAAGTACCGCTGCGAGTGGGAACCGTGCTTGTTTATTCACTGTGTACCTACATACATACTCAGTAGCAATGATATAAAGAGAAAAGTAGACAAACAAACGACTGAAACATGGAATATACTTGTATATTTTTTGTACGTAATGCGGTGATAAAATTCATATTTACATTATACGAGTATTATTGTTTATATGAAGCCGCGAAAACTTTCGGACGGTAAACTCTTGCATTACAAAATTTCCACCGATTTTTCCGTTGGATAAGATACAGTTTGATGGTCATAAAAATGCAGTCAGTAGTGTCGCTGTATAGATTTTGGGATGAAAAAATTGTTGATAAAAAAAAATAGCCAGCCAGTTCCTTAGTTACTACGGTTGTTAAACTATAGGTAACTTTTTTTTTCGTGTGGTATTAACACTGGTATTATTAGATTTACTTATATTTTTATCTATAGAATGTTTCACAACTATTATTTATTTATAAACGCTCTAATGGGCTTTTAAATAACTGTGCAATACACAATATAAAATAGTGGTGACAAAGAAATAACATGTAGTAAATGATAAGCAGAAAAAAACATCAATAAGTTATGAGAAATATTTCAATGCAAGTAATTAACATTAGTATTTTTGGATGAGGTATTATTATCAGCCAAAAATGGTTTTTTTATTATTAGCCATGCACTTTAAATAAACATATCAATAACAAAATAACACGCAGCGTAGTTAGTATCATATTTTTGTCTTACAGTTCTAAATCTCGGGTGGAAACGACAAAATTTTAATGGAAAAAATCTAGTATCTAAAAAAGTAGGGTTGGAATTGACGTGAAAAAAAAACATTAAAAGAGAATGAACTATTTGTATTTTTATATTAAATTTGAAGTCTCGGTAACACAATAGTTTCTTCATATTTATGAGGACGCTCTTGGCTATCTCAATTTTTACCATTATATCTTATGGTGGATCCCATTTGTCGTAAATCCAAGTTTCTAAATAATTGTATTGAGATACAAATTCTATTGGTTGGTTGATGATCACTAAATTCGTCTTATGACGAAACTTTTATAGCTTACTGGAAGCTTTGTTGTAGATCATTAATTAGTAGCCTACTTTTGTTGACACAAGTGATAAATATTGAAACGAAAAATAAAATAATTGCGTTTTAAAAATTATCATTTTTTTTAATAGTGAAAAACACACAAGAGTGCCAACTACTCTCAACCGCCTAAAGCCAGTGAGACTATGGTACGCCTTAATAAGGAATGTTGTGATGCCAAAAACAGTGACCTTAAAAATAACATGACATTGCGAGCTAAAAAAATGGTTTACCTAGAAAATCCAGAAAGTTTCAAACCAAACAATTATCTGACTCCGTGGATTTGATTTCGAACAATTCTCAACAAATATACTGTGACAATATTAGTAATATTATGACTTAGAGAAGTATTTATACTACATTTTTACCATAATATAGTTTAAAGGCAAGAATATTGACAGGAAGCAATTTTTTTATAAGTTATCCAACTTCAGAGTGCAAAAAAAAGTTAAGAGAAAAATAAATATTGGAAAACAATTAAAAATAAAATTAAACAGTTGCTATGGTTATGTAATCCCGTTGAGTAAATTGGGTCACTTAAATATGGGTTAAATATGTTAATATTATTAACAACAACATGAAAATGATGATATAATTAGTGCAACAGCCGAACAATGCCATTATCCCTTGCGGCTGCCAGAATGTCCCTACGTTTTAGTAAACATTGAATTAAGTGGGCATCCCTTAGTTATTCCACCGGGGCATTGAAATGTTTGTGGCCAGCTAGGGGACAAGATGATTTAATATATTCCTAAGACGAGCCGAGGAATTCGCTCTTAAGGTTATCAACAAGATTATGGAGATTTGGGTTGGTGAAACATGGTCTAGGATAATAATTTCTTGTTCGAAGGCGGCCGAGAATTGTGTGGATTATCTAATTAGGCAAGTCTGTCGACGGAAGGATCAATGCGCCAGGTACTGAATATGTATTCTTTGAAATTATTGCAAGACTATCGTGGGCAATATTAAAGCAGAAAGTGAAGCTTTATTATTCTGCCAAAATATAACTTTTTTTTTTTTTTTAAAGTAAGACAAACATTCCCGGGTTACGAATAACCTGACGATATTTGAAAAACTCCTACCGCCATCATAAAAAGCGGAAGATGTTGCTTGTGCAATGATGGAGGACTTAGCCAGCAGAGGAATTGAACGCACGACACCCGGGTGGGAATCCGACGCGTTCTCCACTCAGCTACCGACCGGTCAAACATAACAACAACCATGTCGCGCCGTTCTGGGAAGTTTACATCCGAGCACTATAAAGTTTTGTTCGTTTTTCAATAAAATTCATCAATCTTCAGTACCTGGTTGAATTTTGAAAAAAAAAAGTTAACTCACGTAACTCAATGCTCTTACTGAGTTACATGAAGCGACCAAAAGCTAACGAAAAGTCCCAAACTTGTGTTGCTTGAGTCGAGCCTTCTCCCAAACGGAAAATATATTTTACATGGCTGAAGGGCCACACAAGTATTCAGAATCAAACTAGAGTCAGAGCATTAGACGTAGAAAAAAAACTGCATATTTAACTCATTTTTCGTCGTTTAAACCCTTTTGCCTTTTCAGCGACAACATTACAAACGATTCAACACTCGTCACACCCCGATATTGAGCTCGCCTTTAATTCCAACGCGCACCAGCACAAAACAATATCACATACACTTATCGTCATCTACTCACGCAACAAAATTTGGAATAAACTCCTTACAATACTTCGCATATACACAATACAACGCATTACCCAATGAATTAATACTCCTGCTGGCGAATAAAATAATATTGGCAAAAGCACTTACTATTTATATGTCATATATTATATTATATTATATGTTCTCTACAATTTTATAAGCCCGTGATATATCCTTTCTGTAAAACCTTTATGTGTGTGAAATTAATCTCTACCTTTTTGATGTATTTACTCGTTGGTTCCCTTTTCAAATTTCTATGTCTTTGAAAAAGTATTATTCCCCTTTCTTAAATAATTTTGTTCTTTCTGGAATGAGTTTTTTTAACTCCCTATTTTTTTGTACTATATTATCATTTTATTTATTTTTGGATTTTAAAATGAAATATATATTCGGTACAATATGCGCCATTGACAAAAGAGTAAGTAATGAAGAAGCACTATGAAATAAATCAGTGGGAAGTATGTACACAAGAGAAGAAAAAGTAGAAAAGAGAATAAAAAATTCAACTGAGTAGGAGCAAAGAAGGCAAATATGATAGTAAGCTACCAGTATACATTGTATATAATCTAGGGGAAGAAATGACAATAAAATGTTTATAGTTTTTGTGTTTAATTTGTAGAACTCCATTTTAATTTTTATATAATTCAATTGAATTAAATTTAATATTATCATTATTGAGTTCTGCTATTTTAAGTTTTTTATTTTAGTTTTTAGTGACAGCTGATCGGCGTTTAAGGCCATTGTCAAACTGTCTTGTCAACTGTAGAAGAAGACAATAAAATAAATAAAATGTTTTTTTTTTTTTCATTTGGTTTATCCCCCGTTGAATCTTATGAACTTTCCACCCCTTTTTTCCGTCTGGTGTTCTGTCTCTTTCCTTTTTGTCTCACTCTTTAAAAAATAATTTATTTATATTTATGATGAATTTCTTTATTTATTGTTAGATAAAACTAAGGCATATTTCAAATTTTTGTTCATTTATCTCTTTTATGAAAATGTGAACCCAGAACACATTCCTAAAGTCCCCATATAAAGGTATACTTATTTGTTTAAATTTCATTTTAAAATTGTACAACACTGATAAAGAAAGTCTGATAATGATTGGAAAATCAATTTATTAATCACGGGAACATTAATCCATTAACCAGTTTTTAAAACAAACTAGTTCCGATAATATAATTCCGACATTACTACTCGTACATATTACCCGGTTCCCTTCGTTAGTGCGCATATGTGAAGACTTCATAAAAATAACCCATTTTAAAATATAAATCACCCCAAAGAAGCACACTTTTTTACTATAAACGCTTAATGAAAGCATTTCTTTTAGAAATAGGCGGAAAAAGTGTTGGCATTTGACACAATTTATTTAATGAGATGGCGAAACGGGCTATCACAGGGTTTAGAAACATTCTTCTCCCTCCCCCCCACGGCGATGCCCTGCGGAATGTCCGAGAGAGAGCACTCGACATGTTGGTAATGATGATAAAACTGACAAATTTGCGAGCCTCGACGATGGAAGGACCTTTCGGGAAAAATATTAATCTCCGTCCACCATTTGTTTTTCATGCAAACCTTAAATACTTATTTGCGACGCTGACACGCCACTTATTTTGAGTAATTAATGTTTGCACGGCATACGAGCGATCGCCTGTGATAAATTCTCTCCTTAAAGCCATCGCTTGTGTAAATAGAACTTTAATTTTCCAAAATCAACACCGAAACAATGAAAAATTGTTTCAATTTAACTTCTTGAAGTATTATCGCTTGAAGACATCCAATTGCTGAGGTAAGGGGTATCATTTTTACGTACCAAACCATTAAAAAGGGAGAAAATAATAAAAAAGACCTTCTCAGAAAAGAAGTGGAATATTTTTTTAAGAAGGCGGTGTTGTACTTACTTTATGGAAGACTGGTGGATTCAAGGATCTCTTTAAAAGGCGTCTAACAGTTGTATTATTAACTAAAGTGAATTATTCAATTAAATAATATGTAACGTAGGGTTTTTTCTTAAGTATAGAATAACACAAATCATTTTCATGGTGCATTGATTTGCAACTGTTGTTATTTTGTACATCGCTATTGATAATGACCCGAAAACTTAAATGTTTTAAGTAGTCCAAATATATTTTTAGTTTTTATATTAAAAGCTTTTTGTAAATTTGCTGGAAGAACGAAAATTGGTTGGCATTTTGCTCATCAATGTTAAGTACGTCAATCTTATTATTTGACGTTCGAAAAACCTCCGAAGCGAGGAAGTACATGTATTATGTAATAATTTTCTGTCCACTGAAAGCAAATAAAAAGTTCTCGTGTGTATTATCTTTTGGCATTGATGTTGTAATTTTTACCTAGATTTTTAATCCACACTAGATGTTTCAAAGTATGTGTGCAAAATACTGCATTAATCTTTATTTTGCGCTATAAGAGCCACGGAAAACAGCCCATCGGATACGGGGAAGTGGAAACTGATGGTCGGCAGCAAGGAAGTCGATTCAATATTATTACCTACATGCACCAACACGTGTAAAAAACACCAGTTAAAACTCATTGTTATCGCTAAAACAGTCCAATAAGAAACAAGTCAACGTACATACTAGCGATAATTTTCTGAGCATCTTCGTTAGCGTAGGCGTTAAATGATTGAAATCGTATGATAATTTGAACATTAACCAACATAGTAATCTTACTTCTTCACTTTTGTTTATCGGAAAACAAAGCTTCGCCATATTGCAGCATCCTGCAGTTGGCGTTTCCTCGGCGCTAGGAAGGAAATTCCCGTTTGTTTTCCTTTCATCAACAAACATGTGATATCTTAACACCATTTCATTTATCACACGAGTCATCCTCGCCCAGGCAACCGCATCAATCAAAAGCTGCCTTCATTTAAACAAACAAGTCCCGGAGCGGCTTTCCCGATCGTTGTTTAAAACATGGCAGCGCAGTTCGCTGTTGTTCCAACTGAGCAAATACTGAGCATTAAATAATATAAAGATTCATTACAGATGCCAAGGAGTTTACAGAGAAACAAGACAACAAATAAGATTCCCGGCTTATGGGAGACGGATGAAATGGGCATGTATTTTTAAATTATTTTACTCTTCTCGCTTTTGTAAATACGAAAATGTACATATTACGATGCCTTCTTCAAAATAGTTGTTTCATCTGTAACTGTAATATTACGATTCTCGTCTTTATTAGCATGATACAGAGATCTATACTCTGTTGTTGTAAATATTATTTAATATAAATACGTTTTTAAATTAGACGTGAATGAACCAGAATGATTTATTGTCGTATATATTTGCTGGATTCAATTTCAAGTCGTTACTATTATTCGTTATTTTTTTCTATTTTTCTATGTGTTTAAGCTATTTTATATTACATGTTTGTATTTCTGTATATTTTACGTCAGCTGTAAGAAATGTAATAAATTCTATAAGCTACACCCATTTTACATTGAAATTTGTTATTTTTGTACGAAAAAAATTTTACAACGTTTAATTCTTAGAAATACAAATAAGTTTGCCGAGGTGGGGAGAAATATTTTTCCTCCTGCTAAAAAGTAGTACGTCGGTACCCAATGTGCCCACAAAATTATTTTACTCAGTCTGTCTGACAACCCGCTAAGTGTTGTTGTCACCGGGCTATCGTACTTGTTTTAGATTTTAGTTTCTTCAAGATATGAGCAGTAGCGTATTTGGTGATCTTTGGAAGAATGTTGTGTGTACGTACGTGGTTCTCGAATTCGGGCTGTGGAACAGTTCAGCGTGTTTTGGCTGGCGTGGTTTTTGTAATTTCTGGTGGGATGGTTTTTTCTTCTATCTTATGGCGATGATGTTTTATGGAATATTAGTTATTTATAATTTTTGAATACTACGCAGGTTTTTAAATTAAGGTATTAAGTATGTATTTGTATGTATTAAGTATGTACTTTCTCGTGTCTAGGATGAACCAAGAATGTATGCAAAATGCGTTGATGATGAATGTAAGTAAGTCCAAAGTCATGGTGTTTGAAAGAGAGAGTACGAGAACAGCGTGCAATATAGTTGTGAATGGTTAATACTTGGAGCAAGTGGATGCGTTTTTGTATTCAAGAAGTATGTTTACGAGAGGCGGAAAGGCTGATAAGGATATTGAAAGAAGGGTGAATGCAGGAAACCCATTAATGGAGGCCTGAACGCTGTTGGGGCAAATAAAATATTGTCTAAAGAAGAAAAGCTAGCAGTCCTCAATGGAGTGCTTATACCAAGCCTGATGTATGGCAGTGAGGCATGGAACTGGCAGAGGAAGAATGAAAGTAGAGTGAATGCTGTAGAAATGAGATCCTTGAGACGTATGCGCGGTAAAACCATGTATGACCGTATTAAAAATGTGGATATCCGGAAAGAATGCAAAGCTGATGTGAGCGTAATGAATAGGATCAAGAAAGGGATGCTTAGATGGTTTGGACGCGCAGAACAAATGAACGAAGAAAGGAGTATGAAAATAATATATGATGCGAAAGTGAATGGAAGAAGAAGTCGACGACAATCGAGAAAGACGTTGCACGATTAAGTAAATCAAATACTTGAATCGGGTTACGCGAAGAGTCAGAATAGTATGTATGAGACGATGTATGAATGCGAATGAAGTAAGGAGTGTGTGCCAAGACAGAGTTATCTGGCGGTCCATCCTCTCTGCCTACCCCTGCGGAGAAACGGCGTGATGGTTAGTTAGTTAGTTAAGTCTGAATTTAAGTGCAATTTTTTTCTACTGATACAATATCATTCTATGATACGAAACCTGACAAAATTTGGTAAGCTACTTCGAGTAAATATTCAAATAACGTGACATGTAAAAAAACTGACTCTTGAAAAGTTTTTTCTAAAGCAATATTTCCATTCGCAGAGTAATTTAGTAATCCCACTTACTTTTAAGGCGTAAAGAATATGCGTGAAACTCGAAAATTTCAAACATTTAGTTGAAACACGCAATACATGAAGAGACCATTTTATTTCAGCTGTCGTAACATTTTTTTCGATATATTTTTAATATGAAGGTTTGTGAAAAAATAACACCTTCTTTTCCATACTGTTGATATTGGCTACCAAGTTAACCCCGAGGCCGGGATTTTGCCTCCCTTTCGAAATCGCCCAAAAATAATTGTTTCATTCTTAACTTTGTATATTTGCAAGACAAAAATTACTAAAGGGAAATGAATAAGTTCGCTAAAATACTCAAAAGCTGATCGAGATATTTGCAAATGATGTTTCGAACAAAAATACACATACAATTTGAATTATTTGTGAGAAGTTTATTTTCCTTAAGGCAAACATTGAGTATTTGTCAGGCCCAATATTGTACGCTTTGTTCTGTGTTGCTTTATACAAGTACCCGAAGCTCGCGGCAGTATCCATTTTGAAGCCTCTATGACTTAAAAATATATATTAACTACTATGACTGCAAAAAGAACGCAACCCCTAAAAGGTTCCCCTACCTTTTAGCAAGTAGGAATTATGAAATAAAAACTCAACATTTTTTTGCAATAGAAAAAAATAAAGATTTAAAAAAATTACTTTGTGTAAAACCACGGATATATATTTTTTGTTTACAACAGGACGGTTTCGCTTAGCCTTAGCATCATCAGAGTACAAAATTAAACTTAATAAAAATACACAGTGTGCGGTTATATATACATAGAGAGGGAGAATGGAGAGGGAGAACAAAATATAAAATAAAATAACAGAACAGTAAAAAAAACAATCGAACAACTTTTAATTTATAGCAAGGAAACCGAGAGAAAGAGACAGATATTATGAATCGAAAGAGACAAAACGTCAACTGAGAAGGAGATTAAAGAATAATGATAAGTTTTATGTGTTTACGGGATGCCTAATATTGGACTACTGAACAAATTTACCTTATTATTGAGAATATGACTATAAATTTTAATTGGATTCTTAGTGCTTCTAATTTATTTAATCTGTTGCCATGATCATTTTTGTGATGAATGTGAGCACCGGTGCTTTTATTGAAGGTATGAAATTGCAATTTGTTGTTTTCTACGAAAATAAAGAAAAATAAACTTTAAATTGAAATATTCGATGGATTCCACTTAATCAAATGAAACACAACAAATATTTTTACTTTTTTTTTCACTAACAACTGGTTTTAATACAACCGTGTTTTTATACTAGCATTATACTAATCAAACCTTGAAGTAACAATATATGGAGGGAGAGCTAATTATTTTTACCCAACCTACACAAACTTGCGAAAAATCACTTTCTCCGGGCTTTAACGGCGTACATCATGAGAGAAAAAGAGACAACAAATTTCTTGGCCCGCTTCTATATACTGTCATAATGATCTTAAGGTGCTGGTTCCTTGAAGTAACACTGGCGGGACTCCGCCCACATTTTTTATTATGCCACTAAACTTGACACAACTAAACGGTTTTTTAGGTTATATGCTTTATTTTTTTTGATAAAAATACTGTGAAAAAGTGGCTATACGAATACACAAAAACATTATGTCGATATGTGATATGAATGGATGTATAAATACCGTAGCCTTAGTCTTAGCCACGCCCAACTGCGCCGAGTCATGTTAAAATCATCAAAAACGAGTCCAATACTGACTTCACTGCCTTGGATAGATACTACTCTATGTACTCTAAGAATCAAACATTTGCGCAGTCGTGGACGTCGATTGTGTAAATATTGAGTCTACAAAAAAAAGTTTTAAAAAATTTGCCTCATAGTTGCTTAGATAGTTTGTAGATCCGTAACATGTTCCCTTTAAAAGCTTTTGTGTATAATTTTAAGCATACTCACCTAGCTTTTTATGTTGTTGCTTCTCACTAGTATACTTAATAATTAAAAATACGCAATAATTTAACAGTTTTTTTTTAATTTAAAATACAGCTGGCCCGAACTTATCTTTTTATTTAGACACACATGGGGCTTTACATACAGTAGTAAACAAAATATTCTGCAAGAACATAAGCGCATAGCACTAAAAAACAATGAGTTGAGTTGAAAAATTAAGATAAAATGATATTAAGTAATGATCATTAAAAGATTATGTTATTATCATTTTTAAAACGTTATTTATGTGGCTTTAATATGTTTCTAAATTGCTTTCATTCTTCTTTTTCTGGTCTGGTCTCATATAAAAGGTTGACTATGAAAAAATATTTTTTATCATTGATAAAATGTATTTAAAAAAGCATTTTTGAAATGATGCAGTCCACAATTAAAATTGTTTGCAGACTGGCAATGATATGTACGTAGTGGAATTGTGTCTATTAGTGCGGTTGTTTCAGACAATTTTCCACTTAACCACTCGATAAACAAACATGAAACAAGATTTACATAAAACCTCATAATACCAAAAACAAACATAACTATCCACCCAAAGGGTTTTGTTATATTACCATTAAGGTGAACAAGTCTATATTATTTACCCCATAGTAAAAAAGTGGATATTTGTAAGTTATTAAAAAACCGAAAAAAGGACCGGTCGGTAGCTGAGTGGACAAACGTGTCGGATTCCCACCCGGGCGTCGTGCGTTCAATTCCTCTGCTGGCTAAGTCCTCCATCATTGCACAAGCAACATCTTCCGCTTCTTATGATGGCTGTAGAAGTTTTTCAAATATTGTCAGATTATTCGTAATCACCCGGGAATGTTTGTCTTTCTTTAAAAAAAAATAAAAAAAAATAGGTATAAATAGAATCAAATAGAACGAATACTCATTGATACGATATTGGTAAGATCATTTGTCCAGGCTTATATTTTTTATATTATTTTTGGTTAGCAGAAACAAAAAAAAAATACAAAATAATTTTCTTTGTTGGTTATAGGCACTGAACAGAAAATACCTAGACCTGAAATCTAAACCAATTGGAAAGAATTTTTATGTTACTATTTTTTACAAGACTCCAGATAGGCTACTTAAATTGATAATCCGATGAAGAAAGAGTTTTGTTGTTTTGCCAAGCGTCACAAAATATGTGAAATCAGTTGCCGTAATTCGTCTTCACACTCTCATTTAATTCTTGAATTTCCGCACAAACATATTCTCTTCTCTTCCCACAGCCTCTTCCTTAACCAGCCTCACAACATCACACAACCGGGTTGTGATATAGTTCTCTGGCTTTATCCGCTTAGGTGAGCTTTTATGAAGTGTCACATAAAAAATAGCATATATCATGAGTAATATAAAAATGGTCATTGTATACAGCTTATTTCACTTGCATAATACCATACTAACTTATTTTAATCCTTTCGTTTGTGATTTTTTCACACATTTTTAATACCTTTGTAAAGTATATTTATTTAACTGCTTATTTATAAAGACGGTTAAAGCCATGATAAAAATTACTTTTTTACAAATGGTAAGATGTCATTATACTGTTACCTTGATGTAAAATCTTTTGTATACTAGCTAAAGCTTCTAGCAGAGGAACCAAAATGCATCTACTCCGAAAACATGTAATAGATTTTGCCAAAACATTTTCCTCCAAATTAGAATCAAACCCGAAACTTTTCACCTCTTACCTCGTCCACTGAACCCCCAGCAACAACCCTCTTCGTCTCTGTCCAAATTCTATCTTATTCCCTCCCTAACCTTTGTGAGTAGGCTTAAATAAAAGATTGCGATAAACACACAAAACACAGTCTACGAAATTTCACTATAATCATTTGTATATATATACGAGTACATATACACAAAATATCATACGGTAACAAAAGGCAGCCCACTCACCGCTTACCGGGTAAAAAAGATTATCTCCTCATGTATGCACCCCTAACGACAGTTGACACAGGGGGAGAGAGAAATATTCTCAGGCACTGTTTAAAATGTCTACAATACGACAAATACAATTATAACAGAGGATATAAAAATAATTAATAATTAAATAAATTATAATACGAATGACTAAAATGAAAAAAAAAAAGTTACTTGCCATTAAAAAAATAAAATCTTATTCTTGTCTAGTAAATGGACTACTTTTAACGTGTTTTTATTAGTAAATGGATTACTTTTAACCCAGATTTATTGTAAATTAGTGATCCTGGATTTGTATCAAATTAGCTTTTGAAATTCATATGACCCCATCGAATTCAACACGTGCCGTATTTCCGTGTGGGCACTAAACCATTTTTATCGTGATGCACATGCTATGAGTGTGTCTTGATTATGAGTCCAGTGTATTAATGGGTGTTGTAGCACCATCATTTCACGGGCTATTATGGGTCGAGTGCCCGTTCCGGTAGATTGCCCCTTGTATTCTGTGTCTCTGGTACGGTAATCCAAGTGGACTTCATCATCTCTTCGATTTTGTGTAGGGTTTCTAGAATGCAAAATAAAGATAATTGTTAAACATATTAGTTAAGTCCAATTGTATCTGTCAAATTTGGAACCCCTTTGAAAGCATAGAAAATTCGTACTTATTTAATATTATTTATCTTTGAAAATCGATATGAAATGCCAGCACAAACACTTGAAAATCATTTTTTTTATAACATACTATGATATACAAATCTAAGCGATATAATGACATTAAACTGAAATAAATAGATTAAGATGCAGGAAAATTCACTTTTTACTTTATTTTTATTTTGTTTATCAATCCGTGTTTCCTTCATGTTAAGAAAAAAAGTTTTAGTTGAAGTATCACCAGAATCCTTAAAATTGTTTTACATTGTTTATAATACAATACTCATTAAATAATTTGCGTGTTTTTGAATTTTGGTAACCGCGCTTTAGGAAATCGGCAAAAAATCGATATGTATGTAGAAATTTATTTTTATTTAAGATCAACATAACACAAATAAAGTGTAACATGCAATCGTATGTAGAAGGTGATTTTTTTTAGTGAGTCCCCAGAATAGGACGCTCGGCTAAAAGTCACACAGAACGAGCAAACTCACAACGGCTATAGACTTACTCCCCTTCCTCTTGAAGTAGTTATGATCACTGAAAAGAATTTAACCCAGAATAAATATATTTAACACTTTATTTACTTTACTATGATATTTAATGGTTTTTAAATGATTAATTACACTTATTAACATTATAATTTACAACAAAATGTAATTGCTCCCATAACCACAAGCTATTCGCTCAACTTATAGGAAGTAAAAAAAATTTTTTTTTTGTAAAATACAATTACTTTGTGGTTTGACATATTTACTGAAATGAAAAAAAAAATTGTAAAGGACCACAAATTAAATTTTATTTTTTTAACTGACCAGTTTCTTTTAGCCTATGCATCATCAGGGTACAAAATTAAACAAAAAATAAATTAAGCTGTTAAGTTTAATTTCGTACCCTGATGATGCTTAGGCTAAACGAAACCGGTCGGTCATAAAAAAATAAAATAAAATCTGTCCGTCTAGTACAATGTTATTTTTTCACTTTATTTAACATAATTTTTAATCATAAATTCATAATGCACAAATGTATTTGTGTTTTTTACCTTATTTAAATAATGTGAAAAATATAGTGTACAGTTATAATATAATCTTCTCTTTTTACCTTACAATTTTCTGTCTTCTCTCTTTGTCTATTCTCTCTATCCTCTGGCCAAATAATTTTAAATTTTAATACAAGTAATTAAAAGCAAATAAAAGTGTATACAATTAATAAGAATAAAATTAGCACTTAATTAGTATATTATGAAAAATACAACTAATTCATAATTATAGACGTAATCTTTAAATCATTTTATTTTAGTTTGTGTTTTTTTCCCCCAGAACTTTGGTCTTGTCTAAGTAAACCACAATATTCCCGGATAAAGTGGCAACACTTCTGTTGGTTTATCAATTTGAAAAACACCTTTTGAATAATTTTTCACAACACCCACAAGTCAACTGTGTATCCCGAAATCGCCCACGCACCCAAACGTTACCTTTCGGGTCAGTGTGCGTCCTTCCGCACCCCGGCATAAACGTTCTAATGGCCAATTACGAGTATATCGCCGCCGATTGCCGCGGGCCGGACAACGTACCTACGCACATTGACCTGCAATATTATATAACATATGTACCTACATAGCAAGTACACTTGTCGTATTCACTTTTCAATGCGGCACACTCGATGAATTAAACGTTTACTTATGTTAGGGGGATAAACATATGTTATGACGTTATGAGCGTATGCACAATACCTGTATATACCTACTCGTATATGCCCTTAGACAATATAGTCGCCGGATAGGCAAAATTTCTGAAGCGCCATCAATTGAAGACTTCAGTACATGATTGAACTATGTAAAAAAGTTAACTTAAGTAAATCGATACTCTCACTGAGCTACCTGTTTTTATTATATTTTTTTAGTGAATACCGCACAAGAGGCCCAACTGCTCCCGACCATCTAGATCCAGTGAGACCATGACATCTTCAATTGGGGTTATGTTATGAGTTTGAAGATAATGGGGAGGGGGAGGAGATGGGGAAGAGGAAGGTTGGGAAGTACCTGGCTATTCAGATCTGGTCACCAAACACGGTTAAAGCTATCTCAAGCAACGTTTCAATTCTGTATCATAGTTTATAGACCATATCGTCGCCGGAAATCCAAAAGGGATCAAGCGCCATTTTTGGAACTTTACACCAGAGTACTTTAAAGTATTTTTTGTCTTCAGTACCTGGTTTAATTTTGAAAAAAACAGTTTACTCAGGTAACACAATGCTCTTATTAAGTTACCTGAAGTGACGAAAAACTAAAAAAGTCCCAAACTCTTGCCAGTTAAGTCAAGCCATCTCCCAAATGGTAAATATATTTTAGATGGCTGAAGGGCCACAAAAATCTTCAGAATCAAAGAAGAGTCAGAGCATTCGATGCAGAAAATAAAACTGATTAAAACTACATATTTAACTCATTTTTGACCAAAGTGTTTAATTCGTCAATCAATTCGTCTATTTGTAAGTGAAAATTTCTTCAAAGGATTATTTCCAGAACTTCTTAAAAATACCATCCAATCAAATAAAACTTCATGAACATCATCAGGCCGTCAAACGTTTTGCTCTAATTAAGGAATAGTGACTTAAGTGTTTTGAGTAACGATTAATTTGACGGTTGTTTGTTGATCATCGACGCGCCGAATAGCGGTAATAAAGACAGAGAAACACTATACAAATTGAGTGATCACCTATTTAGTACAAGGACGAATGATAAAATGAACCGACAACGATATCAAACTATAATCAAACTCAATAAAGTAGTCCGGCTTACTAAGGATTTCTTTTAAACCTCAAAATATTCCTATTAATAAATACATTTACCTTTAAAATTTAAGAATAACTTTTTAATATTTTCGCAGTAAGCAATCACTTTGTGGTTTGACACATTTAATGAAAATGAAATAATAACTTTGTAAAAGACCACAGATTTTAATTTGTTTTTATGACCGACTAGTTTCGCTTAGCCTAAGCATCATCAGGTTACAAAATTAAACTAAAGAAAAAATACAAAGTGTGCGGTTATATACATAATTAAGGAGAACACAATATAAAATAAAATTCGAAAACAGCGAGAAAACAATAGAATAACATTTAAAGTATAACAAAAAAACATAGAGGAAGAGACAGATAATTTGAAATGAAAGCGGCAAAACGTCAACTGATCAGGTGATGAAAGAATAATGTGATTTTTTATGGGTTTTAGAGGGAATATACCTAATATTGGAAGCGAATATGACTATTAATTTGGATGGCTTTTTTATTTTTTTGTTTATTTACACTAGGCTAAGTGAAACCGGTCGGTCATAAAAAAATAAAATAAAAACTGTCTTCTTTTAAAAAGTAATTATTTAATTTTCATTAAATAACAATTTGGTTAATTTTTTTAAGTTACGAAAATACGGATTTATTTTAAAAAAAATTGGGTTTGTGTTTTTCTTAGGTTTTACGTAATATATCAAACCAAAGGGTACAGTATTTTTGTGACAATTTTTCCGAATGTCTTTTACATATTCTTATGTATGAGGAAAATATGAGTAACTTTCAACGCAAACATTTATAGTACAGATACTTTCACTACATTATTACTTAAACCCTTTTATAAGTTTTCAACTCGATTCGTTCGACCGCTATAAGAGATTAGTCGGGTACCATTTCTATCGAGTTATCGACTAATATTCGAGTTTTAAGTGGTTCGTAAAACGCTTATACCGCTGCTTTTTTTGATATACCACTAATTTAAATTAAGTGGCTGGATGGTCTGGAGGCCAAAACAGCAACCTTGGGAATATGAAACTGGTGGGAAACAGTTCAATTCAATTTCAATCAATCATCCAAAAATATACACTTTTTTTGTTTTCTAATACAAGCAATACTAAAAATCATTTATCTTTTGATTCTATTTAGGTAGTTAGGGAAATGTCAAAGGTTTCCAGTGAATACAATTTTTAAACAGTAATCTTTTAAATTATTTATGAAATATTGGAACTTTAATTAACAATTAACACGTTTTTCATAAATATAGTTTAATCATTTGACCAAGTAGCTACTAAAACATGTCATTTAATCAATTTGACGAGAAAGAAACCATACATTTAATGTACTTTGAGCATAGTCTACGGAAGGTAATAATATTTTATGTTTCTTTTAAAATTGCCCGAAAACTTTTGATCATTTTAAGGTCTTTGAAGTATATACGAGTATACCCCAATCTGTGTGCCTACCAATATGGATTTTGTATTTCTAAAATTAGGATTTCCTTTTGTACGGTAAATGTTGACAATAACTTTTTCATGTTGGATGTTTTCCTTCGCATATTTCAAAGGATTATCGTTTTTCAAAATTTTATATATTGGAAATATGTATAGAATTCAAATGTGATTGGATATTCATTATTGAAATACTATCAATAATCTTCAACGAAAATATGTAACAGAAAAAACCAGAAAATAAAATAATAACTGCCGCGACTGAGACTCGGACTCGGAACCTCCACTCTACTCCCGGAGGACCGTTATTTTTTGTATTTTCTGCTCTTTTCTGTTTCATATTAACGTTGAAAATTATTGAAATATTAAATATAATAAGCATTCAAGTTTTGAAGTTAAATCTAAATAAATATATATTAATCAGTTAAATATCCCAAGCATTGTCCGTTTTTTTTTAAATAAACACTATAAAAGTTTATAAAATGTCAGTACACGTACAGTATAGAATATAACATAAAAATCGTTAATATTGGCAACTTTTCAAATTCCCTCATTTTTTTGAGAAAAGTAGTATTTTCATGGTAGTCAAAAAAATCAAATAATAATATGTTTTATAATTTAATAATATGTTTTATATATTGATAATTGATAAGATCATCTATATTTACCTTGTATTTAATATCCTGTTGACTAACTATTTTATTGTAGTTTAACGGGATGATAATTTTTCGAAGAACAATAAAAAAAAAAAATTAAAAAAGATGTTGTTTTCATTCTAGATTTTGATTTATAAAAAGGATATTTCAAAAAAATATATAAAAATGGGTGACTGAGTTGTTTTTCCAGGTTGTGTAATTTTATCCACGAAAACACTCCAATCTAGAATGAAATCGAGATATTCAGATGAACAGACATCTAAAAAATATAATTTTAGAAGCAGACAGTTCGGCATAGCCGCAGAGATGTACGTGATGTGTTGCGGTATTTATTTATGAACGTTTTGAATAACCGCGGCAGATTCTGCAATCAAATAATGTAAATCTGCGGAGCGGTGCGAAAACCGCCATCACTGTCGGTATGAAGTCAACCGTCAAACTGCGTTGTACCTATTTCAGCACCTAACCGACGTAATTAAGAATTGTACTGGTACATTCATATTGCTAATAATAACATAACACGGCCCTACAGATAGATAATTAAATGTATTTAATAAAGTGGGAACAAACTTTTCGTATCCATGGCAACAACGAGTAACGCCGATTTTGGAACAAAATGCTCGATAAAAAATATATAGTTTGATATTTTACACGGGGACTAACTTTTTATTTATTTGAAATAATTTTGTTTTTTAATGAAAATGATATAATAACTTTGCATTAGAACACAGGTTTTATTTTTATTTTTTATGAGCGACCGCTTTCGCTTAGCCAAAGCATCATCAGGGTACAACATTAAAATTATTATTTCATTTTCATTTAATATGTCAAACCACCAAGTGATTGCTTTCTACGAAAAAAACATGTTTGCTCATATTGCTCGTCTATTCTACGCAGGTAGTTAATATTTTGATTTTACATTTAATTAATAGCATTTTAGATATATCATGTACATTTCAAAAACGTGTACATAAATATATATATATATATATATATATATATATATATATATATATATATATATATATATATATATATATATATATATATATTTATATAAACATAAATGTAAATGTACTTTACATTTATATATAAAAGTACATTTATTTATTAGATTATTTTTGTATTATTTTACAGATTTTAACCAAAAAGGCCACACTTTACATCGTTTCTGTTATAATGTAAACATCAATTTAGTTTTTACAAGTAAAAATGAAAATGTTTTAAATAGCATAATATATTAACGTCAGTTGTAAGGAATAAAAAACTTCATTAGAAATACGTACATAAAAAAATATGACTGAAAATAAAAGGGACTAATGATTTCAAAATGTAAAGGTAAATAGAACAGAAAAGAAAAACATCAATCTGTGTTTGGTTTTAGCATTGCTTCTATGTTACTTCTTTTTGCCTTCATAATCTATGTCTTATAAATATTAATTCTGGCACATTAAATGCACATTAAATTACCCTATAATATAAAACATTTATTACCTCCTTTCGGAATGTACTACAAATTTCCTATCGGGTCTGCATAATAATAATAACAACGAACTTATATGGTGCAGTTTTGTGATATTTCACCTCAAGTGCGCTTCACACTAAATTAACTAAGTGAATATAACAAGGAGAAATATGATGTAATATGTATTAAAATTAAAACTAAAATCATGATCGTTATCATAAATCTTGAGAGAAAAAGGTTCAGATATGGGTATGACAGTGCATGTGTACATCGACAGATTGAAAAAACGATTTACTAGAAGCAAAGGGTCTAAAAATCCAGATGAAACGTATGAATTCACATAAACAAATTTGGAAAAGCAAAGAAAAGGAAATTATTTTGAGGATAGTTAACATGTTGGTACTTAAAAACATTTATATTCAAGTATTATAAGTTAACGAATCTAAAAATGCAAACAGTGTAAATATAACAAGTAACAAAAAAATATTTTAAAACAATGAGTATATGGTTTTCAGTAGAGAGTAAGGAAATTGAGTTGTAAGAATATAGGAGAAAATCAACTCAAATAAATTAAGGAAGCTTAAAAAAAATATATATATAATTAAGTTATGTTTTGCATGTGGAATTTTTCAACAAGTTGGTTTTTAAGACCCGTTTGAACTCTGCTAGGTTCTGTATGTTGGCAATATTTGCGGAAAGTATAAAAATATGCAATTGAAACCATCGTGGTTTTAAAAAATTACATCCTTTTATTTTTTAACCATGTTTGTGTTGTCATTTAAAGCAATTTTAACGATTGCAGCGTCCTCCGTATTTCCTACATTTATTCGTCAGACGCGTGAGGATATTACCTAAGATTCGGATATAACGTCACATTCATGGCGGTGTGAAATCAAATAACTTTAATTACAATAATCAGAAGGTATGTAACGTTAAACGTGGGTCACGAACCCGTGACGATTTATGGTGTAACCAAATTTTGGGACACTGGTTTTGGGGGATATAAATATTTTTGATGTTCTTAATTAACATTAAAATGAAATGAAGCGGTCCCAGTAAATTGAGAAACCACCGACAGAGGTACGACGGCATGTACAAAATTAATATTTTACACTGAGTAAGCACAAACCATGTCGGTGGGATCCCGGATTAGAGAGCTGTATGGATCCAGAAAAAACTCCAGAAATACCGTTTCACGACAAGTTTAAAAGTACTAGTTAATACCTTAGAGTACATGGAGTGGTACCTATCCAAGGCAGTGTAGTCAGTTTTTGATGATTTCCCGGACTCGGCAGACCTGGGCGTGGCTACGACTAGGGGTACGGTATTTATACATCCATTCATAGCACATGTCGTTGTTGGAAAGAGAAGCGTTTAACGCAAATTAGCGATTAGGATGAGTATATATTAAATGAAAATGAAATAATAACTTTGTATAAACAGATTTTATTTTGTTTTTTATGGTCGACCGGTTTCGCTTAGTCTAAGCATCACCAGTGTACAAAATTAAATGAAACAAAAAGTAAAAAGGGTGCGGTTATATATACATACAGAGGGAAAAAACAATATAAAATAAAATAAGAGAACAGTGAGAAACTTGAAGAATAACATTTAAATTACAACAAAGGAACAGAGACAGATAATATGAAATAAAAGAGGCAAAACGTCAACTGACAACGTGAAGAATAATGAGAATTTTTATGAGTTTACGATATTATTTCAAGCATACTCATATATTAAATTAAAATCTGTAGGATATGATTTGCGCATTTTGTTTAATCTTTGGCCAACAACGAATAAATGTTTTCCAATGGCCTTTCACGGGTTCATTCTAAGATAACATTTGACAGGTTTCATGTCCATTTGGTAAGGAAAAGGATACAACAAACAATGGTAATGTTCCAGAAAGTTTCTTGGTTTAATAATTTCTTCTATGTATATTTATATTTATACTTCTCTCATTTTGGCCCTAGCCTTGAATATTTCGCTGTACAAAACACCTACCATCAATTTGAAAGTGACGAATTCTCCGCAATTCGAGCATCATCGGGTGGGACTCCAATCAACTGGAGGTAATTCAAGGAAATGTCTATGGATTTCAATTCTACCTTTACGTCTGTGCTTTATATCCATGTAGGTCACTGTATAAATAATAAAAGCTTACTAGGGGAAGCTGGAGATGTCATGCTTAATTCCTCGCAATTAATTGCCCGTCCCAAACGCCACAAAACTCGTAAATTTAAAGTGAAACCTATTCTTTGCGTTGCATTTGACGAATTTATCGCGGAGAAATAATATTATATTAAATTGAAAGCTACCATTTAAAATTTCTGTTTGTGCGATACGTTTGCAATCATTAATTTTTGTTTGCAAGCTCTTTGTGAAAAGATTTAGTGTGATAACAAATCAATACTGTTTTACTACTGAAGCATAACACACCGCTATGATATCAGAAACACTCTTTTTTTTAGATTTAAAAAAAAACATTTACTTTCAAACTAAACCTATTAAAAAAACTGTTAATAAATGTATTTTGCCACAACTGTAATAGGAAATCCGAGATCTTAGGATTTCGTTATCTTGGTCTGTTTTAATCACTTAGTTAACAGTAATAATACATTAAATAAAAGCGAACGACTCTGGCAGACAAAGTATGGAATATGATATCAAAATCAATATCTATTTATTTTATTATTCTAACTACCTGTATAGAATCAACAGATAAATTATTTAACGTTTTACTTATTCTAGAAAGCCAAAAGGTGCGTATTTTTTTGCTGACCCTAGAAAGAGTAGCGTTTTAATGCCGTTCGCCGCTATTGTTTCTCATGTTTTTCATGCATTAGTACATGATATTTGATTGATACGATTATTGTTTTTATATGCGCTTTGCTAAATTTTAAATCTGTTTTTTTTTTTTTAAATCTCCACCAATTATGAATAGTAAATTTATTCTCTACCTAGTGGAGTCATTTGGCAGAATGTTCGTTAACTCATTACAAAATCTTTGATCTTACAAATGATTGGAAAGCTAGTTGATTCTGTTTCCAGTGAAATATAATCACTATTTCCTAATGACATTAAATTAGAGCAACAGTTAGTAATATGCCCATAATAACATGTGTCGAATGTTGTCATTCGTAAATTTCATGGCTCATTAATAAGACCCCATTACTCACTGGCCATTGGGCACAGTTCATTGGTCATAGGACACGAGACATACACCATAGAGCCCACATACTCGTATTTAACAAATATTTCTGTCATCGTATTAATTGAACGGCTCGGAGGGTTAGAATATGTGTATTATTACGAGATTAAAGTCATTAATTAATAATTTTAAACAAATCGAACCTTTAAAATTGTTTAATAATATTATTTTACCAAAAACATTATTTTTTCATTTATATTGCAAACTCCAAACAATTTTTAAAATTTAAAGTATTATATTTTTAATACCTAATGATTATAATAATTTAAATTAAAAAGAAATCAGTTTGAAGGTTTCTGTTTACTAGCATTTAAAGAAAGCTTAAAATTAATATTTTTTTCTGCTCCGCTGGAAAAAAGTCAACGTGATTTTTTTGTTCGAAAAATCAATTACTCAAAAAAGTCATGTCTCGCCTCTTGTGTTGAGTAGCGTGAAATATTTTAAACATGTAATATTTTAATAAGTATAAGTATGTGTTCATACAGGTTTATATTAGACTTTGAAAGCTTGAAAAAATAACTTACTTAGTTTACCTGGATTTTTAAATTTCTTTTATTACACGAATTCAGACAAGATGCCCAATATAGATTGTGGACCACATAACATGACATAACGTAAAAAAATATAAAAATACTTCGCATTTCGCTGCAACTAATTATTTACACATTACCTACTTACTAATTTTATGGTTATTCTATTATTTTTATCATTCATTTTTGTTGTTTTTATTATGCCATATAGGTACTATATTCTTTTTTCAAATATTCGATAATAATAAAACTAATTGTAACTACATTACATTGCAATATACTTACACTTTACTTACTTACTTACTTCTTTGAAATTTATAATGCCATGTATATTATATACGTATTGTTATATCCGTATTATACTATTTTGTGAATTATATTATGTTGACATAACTAATTGTAAAACCGTCGCTATATTTATATACTTTCGTTTTAAATACATTTTTTTTAAACTCTTGCTTTAATGTTATATTCTATCCATTTTTGTACTACTTTATTAAACTAAAATGTATTTTATGTAGAAACCTTTAAGGCGTTAATAATAAATAAATAATCACTAGATTAGTCATTGGGTTTTGTTGTATTTTGATAGAATTCATCATTCAAATGCAGAAAACGATAAAAATAAGTTAATTTCACACTAAGGTGACTCGATCAAACCAACATGAACGAAATCATGCAATACTTTTGTTGGTGGCGATACGGTTGAAATTTCCGCTTGTTTCGATGCTAAAAAACGTAAAAAATTACCAAAAAGATATATTTTTTAAAGTTCATGCAAATGATTTTTCTGGCATAGTCTAAAAAACTTATTTTTCCAACATGTTGATACACAAGCAAATCCGAAGAAAAGGTCGTAAGTAAAAAATTTTACACATCAAATAATTTTTACATGCCCCAACTTATTTTTTTTCTAGTCTTACAGAATACTTTTGGTATTAATATGCTATGTAACATTTTTACTTAATGACCCAGGCAATAAAAAGTACATAGTCCATTATTTTTGGTACATTCAGTCTGAACCTTTTTTAAAGTCAACAGTTTTGCTCTCGGTTGGTCACGTTGTATACATCTCGGAATATTATTCATAAGGTTAAAAAGAAGAATGTATCATTTCCAAACATTAACTACTGTTTTCATAGTGTCTCGCTGCAATAAATTGTCAAAACAATAACGTGAACTCTCGTGTACCCTTTTTGGGTAAATGAGTCACAGCGTGGGTTGAAGCAATAATTTCAAGGAAATTAGAATTTTTCTACAGAATGCTTTTAATAATTAAGGAGGTTTATTATGGTTTTTGACTCGGGAAGTGATAAAATGTATCTCGTTGTGTATTCAACATTTTTGAAAAAGAGTTTTTTAAACCACTTTACTAAATTTTAACTCGGTATAAATTCTAAGATTTTTCTTTCAGTAGATTTCAACACATCATGTTATGATATTCAAAGCACCTTTTTTAATTAACGCTTTTTATTTTATAAAAATAAACTTACCAGTTTCATCCCATCTCGTTACATTGTCAGGGCGCTTTAAAAGTTGAAATTACTAATGTAAATTAATATTTTGTATATATTTTTTTGTCTTTTAGAGAGATTGTATTGTAAAGCAATTTTATTATTCTGGCACACTTAAATATAAAACAAATATAATTTCATTTAATCTTTTTTTACCATCTTATGAATATTTGGAAGCTTTGCGGCTGATGATAGAAACGATGTTGCAAGCTTAATATTGTTTCGTTAACCTAAACAATTGAAGAAAGAAGAAAATGTGTGCAAATTTTATGAAGCCGTTTGATATTTTTTTCTGCTCCACAACATGTGATTTCTACTTTTATATAAAGTTATGTAATATGCATAAATAATCAATGGTTAGTACATATTTTTTCGTTGTGTAAAATAAGTTTTTTGGCTTGAGCAAATGCTTTGCCTCTCGGTGTCATGCTTGTTTTAAGCTTCTAGATTAAATTCTCTCGCATTTCCTTGTTGAAGATGATTTGAAACTTTGCTTGAACATAAAAGAGAATAGAAAATTCGACAGGACTCATAAAACCCTTAAAAATCCTCCCTATTAGGCTTCTTTCCGGATGCAGCCCGCTCCCTGTGAGAAAAATGATCACACACCAACACTCATCGTGCCCCCGTGAAACACTCACCCCTCAGTATTCAATAAAAATACACTTCCGAACAAAGGCCCCCTCAATCGTCGTGCGTTGAAGCCTCATGCGAAACGAGATCCTTCCGCCTATCCAATCTAAAGGAGCTATCCCGACTAGGTCGCAGGATCCAAAGTTGAAAAGACCAAGAGCAAAAATGATCGGAAAATAATCTGGTTCCTTGTAAAATTTCTGTAAAGTTTGCATTTGAGATGGATGGTTAGCTGGCTATGTGATATTGTGAGAGGCTTGCGAGTTTTTAAATCTCGGTAAATGGAAAACGTTTTAACAATGCCAAAACTACATCTCAAATCAAGTATCATATATGTAACTAGTTAAATAATAAAAATCACAATTTTCATTTATCTAAGATTATAACAAAGCTCACAAGTAATGTGTAATGCACTGTTTTTGTAACAGATGCCTGAAGATTTTTAAAATTTATTTTTATATGAATAACGCATAAGAGTCTCAACTGATCCCAACCGTCTAGAGCCAGAAAAACTATGGAATCCCCAAATAGAGTATGTTGTGAGGCTGAAGGTAGTGGGGAGGGGAAGGAGATGCTGAAGAGGAAGGTTGGGAATATGATTTAATTCGTAAATAAGTGTTTTATGTGATAGTATTTATTTTATAATAATATATTTTATTAGATAGTATATTTATATCGATATAAATATATATTACTTTGATTAAGTCCTTCAACATTTTGGTGCATTATGCCATCAATTTATTGTACGTTATGTAAGATTTAATTATTATCTTATCTATAAAGCTTTGCGTGAAAATGTAACGCTGCTAAAACTTTCCAACGACGCGACGGAATGAAATTTGCACAGCTTTTTCTGTATTTAGGTCTAAGCAATTTTTGAAGATAAGTTAGTATTTTTTTTTACATTTTTGAATTGTTCAATCAAAAACTAAATATAAATATTAAAAACAAAACTCAAGGCAAGGCAATAAAATTTTTCATGCAGACATTATTTTATGATTGAAATAGGTGGATTAAAGCAACAAAAACATTTTTGGCAAATTAAATTACATCCCTAAATTAATCATCCTATACAAAAAAAAAAACTAGTTAGCAAATATTTGTTGTATCAGGATTGATATATTTTACCGTTTTATCGTAATATACCTACTTTCCTAAATTAGCTGCAGTGGATACGGATATATTTTGGTGTACAGTCAATTAATAATAATTATACATTTAAATATATATTTTTTATTTATTTTGCTCCAGTGAGGTAGTTGAGAGTGAATGGAAGAAGTCGGGGACGCCCGAGGAGGACATGGCACGATCAAGTGAATCCATGAGTCGGGCCATTGGAAAAGTCAGATAAACAGAAGAGCAGACGAGACAATGAATAAATGTGAATGAAGCAAAGAGTGTGAGCATAGACAGAGCTGTATGGCGGTCCGTCTTCTCTGCTTGCCCCTGCAGAAAAGGCGTGATGGTTAGTTTTAGTTAGAGTTGTTAAATAATATTTTTTAATCGTTAATATCAAATACGCCTTTTTTTAATTTTCTTTTTTGCATTTTTTTTTCTCATTAATAACCTATAAAAAATAGTAAATGAGTTAACCAACTTTCATAGCTTGATTTGTTTGTACCGAGAACGCAGGCGCAGACTGAATCAGGAAAAAAAACATACATGTTCAAACATTTTTTGATTCTATGTTATTCTAGCAGTGTATTAAGGAAGCTTTTTTACCGTTTATCGAATCAGTTTTTAGCTGCTCCGATAGCGACGGTGTAGCTTTACCATCCCCCACGTTGCCACTGTAAACACACAGGTGATTACTGGGGAAAGTCCCACCCCAGCCGGCAAGTAAAGCAACCTTCGCATCCCCTTACATTCATAACAGTTAACCGCTCGTGCCGTGAATAACGCCAGGGGATGGAGATAACCTTAGCCATGTCTAAATCCAAGGGATTATCAGCGTGGGTTCTCTATTGGCGAACCCGTGGGACCTATTACCAGCTTGTGTCCGTATTGGGAACCGGTACAAGACACCAATATTGGGAAACATTATAAGCGAGAAGCATTATAGGGCACCAGTTAAGTATTAGGAGCCAGTTATTGATTGCTCGTGTTGGACCTGATTAAAGTAAACAACACACGTGACTTAAGAATAATATTGTGACTTGAGTAAACAGTGCTACTCGAGGCAAAGGTAAGGAGGCTACTTCGAAGGTTGGTTTAGGAGGCACTATAATTATGCCGAGTTTTGAATACTAGAGTATGTTATTTTAGAAAATTACTCATTGATTTAATAAAATTTACCGTTTCTATGTTGTGGTGACCTTCAATTTAAAGATATCGAGTACCAAGGATACACACGACACAGTGAACATTGAAAAAGTAAATGCGAATTTTGGCAGAAAAAATACTAAATCAGATAATAATTATTTATAAGAAAACAGAAATCATTTTTAATGAAACTAAAGTAATACCTTTGTATAATACCACATATTTTATTTAATATTTATGAATGACTGATTTAGTTTAGTCTAAGCATCATCAGGGTACAAAATAAAACTAAAAAAAAATACAAAGTGTGCGGGTATATATGCATACATAGGAAGAACACAATATAAAATAATAATATCAAAGGAACAGAGAAAAAGAGAAAGATAATATGAAACCAAAGAAGCAAAACGTCAACTGAGAAGGTGATTAAAGAATAATCAGAAATGTTACTAGTTTATGGGAAATATACCTAATACTGATTTTAAATAAAATCTGTGGTATTATAAAAAAGTTATTATTTCATTAAATATGCCAAACCACAAAGTGATTGCTTTCTACGAAAATATTTACAATTTTTGCTGTTGTAGAGACTTAGATTAATCAAAGTCTTAATCGAGCCTTAGTAATAAAAACAATACTTTTTAATATTTTACTACGAATTGTAGTCAAATATAAATTTACTAGACGTAAGGTTAGGTAACGTAGGTTTTTACGTCGTCTTTATGCGGTACTTAATATTAAAAAAATTCGACTAAACTTGAAAAAAAAATAATGCCGTGTAAAGGGGACTTTGATATTGTATTGATCCCACTAGATATAAATACCTGGCTAAGTGATTTTGATTTTCTGACATCTACCAAGAAATACAAAATCTGTTTGCATAGTGCTCCTCCGCTCCTTATTCGGCAAAGAACCTCAAGTTAAATTTATCTTAGCAGGAACTTCATGCACATATAATATCATAAAATGTACACTGCTTGGAAGTAAAGCTGCTATCGACGAAGTCTGAAAAAAATAATCACTAAAGAACGATTGAAGTGCCACGTCATTTACGTTATGACTCATTTGTTATTTATTTGAAAATATCTAAAAAAAACAGTTTTTCTCCAAACAGCTAAAGAGATGAATGATAGTGCTTACGTAAAAAAAATAATGTACATTAACATAAAGATAATATAACAAAAAAAGATAATAAAGCAGACACAGATATATTTTCGTAAAAAGCAATCACTTTGTGGTTTGACATATTCAATAAAAATAAAATAATAACTTCGTATAAGACCACAGATTTTTTTTTTATGACCAACCGGTTTCGCTTGGCCTGAGCATCATCATCATTTTCCCGTAACTCATTAAATTTCTCATTATTCTTTAATCACCTTCTCAGATGACGTTTTGTCTCTTTCATTTCATATTATATGTTTCTTTCTCTCTGTTCCTTTGTTTTAAGTTAAATGTCATTCTATTGTTTTCTCACTGTTCTCTTATTTTGTTTTTTTTTTATTTGGTTTTTCCTCTGTATGTATATAAAACTGCACACTTCGTATTTTTGTTTAGTTTAATTTTGTACCCTGTTGATGCTTAGGCTAAGCGAAACCGGTTGGCATAAAATTATTGAATAAAATCTGTTGTCTTGTGCAAAGTTATTTTTTTTATTTTCATTACACATACATTTTGTACGTATAATAAAGAAAAATTAAAGCTTATAAAAAACGCGTAGCTACACGCGTAGTGTGATATAAGAATTTATTTGTAGCCATAATAAGAAAAGGAAATATTAAACAGAGTAAAATATCTTCAAAAATAATATCACATTAGTTGAGTGGAAAAAGTTTAAAAAATTTGGACAGATTGGGATAACTTGGACAGTAGAGCAATTTCGAACCATATTTAAAATTTGATTAATTGTGGTCACTTATCTAGGCATTTTCCTTCACTCATGGTTTCGCAATAAATGTATTACCCGAGCGTATTTTTAATGTCTTCTTGGCATGTATAACATCGATTTTTAAAATAAAATAAAAATAAATTTAAAAATAATATTTTTTTTAGAAAGTTGAATCATGTTTTTTTAGTAGCGTACCTAACAAATTATTGGTTTAGATGGAAACTTGAACCTAGAGGAGATCGAAAAGCAGTTCTAATATAAAAAGTATCGCTGACACAAGCAATTGAAGTAGAAATTTCTTCAAGAATTTTATATCTAAAGCGTTTCATTCATGAGCTTAAAGTGAAACAATTAAACAAGGAAACAAACTTGCAGAATTATAATAGACACCATTTATCCAAATACGAGTCTATACTTCTTGTCTTTATATTGGTCACCGAAGACTGAGAGGTTTATTAAGATTTTTGAGGTATTCGTGTTTCCTCTTCCTTTAGCCAACGTTTTAGACAGTCTTGCAGTATCCATCATCAGGGCAGATGTGTCATCTATACACACTAAGGTTCGATCAGTTTTTACACATACATACATATTTTTGCGTACGAAAGTATAGTTAAGGAAATGCTAATCGTTTTTTTCATCTTTATTTAGAGCAAAGCACGTTTTTACCAGGATAACATAAGATCAACGTAAAATATTCATACGTCGGATAAGAATCGACGCGTATAGTGCAAAAAACATAATTGGGCACAACCCTATTATCGGGAAACCAATAACGCCGATAACGCTATGCTCCTGTGTACCGGGTACCCGGTACCGTGTAGGCTGTAGATAGAGGTATTGCGTTATCTTCAGGCACCATTAGTTAGTACTATTGTCCCACGATTGTGTGGGCACCCTAGGAAGGGGGCAAAGGTCAGGGCAGGGGTAGTTTACTGGTTACGTTCATCCTAGTACTGGAGAAAATGCAGGGCAGCGATGAAGTCGAAGAAAAATTACAAATGTACAAAATTACAATAGTGGTAGTAAATTCATTTTGTAAATGCGCTTAGTGATTGCGTGACATGTTTATTTACATGGCGTTTTCTTAAATCTTTTACGCGGCTTCGCTCGTGGAACATTGTGTAATATGTAAATGATTATCATTTTTTAAATATAATCATAAATGACACAAACAAAGTGGCGTATTTTTAATGGAAAGTATGTATCGATTAAATAGTTCCGTTGATCTATCTACTTACGTAGATTGATAGCCATGAATTTTAGTATACCAGAGCTCATGAAGTTTTTATCATTTGAAATGCTTCATGTTATCTATAGGTCTTGTACAACTCAATGAGGTAAAATATAGTTACAAAATGTAGTTATAACAATGCAATTTTTTTTTTTTTTTTTGCAAAACAGTTTTTTTTTATTAATTACTATATATCTACTTGTTATTAAATTAGAATTACCTTTTAAGCTTTATGGTTTTTATTTTATTTTAATTATTGAAATAATATCAACAATCTTCAACGCAAATATAAAAAAGCCAGAAATTAAGAACTAGACGTTATATCCGGCTAGAGTAGAGGTTCTGAGCTCAAGTCTCGGTCGGGACCGTTATTCTTTTTAGTTTCTGGTTTTTATTGTTTCATATTTACGTTGAAGATTTTTGTTATTATTTTAATGATTAGTATATACTTGACTTGGATAAGACTATAGCATCCCTAATTGGCCGAAGGTTAGCGTAGATGGGAAGAAGAAGGGAAAAAGGAATGCTGAGAAAATACCCGGCGATTCACACCTAGTCAGCAAATTCAGCTAAAACTATTTCAAACAACGTTCGATTCTGAATGGTAGTCTTTCACCAGGGCGATACCGGGAGTATTTACCACTATATTCACTAACCGAATGATTTCTTTAATTTAAACAACTTAACATGAAATTTGATTTTAAAATACGGCCTGAGCATGCAAACAATATGTTGTCTTGTTTATTGTTTTGCAGATTAAAGCGCAGTACACAAAAATACACACTTTTTGGCTTTTTAGTACAAGCTAAACTACAAATTATTTATCTGTTATTTCTATACGGGTATTTAGAAAAATGTCTAAAGCCTCCAGTGAATACAAGTTTTAAACAGTAATCTTATAAATTATTTATGAAAAGCATACTGGAATTGCAGGTAAAATGTTCAAAAATGCCTTAGCTGGTTTTCAAACTGCACCTTTTACTGACACTTTGGTGAGTTTTTCACAAAATTTAAAGTATTACAGTTAAAAAATTCTATTCATTGGAAACCTCAGTCATTTTTCTAACTATACATAGACAATTTTCAGATATATCATGTGTAGTATTGCTTGTGTTAGAATTCTACAAAGTAACGTTTAGCGTCACTCTTGAGTGTTGACCCTTAAATTATATTTCAAAGCTGCGTTACTGTTGATTGAAATTATGGTATGAGCTGAACATTAATTGACCAACGATAAATAGTTGCAAAATTTCAAGCGAAGCTTTTCAAATTTCACGACGCTGGAACTCACCGGTTCAGAGTTCTTACTGCTATAACTACACATTTTCTAAATTATATGAAAGAAACTTTATGTCAAATTTACTCACTTGTAGATTTGAAAGAAACGAGTTTCTTTTCCACTAAATGTAGCATTTGTAATAATCAATAGTTTCTCGATCATTAGGGGGTACCTTACATATCCCTTAAAGCCGGATATAAATGAAAGTAACATCGGACTAATGGCATTATTTCTTCGGTTTGTTAAAATACATAATTTTGTAGGGAGCAGATATGCTTTTAGAGGCAAACACGATTATGAGGCAATACAAAACGGATTGAACAATGTTATAAAAGATAATATGAAATAAATTACTGATCAAACTTGAGCGCTAATGTTATTTCACTGTACCTAATGATTGTAACTTTCACGTCCATAAATTATTTTTGACGATTAATAACACGCTTTTCAATCGGCTTAGAATTACATCAATTTATATCCCTGCAAAATGGATGGAGAGAAATCTAATAAACTTTTCCAAACACAAAACATACTGATACCATTATTTTTTCGTTTGTGTTTAATTTAGATTTTTAACACAATGGCACAAAGTGAACTTTCTGTACCTGTTGTGGCATTTTTACAAATTTTAGATAATAATTTGGAATATCAAACATTTCTCAGTTTAATCAATCAATAGTTACTCAACACGTCATTTTTTTACTTATGGCACGATATCATGTAATACTACTTGGGTTATTTTTGTGAAATATCACTTCAAAGATAATGTGTACTGATACACGCCATTGTATGTGTGAGAGCTTCCTATGCGATATCTAAGTACTCAACGGTTGGTTCCTCAACAGTTCTTTGTGATTATACCGAGAGATAAGATGTTTTCTGTAATATTTATATCCAAAGGTTGCGGGTTCAAACCCGGCGTGCGCCAATTACTTTTATTTAATTAAAATGTGTCATAACACATTGAAATTCATATAAAATAATGTAAAGTTTATTTGCGTAACGTTCTAGAAGGGTAGATACTCCAAGTATATCCCTGGTGAAAGACCACCATTCAGAATCGAAACGTTGCTTTCGCCGTGTTTGGTGACCAGATCTGAATAGCCAGATACTTCCCAACCTTCCTCTTTACCATCTCCTTCCCCTCCCCACTACCTTCAACCTCAAAACATACCCATATATTATTACTCTAGATGGTTGGGAGCAGTTGGGACTCTTGTGCGATATTAATTTTTTAAAAATTAAACACTTTGGATTATTATTTTTAAATGCGAATGTACAGTATCGCAAATAAAAAAAATATCTTTAGCTACCAGGATTTGCCATAAATACAAACTTTCTCTTTTTTTGCACACAATTGAAAAATTTGAAATACTCAATTTGGCGACAAGAATAATATTGAACTTTGGTTTACCTAAAAATTCCAGGCAAAAAAAGGTTTGCATATTCCATAGAGACACCGGAGCTCATCATTTGAAAGATTTCGTTACTTCAGAGATAATGCAAAAAAAATTGTAGCAAATATACCCGAGCTAAAAGACCTACGTAAACCTTTAAGAGTTTAAACTTACCGGCTAACCGCACAATCCCATTTTCTGGAACAGGAATATCTATTTTCTATTGTTCCTTCAACAATAAGATCAATCTGAATTAGATAAAAGTATGTAGGTACTCAGAAGGTTGGAAATGTTAGGTAATACAATTATAAATAATGAAAATGAAATAATCACTTTGTATAAGACCACAGATTTAATTTCACTTTTTATGACCGATCGGTTTAGCTTAGCCTAAGCATCATCGAATATATATATATATACAGAGGGAGAACAAAATATAAAATAAAATAAGAAAACAGTAAGAAAGCAAAAGAAAAACATTTAAATCATAACAAAGGAACACAGATAAAAAGACAGATAACATGAAATCCACTGAGAAGATGATAAAAGAATAATGAGAAATTGTATAAGTTTACGGGAAATATACCTAATATTGGAGTACTGGACAAATTTAACTGATTATTAAGAATATGACTATTAATTTTGGTGGCTTTCCATACTAACCGCAAAAAAACTATATAAATCATTTTTTTGTGAGTACCGCACAGCACAAGTCCCAACTACTCCCAACTATCCGGAGCCAGTGATATTGTGGCACCCCCCATTGGGGTATAGTGTGACCCCAAAAGAGTGGGGAGGGGAAAGATGAGAAAGTGGAAGGCGAGAAGTACCTGACTATTCAGATCTGTTCACCAACCACGACCGAATCTATTACGAATAACTTTTCTATTCAGAGTGGTGGTCTTTCACCAGGGCGATACTAAGGGTATTTCCCGCTTTGGAACGTGTCGCAAATGAGTTTTTTTTTTTAATATTAATTAAATGTGAAATGGCACTAATTTAGTTTTGTAATGTCCAATCATGCGGCTTTTGTGTACACACGGTACAACCACCCAAGTGATGGAAACCACCTCAATCCTTCATTCTTCATAGAATCAACTACTAGTTGTTACGCGTGAAAAATTACGAGAAGTAACTTGACCCATTTCAAATGTAGAATAAAGTTTTCTTAATAGGGAGGCACTTTATATGGTAGGTAAAGGTTTGGAAGATTATTTTTAAAATTGAATAATTTCATTTAACACCAGTTCCGAATTTGAAAAGTTCACACTCGTACGACCGCGTACATACTCATAAAGTAAGTTATTTATAGTCAATAATATTTATATTTAACGAAAGACACATTACAAACAACATGCTACTTATAAAAAAACTAGCGCAGACCCGTAAAAATCACGGGATATTATAATAATTGCGATTGCAGAATTTGTAATTTTTTTCTTTAATCTTTTTTTCTTTAATCTTAAAATAAAAAAAAATGATTTTTATGATTAAAAAATAAATTAAAGTGAAAAAAATTACAAAAAATTGCCACGAGTAAACATCGAGCCCCGATGATTTGCTTGAAAGACAACTATGATGATCATTACACCACCAAAAATTGTACAATATATGGTATGTACTGAATTCTAGAATTTTACTTACTCACATTTCATCCGAAATTATGTTATTTATAATAATAATATATATATTACAATAATAATATGCTATACTCGTACGCAATGAATAGCCACCAACATTTCGATAACCTAATACACCTTCATCATTCGAAATCATTATTAATTTGAATGACGTGTTATCTATTTCTATGTACATATGCCCTTTACGGCGTCTAGTAAGATATGTATGGTCCACTAATATCAACCCATTTCTTCTAAATACCTTGACTGGCAGTGTTCATTTATGAAAAGTAGCAATATTTATTAGACATAAGTATGTTTCGACAAAAGAGGTAAGCATATATTTTCTTCTGAGAAATCGAAATCGTTATCTCGGCCATCAAATGCTAGGTAGGTTGTTTTTATTTTGATCATTTGAAAATCTTTCCAAACATCTAAGAGTCTTCCTCATGGATTTCGGTTAAACACGGCTGGTTAAGTCATGGTTCCGCTTGTATCTCTAGTAGAATCTTCTTATGATTTTGCAGGCACGCGTAGGCATTAAACGGCCGTGTAATTCGGGTATTATGATTTTATTATTATTGCTTATGAGGGTAAACTTATCAAAGCACAGGTCCCGGGGCGCTATGGGGAAGGGGCACGCATTCCTCTACATGTGTGATTTTATAGTTTTAAACTCGATTGACGTGTTGGGGACAAAGGAACTCGAGCGGGGGGTGTATTAGCAATCTCTTCCCCCGGGATATTAATTTGAGTATTACAGAGCAAAAAGCAAATGTATCCAGTAGCTGAAAGTTAAAATTAACCTTTTTTTAAATGCATTACATTATTTTTACTTGGTGGTGGAACATATGAATAATTTTAGACATAAATAAAAAATAATAGTTAACAAATTTAATATAAGATCCCATAATTACCACCTGCCCAGAAAACACTTATTTTCTCTTCTATTCTTTATTTTCGTTGTTTTTTTGTATCACGTGCTTTAAACTGAGATGATTTATTCATATAAATTTTGAAAAAAAAAACGTTAGGTTTAAATTAATTTATGTTTATCAGAAAGTTAAAAAAATAAAAATATTCTCGCTTATTTGATGCCTAACTAGCCTAAAGCTGATGAAAATTGACAATTTATGAATAGATAATGTAGATAGCATTTTGGTTTCCGGTAGAATTTTTTTATTGTTTTTATTTTCAATAAAAAAAGCCAAAAGTCAAATGCCATCACAAGTCACTGAGTAACCCACCAACCCCCCCTCCTCCGGATCTTTACTGTCCAATGCTGAATTTTACGTGAAAAAAACAAAGAAATGCCACCGGAGACCAAAATGCAATTTATCTGTTTTACTTAAAATACGCTCAGGAATCACCGGCTGAAGTCAATCGAATACGTCCTAAAACACCCTTTATATTCTCATCTCTTAAATAATAATGCTGTTATACTGCCGTGAAAAAGGGGCAATGGTATTTACGAAACAAAATTAGTTTAAATATATTGGTGCAGGTCTACACATAGATACAGTTAGTTTAACACATCATTTCTGCACACAATAATTAACACTTTAGTAATAAAAACGTAGATGTTTTTCTTTATACTAAGGAATTTTAACATTGATTAAAAAAAAAAATATTCCTGAAAATCAGCAACCGGCTTCAAAATGAATCATTAAATTTTTGTCTACCATCTTATGAGACGATTTTTTATCAGTTTTATAAATTTTACACGTTACGCACGGTGTATTTGAAGTTATTTTGTTTCTTCCGAGGTTTCCACTGGAAATCTCTGTCAGTTCCTCGACTTCACGAGTTTTTATTTGCAAAAGAATGTCTGTTTATGTTCATACATTTTATACAAACTAAACAAATTCAAATGAATAAGTGATTTATATATACATAAAAAGTACAATATTATGTTCAGGCCAGTGAACTAGGTACCGAATACTAGCTATTTTTTTAGAAGGTAGGTTAAATAAATGTACACCCTTCACCAAATTCCACTGAAACTTGAGAGTGGAAAGAGAGAACGTGAAAATAAGATTTTTTCTCAGTAATTCAGAAAATCTACACATACGTATGAATAATAGAATCTGAAAGGTTTTTTCCCAAATCATGGCTCAGATATTCATCAAAATCGGGCATGTGGAATTTTTGCACGACCCGACTCATCCAAATACTTATAGGATATGTGATTTGAGGTTAAGCACTAATCGTGCGTCACCCGCGGCTTCGGAAAACTTCTGGAAAATCTCTCCAGGAATAATAACATCTCCGGAGATAAGAGACACCCACCGAACGGGAATATGGGATGCCGGCACGTAGAATTTTACGAGAGAGTATTGAAAGATTGACTCCGCTTTATATAAATACGATCAAAGTGATATTGCTTCGAATTTCATGACTTTATCTTTGGATAGCGAGCTCTGCGTTCCCTGGCAATCCAGACGAGCGAATCTGGAAGTCCTTATGGCAAAATTTGACGATTTTCCTATCACGTCGTTAAATAAAACAAGGAGAATACTTACCCAAGCTAATGAAAGTGGTGCATTAAATTTACAGTAAAGTCATCTATTTTTACCCACAGTTATGAAAAATGGTAATAAATATTTGTAGTATTTCGAAATGCACTTTAAAATAACGTCGTTGTTTATGGTGATAACTAAAATGTATCGATTATCATCTTTGGACCACGAAATACTTTGTTTTGACTTACTAATACTTCGTAATTTCAGTAAAACACTTTTTAGGATTATTTAGTAACAATCCGAAAAGCTTTAGAAATTAGTTTAATATTTAAAAATCCTTTTTTTTTAAAGTGATCATCCAGGTGTCCAAGTGCAATGATTCTCCGATGACCTTGAAAAAAGGTCTTGTGAAAAAAATCTTACAATTTTGCATATGAGGTCATCACTAAAGCATCTTTGATTTCAAACTTCGGTAGGCACACCGAAAACCTTTATTGGAAGAAAATGTAAGAAAATGGTATTTTTAAAGTTATATTACAATTACATATTTATTGCCAATAAAACTGCCATCAATCATGAATTCGATTAGTAAAATTGAAAAAAATAAAAGACAAGTTGAAAAATAAGTAATAAGTGTTTTACATTATTTTCTAAATAAGGGCTGTCTTGTTTTGAAAAATTATCACATGTAACCAATAAAATATGCCATATGCAAACTTCCTGTTCATAATTTATTCGGAAAGATGTTTACGTTACGACTTACCGCCCGTTTATACTTTTTTGGAATTTTCTTCATCAGAATGCCTTCTTCAAAAACGTTAAGTTACTATTCTATTCTGTTCATCGACTTTTCCCTATACCACAATCAGAATAACTTCTTCGACCCTTGAAAAACTGTCAATCTTCTTCACTCACGAAAATCTGCTACGTCCCACAACCCTTTGGCATTTAACTCTTACTGAGCTATATGACCAATTTATGGAATATTTTTTTATCATGGGGTGGCTCTGAAAGATAATTCACGCATTTCACTCTGAGTCCTAAGTCTGCCAGTTCAATTCAAACAGACGCTGTTAATCTGGTTGGTATAATAGTCATTATTAAATTGGTTTAATTTTAATAAAATGTCTCTCAATCTTTTGTTAAAAATAATTGAAGATGTCAAAGGAATAACTGTTTTTTCAACAAAGCTAGTGTGTAAAGGGAAATGTTTAGACAGCTTGAATTTGACCACAATACAGGGTTTATCATAGACATTAAAAGTGACTCTACGTAAAATAAAGTATAGTTTTTGAAGAAAGCTCTGAGATACTTGATACTGAGAATATATGATGCGTAAGTGGATGGTAGAATAAGTTGGAGACTCCCCAGAAAGACATGGTATTCATTAAGAGAATCAAATATTTGAGTTGGGTCCTGTTAAGACAGTTAAGAGGTTGTGTAAAAGAAGAGTGAGTGTCAAGATAGAGTTGTGTGGTTTTCCATTCTATCTGCCTACCGATCTAGGGAAGTTGATGATGGTTCTTATCTTTCTATTATGAGACATTTATTTTTCATCAATTTACTTGATATGACTTTAATTTAGTGAATTGAGCTAAATATTGCTTATTTAATAATAACATATTTATATATATATAACACATATCTGGATTTAAAAACAACATCTGGACTTGATAGCCACCTCTGGGCTGGATTCCCAGTACATTATGTATTCATCTTAACTATGGGCAGATGGCCGTGAGTTAAAATAACATTATGTTGTTAGCAGACCGATTGCCATCCCTAATCTACAGACGGAACATAGGCATGCTTACTTGTTTTTAGATGTATTACAGGTACAGTGGAACCCGTTCAGTGGAAATTAGTAACGATAATCCTCTAAGCATTTACAAATACCTAATCTTATACTTAAACCGCCTAACGACGTTGTGCAATGGGTTAACGATGTACCTAGCTTTCTCTTGTCAGTACTCGATAATCTCATGTGAGGTGTCTTGATGAAAAATAACAATCAAATATTTCTTAACCATCCTCTTTGCTCTTTTTCTGCCATTTGAGTCCGAATTTTAACAAATTTCAATGTATTAAAATTGGGATTAACTGTAAAGAATTAATGCTTATTTATTATTAAACATTGAAATAATATTAATAATCTAAAATACAAATATGAAACCGAAATATACTAGAAACTAAAAAGAACAATGGTCATGACCGAGACTCGAACTCGGAAACTCTACTCTATCCGGGAGTAACACTCTGCCAATTAAGCCATCAAGACCTCATAAGATAGTAGTATTTTTTTAACGATCTCATACTTCTATTGAAAATTATTCACATTTGAATTTCTTTCTATTTTAGATTTATTTTAGAAGTTCTAACCGAACACATATTGAATATCTAGATGGTGTCATGGATAAATATCCATTTTTTTAAATGCGAAAAATCTTTTGAGTTCTCACCAAGTCGAGAATAAATATTAAAATTGGAATTAATCTTGAAGCATTCATGTTAATTTATTGTTAAATAATATTAATAATCTAAAATACAAATATAAAACAGAAAAAAGTCAGAAATTAAAAAGAACAATGGTCATGGCCATTGTGTTTTATATAATAATGTTATTTAATATTCAAATTGTTTTCAATAGTCCTACAGGCTTTTGTTTATACGAGTATATAAATTAGTACTCTTGCGTAATATTCGTATGAAAAATAGAAAGCAACCTATTAATGACCTTCCAAATTTCTGTTTCGAAAGACTCCAATATCATTAAAACGGAGATATTTTGTGGATACATATTACTTATAATATATACTTTGATACTTCTTGATCTCCTTATTATACTACAACTACCAATCAGATATATTGGTGTCCTTTGAATAGAAATCCTTTGAAATCATTAATAATACCTAAGGCTTTTGAAATGTGAAATTCAAAGTAGATAGAGCATCAATCAGCTTATCATAATGTTCATATAATATTATCACGTGATCTTAATGAAGAATCAGATTTAATTGTGCTGTTATCTTGGAAGTTCTTCATAATGTTCAGAAATAGGTTGTACCCGTGTTCATGTTCATTCTCGTCTCCTCCAAGAATCAATACTTATACAGGGTGTAACAGGACGTAGGTACCAATGAAATTTAACTAGCGATGTCACAGCTTATTTAAACTAAAAAAGGTTGACGCCATTTTGGTATAAGAAGACAATATTTATCTTAATAATTGAAATAATAATATTTTCTACCTAAATAAGAAACAAAAAACATCTACTTATCCGGGTGTAACGCTTCTGTCAATTGAGCTATCGAGACATTACAAGAAATCGGCATTTTTAATCGATCTCATTCTTCATATGAATTTTTTCAATTTATTTTTTTTTCTGTTTCATGTTTACGTTGAAGACAATTGATATTATTTCAATTATTAAAATAAAAATATTAAGCATAGAAGCTTTAAGTTAATTCAAATTTAATATATTATTTCTCGACTTTCTAAGAAGTCAAAGATTTTCTGTAAATTAAAATGAATGGTTTATCCAGGACATCATCTAGGTATATAATATGTGCTCGAGTAGAGCTTTGTATATCATACAAAGATGGCGGCCAAATCGGAAGAAAAAATAAAATAAATGATATTAGTAAAAGTAAATTTTAATATATGTATCTTTTAAATATAAAAAAAGAAAAGAAAGTTTTCACATGTCGTGGGCTGGCCAAATACTTGGGTAATTTATATAGCGCCATTTTTGTGAAATTTCACCTCCAAGGTGCTTGTTTTTTCCAGTGGTGACATGTGAAAGAAACAAGTTCTTAAAATAAATTTCATCTTGGAGCATAATGGCTTCAATTATTTGTATTCCAAATAAACTTAGAAATCGCTGATTAGTCAGTCGAGAACGTTTTCTTACACCCTGTCTACTTTCGGGAGGTGATATGAGTAACTTCAAGAGCCTAAGGCTCTATTCAAGTTGAAGTTTCCAACCCAGATATGAGATGGGAATTGGACAAATATAAATATACGTACGCTAGAATACATTCATATTGATCGTAATGGGTTTTTTCACATTGGCTATTATAAAATACATTATATGATATAGGATTTATTTTGTCAAAAATTTAACGAATCTTTCTGATTTATTAAATTGTCTTCATGTTTTCATTTACCAGTAAGAGATCGACCCAGAAAATATCTATCAGATGATTCAATAATACTATATTTGCAGTTGGTACCTTCCTAGAATATTTAAAAAAGAGTTAATTAACAAAACTACCGGTTTCGCTTTGTCAGATGAATTATTGATAAATAAACACTAGCTGGTTGAGTATGGAGAAATTAAAAATGGGATAAAGTACTTAAATTTAAACTATTATTATACAAAAAAAAAATAGATTTTTGAATTGATATTTCCACTAGAAGGAGAAATTGGTATTGAAAATTCTCAAATAAAAGGAAATTACCTCAATTATTAGATTTACTAAATAATTATGAGCTTTGCCAACGAATTAAAAGATGGATGCCATTAAGCAAAAACTACACCATATTAATTATAATTTTCAAGAAATAAGATATTTATACACATGGTATCAAGTAAATAGACAAAGGTAGGCACAGATGGTTAGTGCGTTTCGAGCTCGAGTCTCGGTCGCAACCTAATCCTTATTTTTCTTTTCTTTGCCCTTTTCTATCATAATAAGATATAACTATCGTTATCATAACACATATATGAAATATTTTATCCTTTTTTAATGTAGCTTATTTAAATAGATTTTCTGTTTCGAATAGCTGATATCTTTTCTATGGCGTTTTCTCCGTTAGGTTGGAATCTTCATTTCACACCACAAAAA
The DNA here is from genome assembly GCA_022651775.1 of Drusus annulatus. NCBI lineage: Eukaryota > Metazoa > Arthropoda > Insecta > Trichoptera > Limnephilidae > Drusus > Drusus annulatus. The sequence goes on from JAGWCC010000334.1 coordinate 300,178, forward strand.
CCACAAATATTAAAAAAATGCACATAAAATAATATTAAATAATTTTCTGAGGTATTATCAAGTAATGCATATGCTCTATGAGTGAAAACCATAAATAAACAACTGTCATTACTGCTACACCACTGAGTCTGACAATAGCTTTTATTTTTTATTACATGACGGTATACATTGAAGTGCCCCATAAACTTCACAAACAAAAAAAACTTTCATTAAAACCGCCATTCATTAGTGGATTCCAATTCAATAGGATACATCGATAGATATGTGACGTATAAAATAATCTTTAATTAAATCAGATTGTGTTTTTTTGTTTCGAGTCGGCCTCTGTGCGGCCGTTCATTCTCTCGAAATAGCTTCATTGTACCACATTCGTTTGGAAATATTGCTACGTTTTTTATTTGATGTTAGTAATCAAAACAAATTTATTGTTCGCAAATAAATTGGGATAAAATTCGATATTCCGGTCATTTACTATCCGAATTCAAAGGGAATATTGTGGCTTCACAGAACCAACAGTAGGTTAGTACAAAATGTAATATTTACAAAAAAAAAACACTTTTTTATAATGAAGACCTGGAAAAATAAGACATTATACAAAATAAATTAGAGATGTACTAAATAAGTATAAAACAGAATGTATGTTTATATGTCTGAACCTAAAGCAGTAAAATCACTAGAACAATGAGCTCGACTTTAAATAAAATACATATTTATTTATATATATCGAAAATTTGAAGAGAAACTTACCTGAAAACACGAAATAACGTGATTAAATATACCCAAATCAGAGTGAAATTTAAACGGTTAACTAAAAATAAATGTCATTTGTTCATTTATAGAGAGGGTCAATGTTTATTTTTAGTTCATATTAAGAACTTTGACAGTATTCCGTAGATAGTAATGGCCTTTTAGCGTAATTCCTCACAAGTTAACTCGGAACGTCAGAGTTGTTAACATAAAACGATAATCGTGTTAAATAAAACGTATCGGCTAAAGTTTTTGGTTCCATTTGGGCCATTCAGTGATGGAGTAGAACAATTTCACACGATACTTTATTCCGGGAGAAATCTTCGCCAAAGGGTCTGGAACAGCTTCCTTTTAGAATCACTCGTTTCATTCTCTTTCACATATTTTCTCAGTCCGGCGGGATAATCAGGAAGCGACACCGAAAGGATTAACCGATAGTATGTAGTAGGCGTTGCCGTGGGTCTGAACTATGCTCAATTTCCCCCACTTTACGTGAAATTTATGAAAATAAAAACAAATATCAAAATTCTTTCCTGAACGGATTAACACATGTATTGGCCTGTTTAGGGCCTCGAGGTCAAAATGTACCATGTAAACTAGTGATATACGTTCTTTTTCAAATCGGTACAGATCGCGCTTCTTGGAATTAACTGTTCAGTGGGGAGCGGGGACAAACTACAGACAATTGGTGTATAATAGCGACGGAGAAACTAAAGGGAAGAAAGGTTTTTGTGTGGCGAAGCGTCTTTAACGTCGAAATAAAGGCCGAACTGGGTCCATGCCTAGACCTTTACGTAACTTGTTTGAAGGCTGTGTCTGTCAGAGTGGCTGAAAAAGATATAACTTTGACCACACGTGTTTTTGTACTTCTCTATAGCGAAAACTATTACTTTAGGGAAAGATAGGTGGATGTATAGGTATGCGTGTATTTCGGTGGATGGTGTATTGCGAAGACCAAGAGATACGAAAACGAGATAACCAAGTAGTTTTTTCAGCAGGTACCTTCTTTTTTGTTTTATAGGTATAATAAAAGAAACATTGTTTTACCCCCCGACTTTGCCCATGATATGAATTCTTAAATAAATATAATATAAATGTTTTATTGCTATTCTCTTTTTAATTTTGTTTAAGCAAAATACATTATGTTTGCCCCACAGTAGATCTAATGACTCAATGAAATTGCGTTTTCTCTAATTTAAGTATTTTAAAGCTCCATAAACTACGATAGAAAACAATAAGCTAGGGTAATTTAAAATATAGCAGGCAGTATCAAGAAAATATCCGTAATGTGGATGGATGAAGAACGTCGAAGACCCCATGTATAGATGACAGCCAAATAAAATAAATGTAATACTTTTACTGTCAAATCACGTTAAGAGCATAATATATGCATATTATTAGATACAACGCTAGACGCTCAAAGTGGTCCCATTTAAATGGGGCCTATTGGCACCACTTCTCTCGACATCTGGCGTATTTCAAGTCAAACCTAGCCTCATCTAAAATTTTAATTAACTGCAAAAATCAATGTATAATCATTTCCAGCAAGATTGGTAAAACCGACATCGTAAATTCTCAAGAGAGGTGTGTTTTAATATCATTAAAATAACTACTAATTAAGCGAGAGCAAGCTTTATTCCCAAAAAAATGTTCGAAATACAAAAATACTTACACGCAACCGTTACATAAAGCAGCACGATCGGCTGCATCTGCAAAACTCGTGTCGGTCCCGAATGTACCCGAACTAAGCCGAACGCGATAGTCCCCCCCTTGCACCACATACCTCCTCACCACAAAATGGAACACAGTTTGAAGTAATGCATGGACGTTCTGACTACTTTATACATAACACTTCTATGAGCAAGAGTCCTTATCACGGAGGAGTGTGCAGAAAACGATGCATGGATATGAAAAAAGCAAGTGTGTGAAAATACAGTTGGGTGGATTTTCGTTCTCTTTTCCCACCCTATACGAAGAAATGGCGCGATGGTAAATGAGTTAGTAGGTTTATTTGGACAAAGATTTTACTTCCAACTTCTGCGTGAAATTGTGACGAAATTCTAATGGTTTAAACTTTCTTTACAAAAATTGCGTAAAACTGTGCTACTAAAATGTTCGAAATATGTGCGTTTTTGTCAAATTACTTCCTTACAGCGCCAAATCCTTGCTTGTGTCAACTTTCAGAGCCCCTCTCTTATTTCGGAATAGGGGAAAACTTTCGGGAGCTTAAAAGTCAAGGCTCATTTGAAATTTTATTACAGTCGTTTTTTAAATTAAAGTTTTTGCATTATATTTTTTTAATATTTATGGTGCTTTATTTATGTATAGTTTTAAGTAAAGGAAACTTTTAACATTAAAACGTACACGTTTTTTAATGTTCGGTTTAAGAAATCCGTTTTATTACTGTATAAAAGGGCAAGATAAATTAAAATGATTTGTGGTATATTTTGTTTTAAAAAACCGGTAACAAATAATCAAAAAATAAGTAACAAATGTTCATTGTAAAAAAATATCTGACGGCCTCAATGGTCGAGTGGTAAAACGCTCGACTACGAATACAGAGGTCACGGGCTTCAGATGATTTGATTACATTGTCTCATTACACAATAGAATTATATAAAATAATAAATAGTTTTAGTATATGTGCGGACGTTCTATATGAACCACATCAGCTATCGTAAAGAACATATACAAATAATTTGAATATACTAAATAATTTTTTATTTATTTTTATTATCAAACATAATACATGGTAGATAATATAAAAAAGATGTTATACATTATAATGTTTAGTGTTATATTAATATATATATTTTCAAATCTAACATTTCATTATAAATTATAAAGGTATCCCTCATAAAAAGCTGTGCTTGTGTGTATGAGGGGGTGTTATTTATTTAGTTACTAATAATTTGCTGTAATGATTTTTCAAAAATATTTATTTCAAGTTTTTAGTGTAGTTTTTTAATTGTATTTTGAATTCTTCGAGATCATCATTAATCAATCCTTTTTTTTCCGGTAAACTATTGAAGAATTTTATCCCTAGATATTTGTAACTTTGCTGACCTTTTGTTTTTTTACATATTGGGATTGGTAATATATATGCTAGTTTGCGTTTAAATTATTTTCAATTTAAATACTATACCAGACACTCTTTGTGGTCGAGTGGTAAAGACGCTTGACTACGAAACCAGAGGTCACGGGCTTAAGTTTTGGCGTATGAAAATATTTTTTTATTTATTTGGCTTATGCATTTTTACTTTTTATTTATATAAAATATAAAATAATAAACTTGTGGTACATTTCAGAGTGGTAGATACTCTAAGTATCGCCCTGGTGAAAAACTACCATTCAGAATTGAAACTTTGCTAGAAATGGCTTTAGCCGTGTTTTGTGACCAGATTTGAATAGCCAGGTAATTTCCAACCTTTTTCTTTCCCATCTCCTCTTCTTCCCCAATACTTTCAATCTCACAACATACCCCAATTGGGGATGCCATAGTTTCACTGACTCTAGGTGGTTGGGAGCAGTTAAGACTTTTGTGTGGTATTCACTATAAAATAAAAAAACTCATCAAAAACAACATGTCTAGAAATTGTTTTATGGTCAATGCTTAAGAAAAACAAAACATAATAAATTATATTAGTTTTCTTCTTTTGAAATTCCATCGAAGATTAATGAAAGTTACAGTTACAGATAAAACTACAGTTACATAAAAAAAGTAATTAATTTCTTCGATCTTATATCAATGTTATACACTAGTCAAACAGTCCAGATTCAGCAGTTGATTCAATCAAAGAAAAAGATCAAACATTCAAATAACATTTTCCTAAATCTGTATTGAGTTGGCAAATAGGCCTGAAAATAAATAATTCAAAAAATGATTGTTGAACTTCCCGTGTTAAGGAAACCGTTAGACACTGCCGACAATCAACTTATTTCCCAACCAGTAGAAGATTAAATGTAGGAAACATCTCCTACATGATCATGATTTCCTGTTTATTACTTTCGTTACACTGATACGATTTACATTTTCGGGACGAGTGGTCAAAGTATCCCTCCGATGTGAAGTGATTTTGTGCGAGTGATTTTAGCGGAAGTGGAGAGGCTTAGAGTTTTTTCAGATCTATTCATCTATAATGCACTTGTTCCAGGAATTTTAAATGGAGCTTTCATCTCGGGCTTGAAGCACCTTATCTATTTGATTCACGAAGAAGGATTTCTTGGAAACAGTTATTAAATATGCTAATTTCTTAAACTTTTCATTCCCGGTGAGAGTCAATTTCCGTCGGGTTTTTTTCCACACCATAATTTTTTAGGGAAATCAATCCATACTGTCATGGGCGTCTTTGAACTTGACAGTTCATTTGTATATTTATGCTTTCATATGGGTGAAGGTAAGACAAGATCGACTTAATTTAATTTAAGATACCCAAGTAGGAAGTTAGGTAGATGATTAAAACATCTAACAAAAACCAATAAAACCCAACTCAGGCAGAATATATTTACAGTAAAATGAGATTTCAATACAATGAGTAACTATAAAATATTCGATTGTTGGTTATTTTTTTATGGAATATTGCATAAAAGTCATAATTGTGCAGAGCCAGTAGGACTGCGGCATTCCCAATTGGGGTATGATGTGAGACTGAAAGGAGGGGGAAAGAAAATAAGATTGGAAGAAAGAAGCTTGGAAAGTACTTGGGGATTCAGATCTGTTCTCCAAAGACAGTCAAAGCTTTTTCAAGCGTTGTTTCAATTCTGAATGGCGGTCCTTAACTAGGGCGATACTGAGATTCTCTGCAGAGTGATATATGATTTAAGTATAGGTATATCACGTAACAACGTGTTTCAAAAAACCATTTATTATTTTATTTTAATCAAATGTGCAACAAGAAAAACTAATAATAATAATTTGTTTAATTAATTATTTATTTATAAATTAACGGACTAAAGTCCAATTACAAAAAATACATATAAAACACGAAATAGAAAAAAGAGCAACAGAGAAGGAATAGCATATACATTAAAATAAATGAAGCGATGACAAAAATAAGGCAAAATAAACATAAGAGAGAACATTCAAGCCATGGTCTAGTCAAAGTTTTGGTAGAGTCGTAAAGAATGACAAAAATCATTAAGACTGCTACCAAAAATTTCAAGACCATGGCTTGAGTTAAAAAGTTATCTCTGGATTCATAGTCTCTACCACAAAGTTTGCCACTAGTTTAGTCACATTGTATCTTATTGTTTAACTAGGGTAATAGGACAGCATGATAAGGATACCATATTATTGATGGAATTGAGCATTTGATAGTTAGATATACATTTGAACGGTAATAATATTTTTTAAATGCCTCTCTATTCAGCAATCACTATTTTATAAGTATTTGGAATTAACGACCAGAAAACTAGACAATTGAATTTTTGTGGCAGTCGGTATGGTCCACACTCATTTATAATCCTAGGGAAATCTCCTAGTAAGCGAGATATTTGGATTTTAGTTTTTTTTAACTCAACCACTATCCAAAAAAATAAATAAAGCCGTAACGTAAAAAAAAATTGTTAATAAAAACACAATGTTTTTTAGCTTCATTATTTTACAATTGCACAAAAATTTATTACAGATTTTCTTTTGAATGTAAAACTTTGGAAAATGAGCTACATAACCGGTAAAAATAATATCAATAATGTGTTCACCTTTCTTTATTTTTCTCTTTTAACACGTTTTGGTTGAAAAAGATAGATTAATCCGTAGAAATTTTCTGATGTGTTTGTCTGGCAGGTCAAAATAATTCTTGTGGCCATTATTTTTGGCACATGGCAGACTTCCCAACATAAGCCATAAGAAAATGGACAAAAGGCTTACCTCGTTCAGGTCTTTTCTTTTTTTGGTCTGAGACGCAGATAGTACTTCCAATAATAATAATAATTATTTCCAAATTGGTGAATCATCGAAGTATCATGTGCAAATGATGAGAGAGACGCCAATGACTCCCGACTTATCTCATTAAAGTGATCTTGTCGTGTTGGAGCGTGGATCTAATGAGCAAAAAGTGGATATGCCATCGCTAACTAACATCCCGGTAATTGCGCCATTGATTTAGCGGCCAATCTCTCAATAAGTCTCGAAATAAGTAGTGCTAAGTCACACACTGTGCCCGTATCTGGTCAGTAATTACGGTTTGGTATGGGTGGGATTTCGTATAAATAAGCTAATGGTCGCTATATAAAGCGGGAAAATACTTGTTTCCGTCACGAAGTTTTGTCGTAACTTCAGCAGTTTGTATTAAACGTTTTCATATTTTTAGTTTAAGCCAACAGGAACTCTTGTGATATGGTTTGAATTTAGATTTTTACCTATCGATGAAAAACAAAAACTGGTTGTCCAGCTTCGTGTAAGTTTTAGCGCGCATTTTAAAAAACTATTTATCTTATCGAACAGTTGAAATATGGCACTTTTTTATTTTATTATAGTTTTATGTATATTTTTTTAAACGCTTGCTCAACTCGCGTATCAATTGCGTCCGTTTAAAATAAATATTTCAATTATTATTCGAATCAACATTAAAGCATCGATGCTTATTAATGGTGATGACCGTTGTTCTTTTTGGTTTCCGGCATTTTTCTGTTTCATATTTGTATTTAAGATTGTTAATATTATGGAAATATTTTTAGATAAAACTCGTTTCTTCTATGCATTTAAAGTATTCTATGAGTAGCTAAAGATTTAAAAATCTCTCGCAAACGATTTCCATTTTAGCACTTAAAGTTATTTGCCCTTTAATGTACGAGTATGATACAAATGAAACCGAAGATAATATTCTTTGAACCACCAATTTTGTAAATCTCCATTGCTTATTCGTCCGCACGCCCGCATCAATACAGGTGGTTATAGCGAAGTGTCAGAATAGGGGTTGGCGGTTTAATGCGGGGGATGATTTAAAAGCGAGGCAAAAACGTTGGAAATTCATCATCCATAAATGTATATTTCCCAGAAAATACACAAAAGATTTAAGAGTAGGCTCCTACCCGGCTACCTATGTTAGAAAGAGCGTAGAAGTTTAGCCCGAATCCAGTTTAGTAGATGTATTTGGGTTGAAAGCATTTCACTTCGGATTTAATAAAAAGTGTGTAAACATAATTTTCATTTCTAAACTAGTACTAAAGATTGTATAAGGCACACTTCTGAATCCGGAAAAATATGCTGAAAATACGCTCTTTTAAATATTTTTGAAGGAAGTTTTTTATAACTACGTAAAAATCCTACGTTTCGTGTTTGTTTTGCGTTATCTACATACTTTTCCTTTTATTCAGGAGAATTTAATCGTTATTTTGGTTGTTGAGAAAATAAACACTGAGAAGGAACATCTCAATTTAAAAGGAATGGTCCACAATCAAAATGATTGATGAATAAGCACGTTTAAGATAAATTATGTCTTGGGATTTTCCGTTTCTCGTGGTGAATAATTTCTCTTGGAGTAGAGACCACGTGTTTTATTAATAATGTCTCCACAAATCATATTTCTGTTCAAACCGAAAACGTTTTGTAAAACTTCAACATTTATTTATTTACTCACTTTAATGGTTTTCTAACTAAAAACATATAAAGAATGAGTTATTTTTAACACTATTTTAAGATATAACTGTCTGATATTGAGGATTCCTAAAAGTTGAAAGAGTGACGTTGTTGGGTGCCTGAAGGGCTTTCTAAATATAATTCGTAAAATTACTTTTTGTATTTTTATAAGAGGACCTAGCAAGGTAATAGCAACTCCCCCCCAACCACATTAATGAATTTAAAGTTAATTACGTTGGTTTTGAAAAAAAAAAAATTCTACCAGCAATGATTTAAAATAAAGATTATTGAGGATGTAGTGTATTTCGTAGAAGATTATTTTTACGCTTTCTAAAAATGGTATCGGTGCGTTTTAAAAAAGCTCAATATTGTGAATGAAAAATAATAGTATGTCTTAAAATATAATTTTTTTTTACAAGTTATCAGGATTATTCAAAACACTTTCAAAAAAAAAAAAATCGGATTAAGGAAAAGGTTTTGTCACAACTTTAACAATCAATTTTATTACATCAAATAACAAGACGGCTAAACAAAAAATATTGCTCGATAATGTCAAAATGAAACTCTGTCAATCTGTCTAAAAATTCGACGTTTACTAAGCTTTGGTACAAACATATACTTAGCCCAATACAGGGAGGGACTTGGCACAACTTATAGCAACAAGCCTCCTTTGATACCAAAGCTGGGGCAATGTGAACCCTTTCAAATGTCAAATCCAATGAATCGAACAAAGCGTAAAGCGGTTTGTTTTCTTTCCTGTGATATATTGGACTAAAGAAGTCGAAATTTCGTTGTTGGGACATTTTTCGCCCTCTTTTTAGGGGTTTTGCATCGTGTCACAGACCTTGTTTCGATTCTTTATTCTTTTCTCAGATCTAAATTCTCTATTCAGAGAAAGTTTCAATTAGATTGTCTTCCTAGGTTCCATTTATTTTCTTTATCTGAAAGGTTTCTCAGTTGAATCATTGTATGAGAAAAATTGATATTATCCAAAAAATAAACAGCGCTTTTAGAAAAGTTTATCACGACGAATAAAAAAATCCCTCTGACCTTTGAACACTCGTTGTGATCAGCAATACAAATACGCCGTAAAAATTCCAATCTAGTTTAAAATTTTCCACGTTTATGGGGTTCTATTTTCGGAGATTTTATTTTTCTTTATTCAATATTCCTTCTTGTGTTTTTTTAAGTCAGCTTAAAATTTCTACCCACCTCAGCTAACCCTTCAGAGTACTTAATTCACCTGCTTGAATACATTCAAATGAGGGTGGTCACTATTTAATTTTAACAGAGCAACGATTACAATATTTTTATATGTACAAATAAAACATAATTCTAAAAAATGAAAATTAGTCTGAAAAACGAATTGGCATTCGTGTTACTTGCATCATTTAGTCAGGGTCTCTAAAATACTCTAAACAACAAATTTTGTGTACAGAGGGACCTAAAATATAACGACGTCCATTTTGTTAGACATAGGTATACAGTTTTCCCCTACAGCCAAAAAGCCAGGGGGTCTCTTGTAGGTATCCCATACAAATAAATAAAATATTCAGATGATTTTTTTTCCATAAACAACATCAAAGAAAACCAAACAAAAGTCAATCACGTGAATCATAAAGACGAAAAAACATTATTGTTATACTGGCAAGATCTAAACCACACAAATGAATCCCCGTAATAGGATCAAGATTTAAGACCTACCATTAAATTAAAGTGTTAATAATAATGGTATGTAAAGTTAAGTATTATCGCGATCCAAATAGCTTTAGCGGTGAAAGAAGAAACGCGCCGAGTGTCTTTTTTGGGGGAATTAGGTTTACGATGTGCTTTTGGTTTGGCAGGCAGATTATTGCAGATTGAATGACTGCACGGGCTTTATTCATAGTTGGCAGCTGTGAACTCATTTCGAGGGACTATATTTGTATGTATTGAAGGTCACAGCTGTGGAACACTATTCATGCAACATTACTCAAAATATTAATCTTATGTTTTCTGATTTTTTCCACTGTTCGTGCTGAAAAATCATTTTTATAATAGTATTTGTACTTCGCATATAGACTAAAACCATAATTCGTAAAAACAACTATTTTCCGGTATCTTAATATTTATATTATGAATGGGTTTGGTGTTTTCAGTTTTTGGATAAATTTGTTTATTTGTGCAGGTGGAATATATTTCCTCTGTTGCGTCATTATTCAACATATTGTAATTTTGACTCATTCAGATACCTTTTGTTGTTAGATTATATTAAATAATTGTCTTTAAATTTACCTTTTAAGAAATCATTCGTTCACTCCTCCATTAATGGAGTTTCGTGCATTCACCCTTCTTTCAATATACTCAAAGGTTACCTTAATGATATTGATTATCGAGCTTATTTTCTAAAATACAGAAAAATCGTTTTTTTGTTGATAATCTTTATCCACTGGACATGCATATCTAATTTTGAATGGTGCTTTAGGAATCAGTTCAGTTCTCGCTTACCTCAAACTGTGGATTCCGAAGAATTCCTTCTCCAAGGAGTGTTCTTCAGCGCCTAAATTAAGCCCGGGAAATTTGAAAGTGTTTTACAAACCTAATGTAAACATTTCGCTTTAGAACTCTTCAAAGACGCCGAAGTAACTGCGTGGGAGATATCTTTTGATATTTTATTTCCGATCGATATAAAGTTTAACGATTATTCGATGCACGTAGAACGCTGACTAAGAATCGAGATATTTTGTTGAGGTTGACGATATTAAAATTTTAATCAGCTATTAAGTCGTAAACTCGGTTATTGGTATTAAAAATAAAACATTAAACGTCAGCAAATATCTTAAAAATGAGATTAAATAATTTTTATTAGTTATTTAATAAGAGGACCATATTATATTCAGCGTGAAAATGAATATATTTAAAAAATAAATTACCCAGATTTGAAAGAAATTTTGATATCGCTTCCCTCCTTAAAAAAAACAAATATGTGACTCCCTGGGTTGTACTTATCGTGGCCTTGGAGTTGGAAAATTGTTTTTCAATCACCTTAAAAAAAAAACAATTTTCCCTTATCCAACTTCAAAACCTTATTAAGTGATTAATAAATTAATTTAATATAATAACTTCAATAACGTGAAAGCAAAAAATTGACTTTCTTTTATCTACACTTCGATTCAGATGGCTAAAAACACACAAGCTGAAAATCAAACTCAAATAAGAACATTAAAACAACCCTTTTAATTAACACAAAATTCGGAAATAATATGCTAGTATAGTACCATGTAACGATATTTTGAAAATATAATAAGGTTGTGATTAGTATATTTGTTTTTGCAAATATAAAATAAAATACATAAATATATGGTAAGTACTTAAATATCTTGATTAGGTCTGGTTAACAGTTTTGACAAGAGCCCTTTTGATCAAATGTATTTATTCAATGCAATCGAGAACAACGAGGTAACTGTTAAAAAAAAATACTCACTGAAAACCTTAAGCATTTGCCTAACAACCCGTTTAGAATTAACAAAAAAATCATTTATCGTATTACTTGTTCTAGAAAGCCAAAAAGTGCGTATTTTTAGGTACTGACCTTTAAGAATTATAAAAGTTATTGAAACTCTTAGAACAATTTTTTCATCAGAAAATATAAATTTATCACAGATTTTTTTTAACGTTATTTATTTAAAAAAACTACATTGAACTCAGTCGATGGAGCGAAGTTGTACTTTAAAAGTGTATGATTAAATGCGTTGTACTGTTAGGTGCGCTAATTTCCATTGTAAAAAGTTTATTCATAAAAGCACATTGTTTTTTTATTAAATCTGAAAGTCTTACTAAAGTGGCATTAATTTCCCGAGCCAACGATATCAAATAAGCGCTCTCAGTGCTGTCAAACATAATATCATATGAGCCGCTAAGATCCCGATCTATTTTCGGAAAGTTCGAAGCGTTCCCGAAGAATCCCATATGCCGGGTCGTTATGACTGAATAAATATTCCTCGGCTGCAGACTGTGTCAGAGTTGTGTTGACGGGAGCCGTGTTGCAGTCAATCAGTAGGAAGCTGAGCTGGGATAACAACGGCGCACACAGAAGATGAAAGAACAACGAAATCAGTATGATGAAGATAACAATTTGGTTCAAATAAAAACAAAAAATTAAAATTACGTGTTTCAAAAAGTAACATTGTGATGCCCATTCAAAATTTCGGTCACTAAGTAATTACTTCTATATTTTTTAATAATATTTTATAATCAGATTAAGAGAAGTACTCTATCTTAAATTATCCACCGAGATACAATCCTAATTGGACGTAGTTATGCAAAAAGCATCCAACCCCAAAAATATAAAACTGAGAAAAAGGCGTTTGAAAATATAACCACACAACCAGTGAGGCAAAAAAAATTATATTGGTGATTTTTTATGAACATTATTATAAATAGGTAATTTATAATCCATCAATCTGTTTATTACAAAAACGAATTTCTTATATTATCCTGCATTTTATAATGTTTTTAAACATCAATTTAAGTGAAATATCTGCAATGTGTGTTGGTAAAAAAATGAATTACTGTTGTAATTAATTATTAAAATGGTCATGGCAACAGATAAACTAATTTAGAAGCACTAGAAATAAAGAAAGCCATTTAAATAGTCGTATTCTTAATAATCAGTTAAATTTGTTGGATATCAAATATATTTCCTGTAAACTCTAATATTTAATATTTCTATATAATTAGTAATATTTCTCATTATTCTTTTATCACCTTCTACGTTGACGCTTAACCTCTTTCATTTCATACGATTTGTCTCTTTCTTTCTGTTCATTTGCTGTAATTAAAATGTTATTATTTTGTTGTATTACCGTTCTCATATTTTACATTATATTGTGTTCTCCCTCTCTATGTACGAGTATATATATAACCACACGCTATGTATTTTTTGCTTAGTTCAATTTTGTACCCTGATGATGCTTAGGCTAAGCGAAAGCAGTAGGTCATACAAAATTAAATTAAATCTGTGTCTAATACAAAGTTGTTATTTCATTTTCATTACATATATTTCACTGCTAGACTGCATTCTTTTCCTTTAAAACATCTAAAGTTTATACGACACAGGCATAGTTAACATTATATATAAAAAATCCTATCAAACCAACATTCTTACAAAAGGTTCATTAATTTACCGGTGACGTCATCATACCGTAGACCGATGACAGTTTTGGAGGAAACGCTCCGAAGTGGGGCTCTATAGATATCAGATACTAGTTATTAAATGAGTAGGAGTGTTCGCTTGATGGATGAATTTCGGTTTGTTATGTATAGATAGAACCTTTGAGATAATAATCATAATAGCATATGGTATGGAATACGCAAGATCCTAATAAAATTAAAACGTCATAAATTTAAAAGACAACAATAAACAAATGGGTATATGCATACTTTAATTGTAGTCACTTTCTTCTTTGAAACCTTTTCAAAACTTTTCCTATATTTTCTTGGCGACAGGTGATAAACAAAAGTGGGAAATAGACTGAAAAATGTGTCATTTAGATTTACAGGGTCATTTATCACTTGATAGATTGACGGGATGCGTGGACGGATGATTTATTTTGAGAGCATTGTTGATAGTCGTCTAAAACTAGAACAATGCCTTGCGTGTAAATAGAACAAAAAGTATTATTTTTCAAGTTAGTTAACAATCACACAAAGAGAAAGGGATAACCCTTAGCGGATGAGATTTGAACTCCGAGATCTGATGTTATCTATTACTCTAGACCACTTTATTGTGAAGGCAATTATTAAATTGCGTTACCATTTCGCTCTACCTTTGTCAAAGCAGCAGCGAAAGAAGTTAAATATAAAAAAACGACAAGTTTTTGTTGAAAAATCAAGTTGTCATATAATGTTCTCGAGAATCGGACTAGTTTGACTAAATCAACGTTTGACATTTTTTAATGTTTTACCGTTTAATTTATTTATTATACGTTTACGGCCGCGAACGGGTGCCATTTTTTCATTGAACTTTAAAAACACCACCTGTAAAATGTTACAACCCCTTCACGCTTGTAAGTCACATAACAGGACATTGATAACATTTTTTTTAAATAACACAAAAAGGGTGCATTTTACTGAGCTTCTGTAAATATTGCCACTTAAAATTTTTTAATAAATATTTTGATTGAGTCATTTTGTACATCGAAATCGAGAGAAGTAAGAGAATATCATAATATTATTCAATAAAAGAGCGTAGAATTTTTTTTTTTAAATTTTCATTTTCAAAATTATTAATTGTATAATTGACTCACCTTCTCTGTTGCAACTCATCAAGTTCAACAATCTTTGCCGTAGACTCAGAAACAGTGAATTGCTGTTCCTAAATCATCACTCTACTAATTATGGGTATCATTCTCCACTGTCCAGAATGTCGAGACTTGTTAACTCAAGTCATGGTTTTGAAATTTTTGTAGCAGCTTAAATAATTTTTGTCATTCTTTACGACACTACCAAAACATTGACTTGACCTCGGCTTCGATTTGAATGTTCTTTCTTATGTAAATTTTGTCCTTTTCTGTCATTGCTTTATTCAAATATTTTGTATATGCTGCTTTTTCTCTGCTACTCTTTTTTCCCATTTCGTGTTTTGTATTTTTTTGTGATTAGACTTTAGTCCGTTAGTTTGTAAATTAGTAAATAAGATTGGCGCACATTGATTCTTGCTACTTAAAAAAGGAAAAGGGTAAGATTGAGTCACTTTGTATTGGTAGCTTAAGATATAAAACGAAACTTTAAAATAGAACCACCGCGATAAATTATTCCTAAATAAATAGAACAAACGCTTCAAAAATGCAACTTTCATACATTTGTATCTAAGATCTAAAACAAAAACATATACTCGTATGTACCCGATGAGTTTGTGTGGTTTGAATATCACGTTAGGAATGAAATAGGTATAATTACTATTTGTTCCTTTGCGAATTGGAATTGACTTCAAGTTGTCTACCTCAAAAATGTTTCCTTTGCTACTTATAAATCGTAACTATTATTAAATTTTAAACACAATTACATAATATTCTATATTTTCGTAGAAAGCAATTAATTTTTAGTTTTTACATATTTAATAAAAATGAAATAACAACTGTGTATAAGATCACAGATTTTATTTTATTTTTTATGACCGACCGGTTTCGCTTAGCTTAAGCTTCATCAGGGTACAAAATTAAACTAAACTAAAATACATCAATATACACCGTGCTCATATTCTTCACAAAAATAGTCATAGCAACAGATTGAATAATTTAGAAGCACTTGAATTAAAGAAAGCTGTTAAAATTATTAATAAATAGAACACATATACTTTGTTTTTAACCACTTTTTTATTTAATATTTTGTCTACCGGTTTCGGAAGTACCCTTCCATCATCAGGACAATATTAAATTAATCTTTAGATAATAACTTCATCTCTTCTGGAAGAAACATATGTGGAGATAAATTCTGTACACGATCAAAAAATGTATGTTTTGAAGTATCTGGAGAATGTATATAGAAAACAAAGTATATATGTTCTATTTATAAATATGGCAAGCCACAAAGTTAATGCTTTTTACGAATATATGTTAAAATTATTAATCATATTTTTAATAATTAGGTTAATTTGGCCAGTAGTGCAATATAAGATATATTTTCTGTACACTCATAAAATTTCTCATTTTTCTTTTATCACGTTCTCAGTTAACATTTCGCCTCTTTTATTTCATATGTTCTATCTCTTTCTCCCTGTTCATTTGTTATAATTTAAATGTTATTCTTTTGTTCTTTTACTGTTCTCTTATTTTATTTTAAATTATGTTCTCCCTTGTATGCATGAGTATATATATAAACACATACTGTGTATTTTTTGTTAACTTTAATTTTGTACCCTCATGATGCTTAGGGTCGCGAAACCGGACGGTCATAAAAAAAATAACTAAAATCTAGAGTCTTTTACAAAATTATTATTTTATTTTCATTACATAATGTTCTACTTTGCCAAAAGGTTAGCAGAATTCGCCGCGATCCGAGCCTCCGAGACGGAAGGTTTTTATAGAACGTATCGGAGGTACCTACCAACCACCTACACGCGTATGTCACGCGTTATAGGTAACAGCATAATAATATGTGCGTAGGTAAATATTATTATATCACTAAGTGGAATGTAGATTGAAGTGACTTGGCCGCCTTTGTTGTATACAAACTTTGTACCGTTCTCCTAGGAAAGGTTTTGGCATTTATTTGGCAAAATGATTTTAATGAATCTCACCTGTACGCTCCTTTATTTTTTTGCTATGATATAATATATTGAATTATGTAATTTTTTCTATTTTGAAAAAGTACTTTTTTAGTGATGTGTACATACTTACTTAGAATTCGTAAGAGAATAAAAAAGTTTTACCGCCACTGGTATATGAACTGTGAAATCTTACCACCAAGCTGTCAATGCTATTTGTTTCAAGGTTTGACCGTTGTAATATCAGTTAGTTTTTCGAAAAAGGCATTATTTATTAACAGCAGGTCTAAAGGGTCAGTGGTTGAGAATAACGTACTGATTTCAAATGGGATATTTTCTTTGTGACACCACTAAGAATCTCACTGTACGGCTTTCCTTTTTGGGAAATATTTTTTTGCGGAAGGAAGTTTGAAAAAAAACGAAGCATACATTCATATGTAGGCATTGATATTATCACTTTCGATTCTAAATGGTGGTCTCTCACTAAAGCTCAACTTGTTCATGGAAGAATCATATTAATAAAAAAACTTTCCTTATTTGCACTTGGCCAGGTTTTGCAACCTCAACGTATATGCCTACAGCCAATAATCTTTTCGGTTTGTCAAGAAAGTTGTCAGTTTTAATTAACTGAGGTTAATCACAATTCGTTAGTTGATTGGATATTGAACAGATTAAATTTAACTAGTAGTGATGTGTACATTATATCTTGTGATACGAGTATTTTTTTGTTTCAGGGGAATTAATTAACCGTCGCGTCGCCACGCGTTACACCTGTAAATGATTTCTACGTAGGAAATACCTATTTATTCAGAAATTGGTAGAACTAAGTATAGCTTTTGACAAGGTAATTCGTACGATAAGTATTATTATGTGCAGAGGGATGATACAAGCTTTGATGTACACCATTCAAATTAATTTGCAATATATATATATAACGTAATGCTTGAGATACGGGTTCAAATATCGGATAATTCAAAATGTATAATTCAAGATCGGATTAGAGTCCCAGTAATTTGTCGAAATAATTGAAACTCACGACAGCTTACTTTATATATATTTGCATGCGGACAAAAGATAAACTAAAACGGGCGATGTTTATTGATATTTGGCCCTTTTTTGTTGGGTTTCTTCAAAGTTTTTGGATTTTTGTTTTGAAATGGGAAAAAATAGAAAAAAAATTGAAAAGTGATGGACGAAGTATTAAGGTTTTGGCACTCATAGATTTCAAACACCTATAAAAAACACATATTATTTTACTGTTAGAAAGAGTTGCCGCCAGAAAATAATTTAACCATAAGTACCTATGGCAAAAGTTAATTATTTGAAATTAATTCATGTTTCTAAACTGTATTTAAATTAAATGTTTTATTTATACTGATGATGTACAATGTACACCTATTTCGAATTATTTTCTATTAAGAAGATCGAACTCGGGTCCTGTTTCATACAAAAAAAAATGATTTGAATTTACGGCTGAAATACTCCAACCAAACTGAATAATATTTACAAAAATATTTTTTTTGACGTATATCTAACATAGTACGCCCTTGAGTTAAATTTAATGATAAAATAAAGGTTATATAAAATTTCAGTTTTTTATGAATAATTAATGAAAAATCGCGGTATGAACTCAAAACACGATGCATGCTATTTTTATGTTTTCATAAGTTAATATTATTTTACAACTCAAAATAAAATAAATTATTCAGAAAAATATTTGCTGCACATAAAACATAGGTTCTGGGAATTATATTGTAATGGAATACCAGCTATCTACAGTGCATTGATTGCATTCCGATTAAAACCATATTGCTTGAAATAGTAAACCTTTCTTTCATTAAAAAAAATGGAACAAGGTGACGAAGCAAACATTTATTTTATTGCATACTTTAATATTTGTACAGTGGCAGTTTCATTTTTTTAAGTCTCGTGTTTGTTTTGTGTTTATAGCTTTCAGCTCGCAGCTGTTTTAAAAAGCATTAAAAAACATGTCATTAATTAAAATGAGGTTTTTTCTCTTATAATTCTTGGTCGCGAATAGTGGCTTTAACGGACCTGAACCGAAAACCAAACACAATAAAAGTTAATATTCTTATAGCAGACCATTATCCATTTATCATTTATTATGCAGGTTGCAAATTCAAAAGTTTTCCTTTTAGAACGTTTTTATGATTCATATGGGACATTACCTAAATTTCAAATAACGTTTTTTTGGATTTATTATATGTATACGTAAGTATCAAATAATTACTATTCTTTTAGGGCCCTCTCAAAGGGAAACTATCAGACAATCTTATGAGCTACGAGATTCAGCATTTCCCTTCACTATGTATTTCAACAACCTTAAAAAATAATTGGACATATTTATTACATGTACGTAATTGGGTGGTCGTTTCATACAAACATTTGAACACAAAACTAATTATTAGAAAAAGAAAGCAAATTCTGCATCAATTGAAAGGTGATATGTGCACAAGAAGTGTTTAATGAAGCATGTCATTTTGAAAACGAATTGAATATTTAATAGTGGATAGATTTTTGCTAGTCTAAAGATGGGTAGGTACATAATACCTTAATCCAGTCAAATCGTAAAGTCAACCTTTTTTAAATCGTGCTTTCAATAATAATTTAATTATTAAATACATAACATCGTACAAAAAAGTGTACATTTTTCAGGTTTATTCCAAAATACCCTTGACCTCTCGTAAGTATTCAAATAGTTCCAATATTTTGTACAATTTCTGAAAAACATGTATTTTCATTTAATTTGTTTTTATCTTCTCCTTTAGTATATCCTATTAATGACATAAAATGTTTAACCTATTTGCAGTCCATGTACATACACCTCGAATATCTGCAGGGAGAATGCTTTTCATTCCAAGTAACACACTACTACATTTCCTGTGTTTCAGCCAGTAGGCAATACTAATAAGGCCATACAGAACAGTGGAGCGGACAAAATACTTGAGAGTTGACACAAATGCCCCGAATCACGAAGCCACGCGCCCCGAACACAATCTTCCATTGTACAGGAATAAAGAGATACTTTTACATGTTTTGTTGTTCGTATCTGTGACAGTTGCACGACCATTGTGTCGAGAAGTCGAACAAAAGTTTTTACTTGTGTTGATGTACGATATATTATACAATATGTGTATCGTATATTATTGTACATCGCCGTGGCTCCAAACTCCGAACTCCAAACTGAATAGTTTTATAATGATGCATTTATTAGGAGCGAACACGAAACGTAAATGAATGGAACACACTTCATTTCAACAATAATATAATTGAGCTTCGAGTGAATGTTCGAAAATTTGCATCATTATTTCGTGGTAAAGCGTAGGATGTAATAAAAAATATATTAATTGGATCATTTCAACAGCACCGCTGGTGTGGAAAATCACCTGAAGGGCATTTTATAATGTATATCGTCGACACTTTGATCAAAAATGAGTTCAATATGCTGCTTTGATCAGTTTATTGTATCGAATGCTCTGATTTTCGTTTGATTGAAGACTTTTGTGGTCTTTCAGCCATTTATAATATATTGACCATTTGGAAGAAGGCTTAACTCAAGCGATACAAGTTTGGGACTTTTTAGCTATTTGTCGCTTCAGGTTACTTGGTGAGAGCATTGAGTTACCTGAGTTAACTTTTTTTCAAAATCCAACCATGATTATGAATTTTATTGTAAAACAAACAAAATAAATAAATGCTCTGGTGTAAACTTCCCAAAATGGCGCTTCAGCCTTTTTGCCTTTCCGGTGACGATTGAATGCATTGATAAATGAACAAAATTGCTATTAAACAATCGATGCATATTCGGGTCGTAACAAGTACCCATTGATTTTAGTGAGAGAGTATTTTCGTTTATTAATGATTTAATGTAGAATTTCAATCTGCTCAATTCATATTTAATTAATGTCAACGAGACAGTTCACATGTTGCACACATAATGTGAGTACCTAGATAGAATGTACATCTAGGTTAATACCGCAAATTCTTGGTTCTGCTCATCAAAATATGTGTTGAATAATGCTCACGTCATGCATCAAGGGGTATCATCCTACAATGCTATTTTTGATTATAAAGCAGAAAGACATATTTAAGCACATATCTACATACATATCTCTATTATTTTTTAAAATAATTTAAATGTATGTATTTTTTTATTTTTTTTTTTACTTTTTATTTATTTAACTTTACGTTTATTTACAATATTTTACGTACATTGTCCTCCACGCTAGGAGTTCACCTGTGATGTGGAGGACACAATATATATGCACACTTTGTAATTTGGTGCTTAGGCTAAGCGAAACGGGTCGGTCATAAAAAATAAAATAATATTAAGTTATTTTTTATATTAAATTCCTTGAATTTTTTGTTGTTGTTGCTTCTTATTTTTTGATATGTATTCCTTCAATATTACTCAAAAAGAGTAAATATTTTACAATGTTATTGTTTTATACGTCATAGAAAACCTGTGTCTCTATTTACTAGAAGTCAAAATACAAAAAAAATTGAAAATGATACGTTAGGTTAGGTTGGATTTGGTAATGTTAGGTAAGGTTATCTAGGTTCAGTTACGCTCAGTATGAGTATAAATAAAATTTTATAAAAAATATGTTTCCATCATAAATTATTCATAAAATCCCGTCGTTGTTATTTCACTCCAATTTTAGAAGCAACACGAGAGTCGAGGGTCCGACACTTCTTTACGAGCAAAGTTATCAGCCGCTTAGAATTTAGGGTCGTTATCTAATAAATCTAGTCAGGAAGTTTACCAACCGACGGTATACCGTCCTACGCACTCTAGGCCTCTGTGTTACTCTCCCAGACTTAGGCCTGACCACTTATTTGATTAAATGATTGATAATACGCTGACAAGTTTGCTGGTTGGGAGTAATTAAGCTAAGTTGGTCTTCCCCTGAACCCTACAATTGAACTGACCAAGTAATTTTGTAATTAATCGGATGAAAATCAAATTAATCACTCCAAAAAATGTACGGGTAGGTATACTTTAGGGGCCGAAGGTAAATATAGAACACTTGGTGCCATTGAGGTATTGTAATATCAAACTTCGCTATCTTATCCTTGCCTATCTGTGATTTCTAGCAGTTGACAAGTTCATAATAGAGCTCTGATACCAACCCTGGTGTAGGGCAGTGAGACAAGTAGGACATGAAACTAGCAGAGTAAGGAATAAAATAGACGGAATTCTCCGAGTGCTGTGGAAGTGAAAACCCTAAAGCGTTTTATAACCATTTAATTTAACTTAGAATTAATTATCTTGGCAAAGCTTTATTTTGAAATTAATTTTTGAAAAAATATCAATAATTTTCAAACGAAATATGAAACGGAGAATAAAAAGATTGGGTTGCGACCAAGACTTAAACTCGGAACCTCTTCTTTATTTACTATTGCTTATTCCGATTTTTTACCCTAGGTTCTGCAGCATGGGCAAGAACCATTACATATTTATATACCATTATATAATGTAAATATGTTAGTTGTAAGTCACTAGTTATAGGTATGAGGCATAAGTTAATATTAAGTCTTTGTTTTAATATTATGTTGTAAAGCGCCCCTGAGGTATATTTCTGTCACGAAAACGGTTCTATATAAATCACCCAATTATTATTATTATTATCAGGGAGTAATGTATTTGCTAATTAAGCTAGCGAAACCTTTTTAGGTACTGTATTTTTAATCAATCTCATATTACTGTTCAAATTATAAAAATATTTTTTTTGACCCAATAAGGAATCGGAAGAAATTGAATAATATAATGCTTTTTTGAAGCAAATTTTCGTAGGTAAATAAA
Organism: Drusus annulatus; assembly: GCA_022651775.1. NCBI lineage: Eukaryota > Metazoa > Arthropoda > Insecta > Trichoptera > Limnephilidae > Drusus > Drusus annulatus. The sequence goes on from JAGWCC010000334.1 coordinate 322,576, forward strand.
ACCTTAAATATTTTTTTTACTTTCATCACAACGACTCGTCTTTGAATTTGACGTCAATCAGTTGTTAATATTTCCACGATGGCGTCTCAATCGGGATAGGAGAATGTCAGAGCGTTTTGAATTAGTTCACAGGTAAAAAAAAAACTTTTCTTAAAGGTTTGAGTTCTATGTAAATAAGAATTTAACAATATAAATATATTTTTATTTGTATTCCTCACTATGTAAAGAATTTAAAATGACGCTAAATTACGATTTTTCCCAAAAAAAATACTACAATAACTACTAAATCAAAACATATTTTATATCCATGTTTATAAAGAAGTGCAAAACATTTACTGTAATTTAGTTCACTTGCAGGTCACATATTATTAAGTACTTTTTCAGTGAGGGGAATAATCGATTTTTATTAGGGGTTGTAAGCATACAACTTCTCTGATCATGCCATAATATTCATAGCTTGTGTCCCTAATAAATCATGATTACGTATTGTATAAATGCAATGAAAATTATACTGATTGTGATTAATAGAAAACATTTAAAAATTATGCGCATGATTTCTAAGGTTCTATTAATAAAGTCTGCTCTGGGAATATATCTAAATGTTTTTTTTTAGTTAATGGAAACCACGCTGTTAATGTTGTTGCCTTGGTAACAGTTAAGATAATTGGAAATATCTTTAAAAACTGTCATTACCTAAAACATGACTTCCAGGTATCTGAATGCGACATCTGTCAATTTTTTTTTGTCTTTTACGTGATTTTACTTCCGTAAATACGCTACAAGAGTATTTATGTTTAGGATTATGGCACGTCCAAATATGAGGGAATATTAGATGGCAGAGGGAAAAGAGCAGAAGGTGTTGGATAAGGGGAAACAGTATCCTCGGGAATTACCCGGTGATTTGAATCCAGTTATTAAACATAGTAAATTAATGTAGTGTGATTTTTCAAGTTCAATTTTTAAGAACTTCAGTTACTAATTTAAAGTTTTTTTTTTACGTTAATACCGCACAAGAGACTTAACTGCTCGCAACCGTTTAAAGCCAGTTAGACTATGTCATCCCCAATAGAAGTATGTTGTGAGGTTGAAGGTAGAGGGAAGGGGAAGGGGATGAGGAAAAGGAAGGTTGGGAAGTACCTGGCCATTCAGATCTGGTCACCAAACACGGCTAAAGCCATTTCAAGCAACGTTTCAATTCTGAATGATGGTCTTTAACCAGGGTGATACTTAAGAGTATCTACCACTTGGGAATTTGTCGCAAATATACTTTTTAATAAGATATATCAATTAAATGTGATATGACAAATATTAATTAAATAAAAGTTATTAGCGCACGCCGGGATTGAACCCACGACCTTTGGGTTCGTAGTCGAGTGTCTTACCATTAGACTATGCAGGCCGTCACAGTATATTTTTATTATTTTTTAAATGATATTCTATTGTTTCCTCATTGTTTATTTAATTTTATTTTTTAATTTTGTTCTCCATCTGTACGTATATACTCGTATACGAGTATATAACTGCACACTTTACATTTTTTGTTTGGTTTAATTTTGTACCACGATAATGTCAAGGCTAAGCGAAACCGATCAGTAATAAAAAATAAAATAGTATCCGTGGTCTTATAAAGATTTATTTTTTAATTTCTTTAAATTAATTGTATTCATAATTAAATAGACAGATACGAAAAAACACGTACCAATGAAAGACATCTTGAATTACAATTTGCCGGATTTTACATAAAGGAAGCAGGAACAGAGGTAAGGTTCTCACCACTTTGCCACGGAGGCCGTCATGTGCGACGCGTTGTCATGTTGACACACACTTTTAATGACGCTCGGAGGAAAGTGTAGAAAAAGGTAATGACTAATGAGAAAAAAGTCAATCAAAACGACGATCACTTTGTCAATGTCATTGAACCAGGCAATTGTTTACTGAACGGGGAGTGGGCTCGTACGAGTAGCTAGGGCTGAACACGGAACCTTGTGGGTTAAAAGCACAACCAACATTTTTATATAATTATTATGCTCTCCATCAGTCAAATTATTATACTTCATTACAGTAAAATAATAACAATATTAATATAATATTTTTATTTTTAGCGTATACAACAATCATATTCAGTTGCCGTGACGACTTGTGGCTTTTATTGTATTTCAGGCATAACTTTATAATTAATTTATTTAGACGAAACGATTTACTTTAAATTCAAAATTTCAGGGATTTGATTTTATGCACAGTGAAACGAATAATTTTGAAATATTTTTATAAAAATGGAAATATAAATTTATATACTTCGACCATGAACACAAATATTTATTTCTTTTTCTAGAAGAAGGCATTTACGATTTTTTTTTAAAAGGTTAAACAGCAATTATGGATTTAGGAATAATTCATTTTTAAAATTCTAGAAAACAAAAATTTCAAAAGTAGGTACCATGATAAACTGCGTCTTTTATTTATCAGTTTTAAAGTTTCTGTGTGAATCAGCAGAAATCTAAAAAAATACTTTGAAACCGAAAGCAGAAAAAAGCCACACAAGGAAAAAAAAACTATGTCTTTATAAATAGTTATAACATGGTAATTACAATTAATACTCAGTCATAACTACAATACGTCACAGGGTTGACAGCAGTTGCCGTGAAGTGAACCAATTTGGTGCACGCGCACCGTGCTTTAATTTTCGCAAACATAAATTACTTTAAACGGCTTAGCCGCAATCTAGGCCTACTTGGTAATAAAGCAAAAGCAATACTAATGGTGATCGACAGGGCTAACACTTTCGTGATATCGAAAACTCGTACATAACTGAAAAAGGCCAGAAACTGAAAAAAGCCGAAAACTCTCCACATTGATGTGCATATATCATGGGTCGAGGGAGGCTGTGAAACAGAGGTGAAACAATAATTTTAATAACAAAAAATGCTCTTAGTAAAACGTAAAAAAAATGATTACTTAGCGAAATATAACGTAGAATGAAAAAAACATATGTATCGTTAGAGGTTAAATTTTCCAAATATTTCTGTAAGGTGTGGAAATGTGGATACCTCTACCAGGCTAAGTGATATATTGTAGAAGTTTTAAACAGTGCCAGGGAATATTTATCTTTCTTCCTGTGTCAACTGTGGTTAGGGTTGCACAAATGAGGAAATAATCTTTTCTACCTAACGGACGGGCTCCTTTTAGCTACTGTAAGGCTTTTTTGTTTCTATGTTTATATACAAATGCCATTGTGAAATTTTGAATAATATTTTTTCTGTGCTTATAGCAATGTTTAATTTAAGTTCACTTACCAGGCTAAGATGAAATATGGACAGATACGAAGGGGATCGTTGCTGGGCGTCCAGTAGTCGAGATGAGGATGGAAGGATTAAGGTTTGACTCGTGAGAGAGAATGCTCAGATATCCATGGAACCCAAGCACATCAATCTGTCCTTTCTGGAAGAGTTGAGTATTAAATAAGGGTTGTAAACTGTTTGTCTACAGCAATGCATCTTATCATTTGTTGATGATATTAGATGCGGAAGGTAGCATGGACAGTTAATTACACCAATATATATATATAGAAGATCTAGGCACCCAAAACAGGCTGTCAACCATTTGGCTAAAAACTACCCAGATACATTTTCGAAATAGACATGAACATACTAAAAACTTAAGACCATAATATGAAGAAAAAAATGGAAGGCACGAGAAGCAAAGAAAAAACGTCGATACTGTGAACTGATTAAGTTATTAAAAGCATCCAGAATATCGGTGGTCACAGTTCTCCCACAAACTCCAAGCAGCACAACACCGTTAGTAGAGAACAAATCTGGTTCATCAGAGCAATCTGCGTGAGAGTCAGGGACACTTTTAGTATCGCCCTTGTGAAAAACAACCATTCAGAATCAAAACGTTGCTGAAAAAGGCCGCTAAACGTGTTTAGTGACAATATCGGAATAGCCAGATATCTCCCACCCTTCTTATTTCCCATAACCTTCTCCCCCGCTTCCCCAAATCTGACCGCCATACCCCAAAATAAAATATACTTTAGTTTAGTTTCACTTGTTCCGGGTAGTTGGGACTCGTGCAGTAATCACATTTAAAAGAAGAGGTAGAATCCTCCGCAAAGATACAATGCCTAAATATTATTAAATATTACTCACCAACCTTCCTCTTCCCCATCTCCTTCCTCTCCCCACTACCTTCAGTCTCAAAACATACCCCGATTGGGGATGCCATAGTCCCACTGGCTCTAGACAGTTGGGACTCACGGCATTCGACTATATACGAGTATATATATTTTTTAAAATAATCATAATAAATCCATGTCATGAGTATGCATAGCGATATTGCACAAACAAAATTCATTCGAAAATCACAAAATACAGGATAATTTAACATGCCACCAAAACAGTTTAATAAAAATAATTGATAATTCAGTAAAACCATACATAGCTACCTTCGGGCCATACCAACAAAAAAAATGAACAAAGGAAAGCCTATTTTGCCATCAATGTCAACCCTGGTTGACGGCCAAAGATCGCCCGATAAAGTACGAAACACAGGGTGTTCACTCAGTCTGCGATAGTTTCAATTTTTGTTGTAATTATCTAGAGGGAGGTCTTTCCGTTCGCGGTTGGTCTTATAAAGAGTGCGCGCGCACCGAATTGGCGGGTATTCCGGTATCTACGTAAATTTTGGAAATACATGTATCATATAAATGGGGTTACTGTGTACTAAAAGCTAGTGGGATTCCCCAGAATATAAATAATTTATGTTTTTAAGCGTTAGAAATTATTTGCATTATTATTTTTCAACGGTACATTAGTGTCTTTTGAAGTAATAATACAATAATATAATGTTGTTTCTACGGCAAAACTAGATTTCTTACACGCATGGAACATGTATATGTTTTGTGTTTAGGTAAGCCCGCAGTCATTTTTATAGTTTTGTTACCCAAACAGTACTTCATGAAATCAAAGTATCATTAAAAAATTAAGTAATTTTTTGGTTGTTTAAAACTTTCCACTTTGTGCCTAGGTACGTATAATCATCTAAATATTATCCTCATATGGTTTTTTTAACGTCAGCATTTTTTGTAAGGAAAGCGAATATTTTTTAGGAGATTAAAGTTTTTTTTATAATCAACTGTGTTACTCACTCTGTTTTCACTAACCCATGCCGAAAAACTAATAAAATGGTTTTATGTCCAAACATGTTTTGTTTTAGAAGATAAACTGCGTTTTATTTTTAAACTACAAAAATACCATGTAATTTTTTTTCGATATCAAAACCCCGGGAGCCCGGAACAGAGACAAAGCTCCCAAAGGCTGTGCCGTGGCGCTATATTAATAAATTAAGCTAAAAAAACACAATTTTCAGGTAAAAAGGGTAAAACAAATGTATGCATCTACCCAAAACTTTAAAACTGTAATTGCGTTTTCTTTAATTCAAAAAATATTTTGTCAGTACCTACAACAACAAAAATACGTCATCTTCAAAAATAATGTGTGAGACTCCATTCGTTTGGCACAAGTCCTAGTAAGATACCGATCAAATAAATCTAAATTTGGTTTAGGGGAAGAATTCACGTGGAGAACGGAATCCTCGGGGCTCACACAAAAAGCTCCAAGTATTCAGTATCCCGCGAACGGCCCGTGGGAACGGACGCCTGTCGCGAGCAACGCTTTCGGTGAAAACGCTCGTGTTACGAACTTGGTGAATGTAGCATTGAATACAATAGTGAGACACTAGTGACAAGTGAAGAGAAGACAATAAATTACTGTCGATTGTGATTTATGAACCAATAATTTGTTTATAATGTTTATCGAAAGCCGCGATGAACGATTTATTGTTATAATTCATATTTTTTCAAAGATGAAAAAAAACTATTGCTTATGAAAAAATAATATTGTACTGCTTTGGGTTATTACATGGTAAATAATATATATATATAAAAATGATACAAATATTAGGAATTCTTATTTTAATAAGGCATATTAAAATTAATGTATTGAAACTTTTTAGATGAGTTAAGTGTTGTATTTATTCAAATAATCGCGAACATTCATTTGGGTGATAATTTTTTTATTTATTTGTAGATGCTAAAATAGCTATTTTTTCAAATTTTTAAAACTAATCTAAAACTTAACAGCAAACATCACATATTTTTTTTGAGCCGTCGGGTTTCGAATCGGCAACATCCCAATTCATGGTCTAATGCATGCACAGAGGTCGAAAATTTATTTATATTATGTACTTAAATAGTATATGCAACAGAAATATAATTTTGTTTTCTTAATTTTACACTAAAAAAATAATTGATTCTTAATATGTTGATTCCTATCATAAAGAACATTTAATTTCTATTTTGTATTCCAACTTTAAGTGACGTAATCTCAATATCAAAAACCTATTTAACATTAGAAGTAAATTTAATAAGATCCCAATTTATAAACATAATTAGCTTAATTATAATTTTATATAGGTTTCAGATATTATATTTAAGTTTTGAAAAATAGTGCTATCGTAAAATGGCCCTGTAATCAACGAGTGTTGACGTGTTCCGCGATTTATATCAGTTCAAAGTGAGGATATACGTCTCTCAGGTTTCATTATTTCAAGCCAGTTCGGCCAGACTCTAAATTAATATTACAATTCTGTTGGTCTGATCCGATAGTGGCGGTGTAATGTGCTTTCAAATGTCACCACAAAATAATTTATTCATTTACAACAAATGGCATTGCCAACTAGCCAGCGGACCGTGAAGTAAAAAGCATTGGTCAAGAGAATAAACTACCTTTTGATAGCCTCTTTCCGGTATTTTTTCACATGAGCCTGAAACAAGGATTTGATGGTTTCACAACTGCCTAATTCATTCACTGATGGTTACTGCTATGTGCTTTTTTTGTTTGTATTAACAGCTGTTACGACATGTTTGCAGTGTATGAGGGTATGTCTTTATTACCAAGCAGTAAGGGTTTATATTTTATATCACTCGTGCAAATGTATGGTCATGTTCGATACCTCATTTTGAATAACTCTTGAAACACAATATTACTAAAACATGTCTCATTTTATAGTATTAAAAATAATTTTAAGTGCTGTAAAGTGACTTGCTTTCTAAATACGACAATCGTGGGGATAGGTACACAAATTTGTTTTTATTTATAACCAAACGGTTGTTACTACCAGATTTCGCTCGAGTTTTTAGACTCTCGTTCAGAAATATTTAGTGTTTTTGTACAAATTGAAAAATATGGAACTGCGTTTTGGCTTTTTATAATAGATGAATATATGTTTCGAAGCTTCACAGCTCATGATGAAAATTACGTGTGAGCTAAAAATGCATGAAGCCAGAGTTTGTCTTTGGAGTGTTTGTTGCTTAAGGTAAAACAAGTTTTCTGCTTCATAATTAAGAAGAAAATAGCATTTTGTGGGTTTTTTTGAAAAAGTGTGTGACAACCGGTTTTTTTCAGTAACCAACTAACTAACCATCACGCCGTTTCTCCGCAGGGGTAGGCAGAGAGGACGGACCGCCATATAACTCTGTCTTGGCACACAATCCTTGCTTCAATTACATTCATACATCGTCTCACGCGTACTCTTCTGTTATTCTGACTCTTCACATGACATTCACCGATTTAAATATTTTATTTACTTGATCGTACCATGTCTTCCTCGGGCGTCTTCGACTTCTTCTTCCATTCACTTTCGCATCACACATTCTTTTTACACTCCTTTCTTCGTTCATTCGCTCTACATGCCCAAACCATCTAAGTGTCCCTTTCTTGATCCTATTCATTACGCTCACATCAGCCTTGCATTCTTTCCGGATATCCACATTTTTAATACGATCATACACGGTTTTACCGCACATACGTCTCAAAGATCTCATTTTTCAGTACTGCGTATATTTTTCATATAATTTCATAAAAAATAGGCTAGACTTGATATAATAGATAACATGCACAATATTCTAAAAAGCAATCGTTTGTGCATTTTTGCTCGCCGAATTTTGGTGCAATTAAAATATATTTAATGCCTTTTACCGGATAACAACGTTTCGGGTTCGCATTGAAATAATTTCCACAAGGCTGCATAATTCAGATGTAAAAAATAATTTAAATAATTATTGTTTTGCTAGTTAGTACCTTTGTAATGCATTCATTAGATTTTATCAATCTAATTACCATTCATTAGGTGTAGCAAAAGGGGAAGCGCATGGTTATTTATTATGTCGGAATGAGATAACAATCAAATTAAAAATTAGATTTCTTTCTATTCGTTAATAATTTATAATAACCTTCTGTTTTAAGCCAGTGGATTGAAAACATTTTCCATGGATATCATATGTCACCTAAGCTCAACTTTGCCAACATATTTTTATTAAAATTATAAAATTGAATCATTCTCCCCTCTTAAGCAGATCTATCAGAGTGTAAATAATCTACGACAAAAATTGGTTTTGCATTATTTTTTTATTATGTTTATTTTTCAGCAGTGATTGTAGTAGACTTTACATGACGTTGTATTTTGATAAACTTTAAGAACAGTTTATTTTTCGGTTTCCGAAATACATTTCACATTTTTAAGGACTAAACAATTTGAATGTAATATGTGAAATGTCATGGAGGAGGTACATAGTGAAAGCGAGATTTTGCGGAGATACGTATGTTGTTGAAATGGATGAAATATTCGGGTTGCTTAAGAGTATAAACTTCCAGTGAACCTGTGCTCCATTGTTTTACATAAATAAAATGCGGCTGCGGGAAGAACAAAGGAAATAAAGGACTGATAAATATTTCTCAAGGGAACATGATGGAAGTGATTCGTTTAGTACTCTACCTACTGGTTTACACAGTCTTCGTTTTCGATGGTAAGTCTATACATTATATTCTTTCTTTTTTACTCTCCATTGTGAATTGTTTTCAGGTTTTTTTTTTCACGTTAATACGTTTCCATGTATACGTGGTGGGTCATGCGTGATGCATTCATCTCACCTCCGGCTGACAATATCGTCGCTGGAAAGGCAAAAGAGCTTAAGTGACACATTGATGCAAGTAAGTTTAATATGCAGTTTTGATCAGTTTTCTTTTCTTCATCGAATGCTCTGAGTCTTGTTTGATTTTTAAGACTTTTTTGTCCCTTCAGGCATCTAAAATATATTAACCATTTGGGAGACGGCTTGACTCAAACGACAAAAGTTTGGGACTTTTTTTAGTTTTTGTCACTTCAAGTGTCTCGGTGAGAGAATTGAGTAAATTAAAAAAAAAATTCAACCAGGTACTGAAATCTTATAATTTTGTTGTAAAATAAACAAAAAACATGTTTAAAGTTCTCAGGTGTAAACTTCCCAAAATGGCGCTTCAGCCCTTTTGCCGTTCCGGCAACTAAATTTTATGGATGACAAGATTCTGACAACACGAATTCATAGGTTAAAACTATCTGCTCGTCATGCATTTTTTTATAGTCTGGAAGAACTACTTTATACGGCGAACAGGATATCTTATCGAGGCAAATATTTTTTCTTCCCAATGCAAAAAAAATGTTTAAATTAAGAAACTACTTGATTCAAAATAAGAATGTAAATTTGACAGGATCACTCCCCTTGTTTGTATATTTAGAAAGATAATAACATTTGTTTTTCTTGATAAGTAGCTATAGATTATTATATTGAATGTTATTGTGAATCATTCGTTTTAATACTTTCACATTTATGATAATTTAGTCAACACGCTAAGGGTGGCTACTTTGGTAAGAAGAAAACTCAATGTTATGAGAATGCTTTCATCTATGATTAGAAGCATCTCAACTGATTGCTTTGATCATTTAAAAATGTTTTTCGTTATTTTGTAAGCGCTTAATCGTAAATTAAATATTATATTAGTGTTCAAAAAAACTTATTTTGGTTACAAACGTTTCGTATTACAGTACCCAATTAATTTTGAAAAACTCGCGAAATTTAATTTAAGTGAAACATTCTTTAGAATATGTTTTTTCATATTTCTTGGGTGTTTAATTCTGGGATAAAAAATAATCCCCAACAAGATTGCGTTAACACAAATTGAAAGTATTTCTGTACGTAAGCCGGTATTCCAAGTATTTTATACGTCCTGACCTGACGTTTCAAAGGAATAATAATAATTACACCTTGATCGTCGTTAAATTTTCTCGAAGGGTAGACAAAAAATGAAATGGTTTTTTGATATTTGACAGCCCGTAAACGTTAGGAAATAATAAAACTTTATGTAATGTTATAAAGTAACCGTTTACGGCTGATCCTGATCAATATTCCGTTTTATGAAATTTTATTACTTATGCGTAATAAAAAGATTTTGCGCAGTGTTCGCAGGGTTAGGAAGATCAATAATATCTCTCCAAAGTATCCTTTAACGCCAACACTTCTCGTTTGATCCCATTTTATCGGCTTTGTTAAAACGAACGAGGCCCTTTGAATGGAATAGAATTATTCAATTCTGAAGTGAATGATTTACGAATATGTGAGTAATTTGAACGAATAGGTTATAATATTTCCTAGGATCCGTGAAGGTAGTACGAGCACTACGTGGAAATCTTGTAAAATATTCTGTTACCCTTTTCGTCTGTGATCGGCGACCCGGTTTTCCAGCATCTCGTACCAACCTCATGCCGGTTGGCTAATTTATATATTCAGATTTAAATTGCCAATACAGCGACAAATTAACTGATCATGAAAATAACGTTGACGATATTTTAAAAGAAAAACATTACATGGATGATATTCTCAATACACTTGACTAAAACATTTACTGAATCCGTCTTCACGTATTGAAAATATTTTTGAATTAAAATAGAGAATTCTCACTTACTTATTATTCAGTAAATATATTTTAAAGAGAGTTATAATAATATTTTTGTAACTGTAAGGTTCATAATGATTCTTTAGAAAAAAAAACACTCACCACCGTGACATTTTAGTCTCAGGGTCACAGTTGAAACTTTTTGTAATAATTTAAAAAATAAGAAAGATCTTCCTTTCCTCATAATGTAAGTACATACTTAGTTCGAGACTTGTTGGCTGAAATTTAAATTTCATCTGATAGTATCGTTCCTTATAAAATAGACTTCCAAAACAATGACTGGCCCCACAAAAAGAAAGCCGAGTGCTTCTTTCATCCCTAATTTATCGAAAAAGTTGTCTTCGGATATTAAAACGTCTCGAGAATTGAACCTTTTTGTTTTTTCGCTGTCATTGAAAAGAAGGAAAAAGGTAAGGACGAACTGGATATAAAAAAGAGAAACCTTTAATGGAAAACGCGGTAACAGCTTATTGATTCATCTCATTTCAGAAAAGCCTTTTCTTAACATTGTAGGAAGCTTCCGGAATAAAAATCTTCTTTGTCTTTTCCAAGTAACTTATGTACTTACTAATTTACTAATGATTTTCGAAAATATTTCAAAAACTGTATTTGTGCTCATCGATTGATTATGTTTTTTGCAGCACCTACCTTACTCAGATAGCGTTAAAATTTCCCTACTATAAAAAAGCACCTGCGCGGAAGTTATTTATATGTTTCGTAATTGGATAAGGAAGTATGACGTCTCAATGCCCACAGAGATAAGAATGCATCTAAAAGCAGGTGACCGACTCGGTATATCGTAAAAAAGGAACATGTGCAAAACATATTAAGCGAGGTAACAATAAATCGAAGTGCAGCTTTTTGACCGTAGATAGGTACGAGTTTCTAAACACATTTGTTTTGATGTCAACCATAAAATTTATGAGAGTTGATGACTGATTTCAAGTTAAAATCCGAATATTCTACAGTAAATTCTGAAGTACAGATTGGGAAACATAGCTGGTAACACTCGGCAATAACTCAGAAAACCACGAAGAGCAAATTCTGTTTTTGTAAGCAATAAAATAAACGCCAAACATATTGGGCATTCAGGCACGACAAGTATCTAGTTAGACTAGGGGTAGGTTGAGGAGGGAGATATTGTACCAAGCCGCCCACAAGTAAAGAATGGATCCTTAAATTAAATGCAAATATATTTTACAGTTAACCTTAGTGTGGTTTCATTATTTAACGAGAGCAGCAACTCTTCAGTGCGGGTTGCAAAACTTTGGATATTTATTTTCCCCTTAAAGTTTGGATATTATCTCTGGTAACTGCTGACCATTTTTTATGATATACAACGCCTTCGATATCCATAAACAAACAGGTGATAATTTCTTTCGTAGCTTGTAATATATTTTCTGATTGCCACTAACTAATATTAAATAGTTCATTTTTATTTTTTTATATTAAATACCGCACAAGAGTACCAACTGCTCCCAACCGTATCGAGCCAGTGAGACTATAGCATCCATAATTGGGGTACGGTATTAGGTTGAAAGTAGTGGGGAGAAGGAGATGAGGAAGAGGAAGGTTGACAAGTACCTGGCTATTCAGATCTAGTCACCAAACATGGCTGGAGCCATTTTAAAGGAACGTTTCAATTCTGAATGATGGTCTTTCACCAGGGCGATACTTAAAGTATCTGCCGCTCTGGAACGTGTCGCAAATACAGCATGTTTTATTTTATGTTAATCAAATGTGTTTCGACACATATTGAACAATCAAAATTTATTATTATTTGAACCTGCGACCTCTAAATTCATAGTCGAGCGTCCTAACACTCGACCACGGAAGCCGTCAATCGACCTTATCGTCGAATTCATGGTATATTTTTAGAGAAAAACTGCAACGGTTTTTTTAAGAAATTTCAATCTTATTCTTCTAATCACACGTAAAAATTCTACCCGCTAAGCTACAGATACTCTCAAAAGATAATAATGCGTTAAATAGTAGTGCTCGAGTTCACCACTTAAAAGTGTATTCTCACATAATATAAATATCATATAATATCAAATTTGTGTGGTTAAAATTAACAGCTTTGAAAGAAACATAAATAGAAAACTGTAGACCACCCAAACCCCAGTTGACATTAAGCACATGCTTCTGAACGTCATCTGCAACCAAAGCTCCCCTATTAATCTCGCATTCCTGGATGAGGAGAAAGCGTGATTATTATTACTAGAACTACTCCGTTAACCAGTCGTAAAAGTTAAAATATTTATAGTTGGAATAAAAGTTTTATTAACACTCCTTAGCTTTTTGATTGATCGTAATGTAAACAGTTTATCTCTTTGTGCGGCCTTTTTGGCGATGGGAGAATGTAAGTTTTATTTAAAATGTAGCACTTTGTTTTTTCGTTCTTTAAGATGGTTTAAAATAAAAGTTTTGACAAGAGAAACCGCGAAACATTCAAAACTAACGCAGTTGACTTCGTTTACCGATGTGATCAATAATGGTTAGCGCTAGCAAAAGCATGTACCCTAAGGAAGTACGTTGGATATCTTGAATATTGGCGCAGTATAATATTTGGAGGGTTAAACTTTTCCATGCATATTTCGTAATAAATATTTCCATTTTCATTTTAGATATATATAAGCATGAAAAACTTTTCTCCATAAATTCACTACTTTTGTTCATCTTTAAAATCCAATTCTTTAGTAATTCAAAATATTCAAATGTGCTCTCATTTTGTTTTAAATGAAAAAATGTATTTCTTGCAAACTTATTACTTTTACACCTTAACAGAATTTCTCCGTGAAATATTTCCCCCAAACTAAGTAGGTATATTAAAAAGTTATTCCGAATATTGCTGGGCCATTTTACCTCGTTTTTCCACTCCAAGTAAAACCAAAGGATTCGCTGACGCGAGGTATTCAGTAAATGTGATTATCATTGCGAAAAATTCCTCGATTTCTGCAAACTTCCAGTTCCGATAATAAATTTCGTTTAAAAGTGATACAGAAAAAATTCAAATCTTTCAAGTTTTCAAGAGAGATTATGTCAGTTAAAAAGTGCTTTACTCAGAAAATACCGATTTGATTAATTACATTTATTCATGTTGCTATTATTTTCATTTTCTTTTCCCTGCTGGGTAAAATAATTTGGCATCCTTTTCAATTTTTTTAAAATATAATTTTATTTAATGGAATTCTATAACTTTGAATAAGTAAATCACATATCACATCTGGTTTTGGCATAACCGTACCTCCATCAAAGCAGATGTTTCGAAGTAAATACTTTATTTTTACGAAAGCACTGTTATCCACAACCGAAACCGATTTGCTCATTGTTATACGTTTTATAATTTAAGTACATACAGTTACAGTGTTTCAGTTAATAATGTTCATTAAGAGATTCTACTTCTTCTTCTGGTGCCCTCTTCCAGGTTGGCTATCATTAGGGAAAACCTCACCCTGTAGGCTGCAAGCCGAAACAATTCTGCTAAATTGGACTCGTACTACTAACGTAGATTTCAAAGTCAAAATGCAGAATCCTCCTCTGTTATCAAAAGGTTACTAACTTTAAAAAAACTTTGTATTAAAATCGCTGTGAGTAGTTATATAGGTATGTTTAGCTAATAAAAATACAATCCTCTAATGAAACGTCTAATACGGTCGTAAGGAAAATAGATAATACAAAAATCAAAAATGCTTTTCGTTTTATTTTACAAGTTTGTAACTTTTCATAACTCTTTAAAGTCACTTATTTACATCCAACATTAACTTGCGGAGTGAAGTTGACCTAATTTTTAAATTTAAGTATTTTATTAGTCAGGAAACAAGAGGATTTATTATTTTTACCGGCAGTTCCTTTCGTAGAATTAGTGCTGTCAATGAGCCATATTTTCATTTAATATTTCTGTTGCATGTGGCAGTGGCCACGAACGTTCACTGTTCATATTGTTAAAACGCTATTGCTCTGTTTAAAAAATATACCAAATTTAGCTATTTGAGTTGAATAAAGCCTTTGAGGTTTTACAATAAGTTTTTATAGGCAAATCTACTATATTTTCATGATTTATAAATACTTTTGAAATACGTGATTATGTATGATTCAACATAAAGATTAAATTATTCAAAACTAAAATACAAATTCTTTAAATATTTTTAAATTCAACATCTAACCAAAGAACATAGGACGAAAAAAAACAAAACTTATGCATTAAGCCCGATTACATTTGTAAATAATATGTTTTTTTTTGGAAAAATAATTATTTGTTGTTTTTAGTTCTTGCAGGTAGGCTTCTTTCGAATCGAATTATAAACATGAAAGTTTACTAAAATCATTTCTTTCCCAATACTTAAATAATATTATTTTCCATATCTTTCGTTTTCTGATTCCAGAAATTTTTGTTCTACTTTATTAAGTTAATAATGCAATACGGGGCGCTTAGGGATTCAATAAATATTTTATGCGGATTTAACACGGAAACCAAACTGATTAATTATGAGAAGTAAAATACTATAAATATTAAAGTAAATTTAGTCCAGTATTAACGATAACGTAACGTGAGGCTATAACGACAGAGACCTGTTTATAAAACCTCGTTCTGTCATATTGATAAATAACTTTTTTCTCCCCATGGTACTTTAATAATTGCCATTCTAATAGCTTGTGTATCAGAAGTTAAATACCATCCATTTTTTGATCACAGGGAGTTTATAAAATTATTTACGTATGGTACGTGCAGGTATTTTTTCCATGAATTAATCTATAAATGTTTTTTTTCAATCATGCAATAAAATCAATTTTAATGGAAATGAAATAACAACTTTGTACAAGATAACAGTTTTATAAGTAAAATCAATAGAGCCTGTGGTCTTATACAAAGTTATTATTTCATTTTCATTGAATATGTCAAACCACAAAGCGATTGCTCTCTACGAAAAAAAACTATTTTATTTTAATAAATGTCTAGTACAAATAATTATTTTCTATTCACGGCAGATCTAGGGGAGATAAATGAGTGAATTAGAGCAAACGCTTGGCTATTGAAAACTCTTGAAACCCATATCCCAGTCGCGGCAATAACTTTCTGTCTCGTGTGCTTTTCTAGTACGTGTATTTTTTCCTAATATTAAATAAAGATATAGTTTTAGGTTGTAACACTTGAGGTGATTTATCGCAAAAACGGCGCTATATAAATTAGCCAAGTATTATTATTATTGATATATATCAACACAGTTATGACGTAACGTATCAACATTGGTTATTATGAATTTCAATGAAAATATTAGCAATGACAAGGAATATAAAAAAAACAAAAATCAGACAAAAATATCGTTGGGTAGCAAATAAAATACTGTTTTCCAACATATGATTCACAGAAATACAAGTATAAGAATTGAAATCCACGAGTAAAACATGTTACTCAATAGGATACATACTGAAATAATTATATTATTATTTTGAGATGGTACTCTTTTTTTTAAATTCAAACTGAGTATTTTCCGTAATCATTAATATTAAATAAATGTTTGCCACAAAAATTTTATGGTTCTAGTATCAATTTTATTATAAAAGGATTAATGATATAATTACAGAAGAATAATTTATTGTGTGGTGTAAGTACACAATATTAAGTATTGTTGCAATGCGGTCAAGAGTGTTATTGATTTTTCTCAACCTCGTAGCCGACCCTTGACTGAAAAATACTTAACTTAACGATTACGGGCCTCAGATAATCGCAGCGATAACGTCACTCACTATATTTGTATAGTAAAAGGTGACAGTTTGTCACAAGACTGATTCTATCGAGCCTTCCGTGTCCGCAGAGCTTAGGGAAGGGAGGCCTCAACACTAAGCACCGTAGGAAAAGCTTTGTACTTCTTAGAAATAGTCATAATAATAATATATAGGATTTTTGGCGTGTATTAAGTGGTGGAGTTGAGGCGGCTTGGTTAACTGTCACATAGATTAAAACTTTGCTGCGAAATAATTCATTAGTAAGACATATCGTGGCTTCTTGGTGGTAGAGTGGAGGCCATGAAAAGATGTGTCTAAGTAGTTTTATTTGTAATGTTAATAGCAAAGTTTGTTTTATTCCCGTTAAACCTAATTACCTCTGGAATCTTTGCTAATATAGTGTTAAATATACTTTGCTATCACTGAGTATTTCGCTTACACCATTAGGAAAATTAGTTCGTGCTATTCAAATATCGCTTTTCTTCGACGTTTAGTATTATTTCAGGCCTACATAATTTTATAACTTCGCCTATTTCCTTTCAATATTTAATGCGATATGATTTAATTGTCTATTGTCACTCATTATGAAAAAAAAACTTTTTCAATAAATAATTTAAATCATATTATAAATTAGTGATATATACACAAAGCGCTACGTTGCGTATTTATTGATAATAATCTATGAAAATGCATTAAATATATTTTTTTCGTGATTTCCACCATTTCCGGTGCATAGTCGGAAAACTCGCCAAACGCGCGCCCAACATTTATACACGATTGACATTCGATACATGAAAACGGGTCACTTTTACGACTCGTTCTTATCTTCAACAGCTCGCCTGGAACAATTTTCCAGCCTCTGTGTTTCCTCCCTCCTTTAAGATGGGCTTCTTCAAGACCCAGGTTCACAAAAAAAACTTTCAAACAGCTTCCCCAAAGATGACATAGGCTCTGAAGGAAATTATTTCCTCCAATGCCTCAATGCCTCCTATGTGGAGTAAATGTAATTTATTTATTTTGGAAAAAATAATATTTTCTGTTTTAAACTACTATTATTATGTATATACATATATATCAACTAGTTTTTTTGGCTAATCTTTATATAAATTTATATTATATTGTCCCGAAGAAGGTTGGCTCCAACCGAAACTACTCGTAGTTGACACATGTATAATTATGATAATAAAGTGGCCTTAAACAAAATATACTGTTATTTAAATTACAATATCAGGCCACAACGTGTTTGCTTCATTTGAAAATAAAAAGTTAATCAATTAGAAAAAGTTTTTGTTGAATAACACAGTTTTCGGAATCTTGAACCAATTTTAAAACAAAATAAAAAAAAAAGAAAGGTGGTGCATTATCATTAGAATACAAATTAACTGTATTTATAAGTTTGATAACGCATAACCATATTTACCATCCCTGACGTCATTGTAGGTAAATTTAAAGTGCCAACTCCAGGTGATATAAGTTTGTAGCAAGCACGTTGTAAGCTCATTTATACGAATTCGTAATGTTGCTTTACCGCCACGTCAATAATGTTGCTAAGTGGAAGATTATGTTAACATTCACACGTATTTAGTCTTAACGTGACGACGTACTGACGTGATCTGTCATTATGGAAACCAATCAATTTTAATGAAATTACATCATAATTCTAATTATAATAGAATTTTGAATATACATACATAAGTTAAAGCTGCTAATAAGTCTTCTGAAGTAACAGCAGAAATCTGTTTGAATCTATGAAGTTAGAACAGTGTGCGTAGGGGATATGGATTTCGTTCAGATTTTGTCTCTTTGATTTCTAGGCCCACGGAACTATTTTCTACTCTTAATGTGATTTCCACCATTGCGAATGCATTGATAATAATAATACTGGGCTAATTTATATAGCGCCATTTTTTGTGAATTATCACCTCAGGGGCGCTTTACAAAACTTGTCAAGCAGTAGATCGAATATTAAGGATCGCGGATCATTGCATGTAAATATATATACCGTTGAGTTTAGATGCTAACAGGTTAGCCTAGTCAGGTAAATTAGGGCGATTCTGTTATTTTTTTTCATGTGATTTTGAGTTAAGCTCTGAACTCTGTCGAGACTTTTATTATTCTTAAAATCATTTTGTAGTCTATTCCAGGCTTTAGGACCTGACACTTCGAAGGCACGCTCTCCGAACTTAGTGTCTGGTGTGCGCTTTGGCTCACCCAATCTTCCGATAACCGATGACATTATCGATCTACTAGGGTTGACTGTCACCAATTGGAATCTTCAGGAATACACAGTTCCGATAAATAAACCGGAGCCATTCTGTTAGTTGATTTAAATAAACTGTGCGAAAGTGAATTGTAGAAGCCTTAATGGCTTTTTCATGAGATTCAAATATAAGTGATTAATGTTAGTCAATTTACTACGAATGTAAGTCGTTGACACGTCGCTTGAGAAAATTGACCAGTTAATCTCTATTAAGAAAAAAATTCACCACACGAGGGACCGAAGATTTTCACCACCTCCCGGCCACATATAGGCTTGTGTATATTCTGATTCTGCTGGTTTCACTCAAATTTTCCACGAAACGCAAATAAAATTTTCAACGTGAGCTGCGGAGACTTTAAAAATAAATAAGAAAAGGCAACATTCATTTGTTCCATATTTTCATTCGTATCGAAAAAATAAATAAATAAAGGAGTTGAAACTCAAACAAAGCCGTGATAAAAAAAAAATTAAAATATGTTTATTTCGTATGTTCTTAGGCTAAGTACATATTTAAACTTCGTTTTGTAATTTCGAAATGAATACAAAATCTTTGACTGAATAAAAACATGTATTGTTTGAATAATATAAAAATAGGGTATCAATTCCTAACAATAGAATGTTGGCTCTTGGGATTTTCTGAAGTTATTTGGGAAAGGGATGTAATTAAAGCCGATGAAAGGGAGAAGGTCTAATTAAGGGAAAATATCCTCCCTAGGAGACAATTCATTTTCAGTTATGTTTTCCATTTGTAGAAACATAGAAGCAAATACACGTTTATATTTGAACACAATTGATACAAAAAGGTTCGTTACATAAAACCATTTAGGTAATTTAGCAATTAAAATAAGTTAATTACCTAGGCTATTTTTATCTCAATGATATCGTAAGAAAACAATGCCGCAGTAAAACAAAAAATATGTACAGGAGTACAAAAATTATTGTTAAGGGATAAAAATAATATTCGTGAGTAAGGGCGGTTACAGCTGTATTATTATCATAAGACGGTGTTATTTTACACGGAAACGGTATGCGATGATGCCTCAAGCTAAGTACATTGGGAATGTGGCAATTTAAAAAAAATCATTTTAATTAAATATTTGAATCACTGTTATAACAAAAAAAAAACAGAACTGATTTGTGAAAAAATCTTTACTAGGCAAATGTGTAAATTTATGGAACTGAGAATTTCGCTCAGTTTAGTGGGCCAAATAGACCATTAGTCATTCTTGTAGGATAAACTGTGTTATTTCTAAAATTTCTCTTTTATTTCTCTTTGTTATTGTAATACGATCATGTTTTTACAAATGTCACACTAATGCACTAATGTATCAACACAAAACAAACATAGTGGGTAGATGTTTAAAAGTCATTTGAATTTAGGTGGAGAGATGCCATATGGCGATAGTCAAGGGCGCGGATCACCCACACTACCATCTACCAACATAGATTAGGCTATATACACATATTCATTTGTATACAACGTCATAAGTGCGCTGGACAAATTTGGAGTCTCGCCGCGTGAACAGTAAATGGAGCGTTGGTAAGCATAATGAGGTTTAAAATTAAATTAAGGGATTCGTGAATTTAAAGTCAATAGTTAGTTCAATTAATTTAAAAAAAAATAAGTTTTTCTATTTTGCTTTCTGTGCTGATCATAATGAGTTGATAGATTAGTGTCAACTAAATTTACATCCACTCAATTGTCCATGACATTATATTAATTTTGCTCTGATATTTGAGTTCGGTCTTTGTTGGTTTTTAAACATAATATTTTTCATGAAAATGAAATAATAATTTTGTATAGGATCACAGATTTCATTTTAATTTTTATAACCGACCAGTTTCGCTTAGCCTGAGCATCATCAGGATACATAATTAAATATATCTGTGATCTTATACAAAGTTATTGTAATTATTCTTACGCGTGACAGCTGTTTCGCCTTCTGAGGGCATTATCAAACTTCTGAGGGCATTATTAAAATGGAGTTCTACAAAATAAACTTTAAAACCATTAATAATGATGTTTTGTATTCGAACCTGCTCATTTATTTAGATGCTAATGAAAAAATGCATCTGATAAAAGTAAATCTTACAAATTAAACAATTTTTTCGAAACATTATTGTTTCACAGACTTAAGAATAAAGGCTAATCAGTTATTTCGAAAGAAAGGAAACATTTTTTTAACATTTCAATTTGAAACAATCCCGGCTTGTCGTGGATTGTCATTAGATGTAGTAACTATGTTAATTAAAGTAGTAATGAAGCCGAATTCCCGCCTTTTTCGTGTTCATCGCCGTCAACATAATTTTATTTTTATTCAGGCGATTTCAAATCCACGGAGGACGTTTTAATGAATATTTTATGCATATAATTCGGAGAGCAAGTGATTACTTGGTTGCATATTGATGGTAACGAGTTCTTCAAAAAGATAAAGTTTTAACTAATTTTAACTAGTTATAGTTATCATTGAACTAAGAAATTGAAGAATAGTAAGGTGAAACAAGTATTGAATAGACAATTTAAAACATATTAAAGTAGATTTTTTTGATACCGCATAAATGTGGTATTTAAAATAATACAAAGTATATTTTCGGCACGTTCCAGAGTGGTAGATACTCTAAGTATCGCCCCGGTGAAAGACCACCATTCAGAATCGAAATGTTACTTGAAATGGATTTAGCCTTGTTTGGTGACCAGATCTGAATAGCCAGGTACTTCCCAACCTTCCTCTTCCTAATTTCATTCCTCTCCCCACTACCTTCAACCTCACAATATACTCCCTATTTGGGGATGCCATAGTCACACTGGTTCTAGACGGTTGGGAGCAGTTGATACTCTTGTGCGGTATTAATAGAAAAAAAGTGGTATCTTTTTTCTGTATTTCGTCAGGGCGGTACTAAAAGTATATGTTTTCATAGAAAGCAATCACTTATATTTCACATTATCTGTATCTTTCTCTCTCTTCCTTTTTTATAATTTAAATATTATTATTTTGTTTTCTTAATGTTCTCTTATTTTATTTAATATTGCGTTCTCGCTCTGTATGTATGAGTATATATATCCACAGACTATATATTTTTTGTCAAGTTTAATTTTGTACCTTGATGATGCTTATGTTAAGCAAAACCGGTCGGTAATAAATAATAAAATAATATTTGTGGTCCAGTACAAAGTTATTTTTTCATTTCTTTAAAAGAATAAAACATTTTTTGTTTATCAACTTTTTCTTAAATATTGAATTTGAAAATGAATGAAACTTAAAAATCTAAAATCTGAGGTCTTATATAATTCAAAGTTTTTATTTTATTTTCACTAAGAGTATACCACTTTAGAACGAGGTTTGGATACAATTTAAAAAATGCGAAAAAGTTCCCAAAATAGTTTTTTTTTAAATTCTTTGTACCTCACTAAAGGCCCGCTACTTTCCGATTCAAAGCTAAAAGTGTCACAGCTTTGTCATGGAACTTGTTAAATAATTATAAATATTACTTAAACTTTCTTTCTTTTTTTGGATTTTTGGGTGGGTACGTTTTTTTTAAATGACAGAAACAGGTCATTTGAATTAATAATGATCTCGTAGACTTTTCAATTCAAATAAATCCATTTCACCATTACTTTCGGAAACATGAACCAAATTAATTCTAGACATTGAAATGACAGGTTTCTCTGCAGACAGAAGAAATTGTGATATCGAGAAAAACATCATGAAATGAGCGAATATTTCGGGATAAAAATAGTTCTGGGTGAATAAGTCAGTCAAAATAACCTTTAATATGCCAGTATCCTTCTAGGAAATCATCGGAAATAAACAGTGCACGAGATTAAATAACAAATACTTAAGGATCGGCACTAAAAAATGACACCAAACGTAAAGTAAATAATAATAAAGTACTTTCTAGCATTGTAATACAAGCAAAGATACAAGTTATGTATCTGAAAATTTTCTAAGAGTAGTTAAAAAAAAACAGAGGTTTCCAGTGAATACGATTTTACAACTGTTATCATTCAAATTCTACGAAAAACATACTAAAATGTTCAGTTTTGAAACCAGAAAACCATTACTTAAAATTCTAGAATGCTTTTCATAAAGAATTTAAAAGTTTACTGTTTAATATTTATATTCACTGGAAACCTCTGACATTTTTCTAACTACCCATTCTAAATTAACATGTGAATTATTTGTAGTTTTGCTTGTACTAGAAAGCAAAAAAGGGTCTATTTTTGGGTGCTGACCTATGATAAGATATTTTGAATAAAATCATTCAGAAACACAAAAAATCTCCGGGAAAATGTATGTAACCAATTCCGATATATATAAAATAACGATTCATCAACAAAGATACAAATAACTAGGAATAAACATCTTTAATAGATTACCGGAAAAATAAGATGGATTAATAATGACTATGAAGAATTCAAAATAAAATAAAAAAATCTACTCACACTTAAGTTTAAAAAAACAAAATAATAACGTTTAATATAAATAAATTATAACAATAATCATAGCACTAGTATAAGTAAAAACTATTAAGCATGATAGTATGTTTTTTTAACTATAAAAAAAACATTGTTTATTATAACACACAGGTAAAGATTAACATACTTACAACCTATATTGTAACCTAATGGTTATGTTTGCACGTGTATAGTAAATTGAAGTTTATTATATTCATTTCGAATTATTGAATCTTAACAATAACAACACTTACACTGTTTTATATTGTAGTAAAAACTTTCTAACTCACAACTAGCAGCATTATTTCCATGATGAGCTATGGGTCTTTTAAATATTAATAAATTATATAAAATCGTCCCTTGGTTTGAAAAACACTGCACTTTCTATCTCTACGATTCTTTCATCATCCAATGTTATTTAACATTTAATAAAATAACAGTAATTCAAAGGAAGGAAGTAATACGTAATTTTCGACATTGTTGAGTAGATACAATGAAGCCTTTTCCCAAGAGAGATTTTACGGTGGAAGTATTAATTAATTATGGTACCAACCTTAAAAAATCACAAAGCGAGATGATAAATATAATTATTTTATCTAAAATTAATGTTAACATACACGAATATCTCACCGCACAGGAACCATAAAGGTATGATTGATAATAGTTATTATTTTTGTTTTCCTTCAAACCTACGTTTGCCCATCGCTCTACCTGGTTTAGGTAAAAGGGGATCTCATTCAACCGTTTTATCGAAACTTTGATAAATCAATAACATTGACTTAATTTTGAAGGGTAGCTTCGCTTTTATTTATTGACGAATTATACGCTCTTCACGCTGAGAAATAATACTTCAAAGGGATTTTGTGTATAATATTACGAGATAAAAGTAGTGTATGCTCCAGAAAGGGTGATTGAGAAACAAATTGGTGTTTCTATTCATGGCTTTAAGCTTCAAAGACTTCTTTCATAATTATAATATTTTAATATACCACTTCTTCGGCATTTATTTGAATAATAATTCCAAACTCAGGGGATTGGTAATGGTACAAAACCACTTATCAGTAATGATGTTTTTGGGTCAATCTCAAGTATTTATATATCGGTATAAAATCAACACGGTTTTTCGTTTTACAGTAATAAGTTATAATGAATATGTAAACATTTTATTATTTTGTAGGCATATTAAAATAGTGTAAAAGAGTTTGATTCGACTAAGTAACATATTTATTTATTTATATACGCCCTCATGGGCTTTTACATAACATAGATATAAAATAAAATAACAGTGACATAAAAAATAACAATGACATAAAAAATAACAATGCACCCAAAAACATTTGATAGAAAATTAACACTAGTATTTTAGAAAGAGGTATGCTATTATAGCCTTCTTGTAACTAGATTCAGTGCAGTTGAATATATCTAGTTTATCTCATCTACATTTAAATTCCTCACGAAGGTGTCCCCTAATAGAATCTGCTAAGGCTGAACTGAATACATTTTTATAATTAAGACTAGATTACTGCAAAAGTGATATAATATATTTCTGTATGCCTTATGCACATTTTGAAATCTGCAAAGGGTGTAACAACCAACCATGTGCAACCTGCCCCATGTGGGGTGCCAATGTATGCCAAGTATTGCCTAATAACTTCTATTCTACTTAATTCCTTACATTGGCTAAAAGTCACGAGAACAGTTCAGTTTATTTAAAATGGCACCAAACAGTTCGCCCTATCATATTTGACTGATCCCTGGTAAGGGACAGTTTTACCCAAACGCAACTTTCGCTTAAGTCAGCCAATGCTGAAGAGTTTAACAGACTGGTTAAGTCCGATATATATATGTATAGATGTTGCAATTTGGGGATACATCTTTAGATGGCATAATCTGAGGTTTACAATTTACTTCGATTATGAAAATAAAATAATTACAAGTTGTTTGTTACCCGTAAAAAAATCATGGTATACTCGTATAACCAAATTGCAAAAAAAAAAGTTTATTGTTTTAAGCCATCCATCTAAAATATTGAATACTAACTGCTAAAATATATAATAGGTAGGTACTTTATTAGGTAAGTAGGGATTTAAAAAAAACTTGATGATTTTAATTAACATCAGTTAAACTTTTGGAAAGTTCACACTCGTTCAAATGTAATCAGTAATCACAAAGGAAAGTACTTATAATAATTATAAACAGATGTGCAAAGTGTTCTTTATGTGGCTACATTAATAGCGCTATAACAAATTGTCAAATAATAATTGCCAATATATAATAAATTATAATATTACAACTTTTCTATTATGACATATTAAAGTATATTATGACAGTTGGCAGATGTATCATCTGAAAGCTTACGATAACTTTATTAAATAAATCAACAAAGTTGTTCCGATAAAACCTCTTTAGTCTGACATTGTGATATCAGTTACACCTCTCCACAAAATAAACATCCCTACACGGAGAAATAACTTATCAAAACAAGCAGCATATTATATTAAAAGTACACAAGTACACAAAAGAGAATCAACAGCAGTTAACACTGTAATAATATTATTATTAATACAGATCTCTTAGGTTTCGATACCTCGTATACACTGATGCCATTGTGTTTCTTATCTCAGGGAATAAACATAAATAGGGAACTACATCACTTGGATCGATTTCACCTTTAATCTCCATTCAAATGATAACAGCCACCTGAAGATTGAAGGCTTTTAATTTATAAATAACATTTGGAGTCTGCCACAGATCGTGCGCAGTTGGCTCGCCAGCTGCTGTTGGCTGTCGTGCCACCTGGCCAATAAAAGTGGTAACATTTTATTTGTAAGGGCAACACCCGGCAGCGGCACGCGTCGCTTTAAAGCGCTGTGCACACCCGCACTGTATCGACGATCAGGTAGGTACTCCAAAGGTCGGGTAAAGCTTGCCACGTTGGCGGCAGTGTGACGGTGTTGGGGGTGCCTACCTGGATGTTTTTATTCTAAAATTGTTTAAAATGAAAATTTTGAATGTTATTGATATTTTTTGCATCAACGAACTTTCAAAGCAGCAAATTAGTTTTAAAACGTTCGGTTCTTGAAATTTTGCAAATAGGAATAAATTTGATAATGAAAAACATTTAACGACAAACACTCAATTAATAATAGTCAAAACTTAAGTCTGTCACGTCATCGTCAATCGGATGGTTTAACGATCCAAAAACGTATAAAAATGCACTACAAATACCTCAGAGCAATACTATACCGGGAGGGATAGCTTGTGTAATCAGGATGGTGATTTTTTCCTGACTCAGGCATGGTTATGGCTAGGGCTAGGGTATTTATATATTCATTCCTTCCACTTGTATAACCACTTTTTCACAGTATTGTTATCAACAAAAATATAAGAACAGATCTCAAAACCGTTGGGTCATGTCGCATAACAAAACGTAGTGGGCAGAGTCGCCGGAGACGCGGGAGATGGACAACATGCTTACATACCGAAAAATGGTGCGATATTATGTGACAACTTGTCTTATCTCTTTCTCTCTCCCGGTTTACGACGTAAAAACCCGGAGAAAGTGATTTATCGTAAATTTGTAAGGGTTGGGTAAAAATATTTAGGTCTCTCTCCATATAATATTCTTGCTCTGCGAAAAATACTTTGTTCGGACATCGAGCTTTCGGAATGTCAGGCCCCAAAGCTTGCAACAGGCCACCAAATGAACTGATTTAAAACAAAAATTAGAGCGATCCTAAAAACTCTGTATTTTAAAAGACATATTTATCGATGAATTAAACAGATTTATACATCACGTCGGAGATGACTCTTAGTAGTAACCAACCTAAATTCTAAAATAAGATATCCGAGCTAATTGAGAGAATATCCTATCAATTCATATCTGAAGAAAAAGTTACAAATGGAGGAATGAATCAAAATTAGTTTTTTTTATTTGTTAATTTGAATAGTTTAATCTAGACCAAAATACAGTATGTTTCATAAAACAGACAGAAAATAACCGCTTTCATCATTCAACAGAGTAGGTGCCAGCTTAACAATCCGATGGTGTAATAATGAATTCAGCGTGTCAGATTTTATTCCCAAATGCGTATTTTTATCATAAAATCGTCGGTAGTTAGTAGCCGGCTCCGATGGCGAGCTATTAGGTAAATTTACATGCGAAACATTGTTAAATGAATGGTAAATGTTTCACTATCGGTTCCCATTAAGGTGCATGGGTGAAATTGGTCGAATACGCATAAATAGAGTGTGTTAAATTTACAGATCAAACGGAATTTGATAATTGAGGGGAGATGTAAAGCAACGAACTGTATGGGCGCGTCGTGACGAATTGTATATCTCATTCAAATGAATTCTATGAGAATAATGATATATCATCGCCGGAAAGGTAAAAGGACTGAAACGCCATTTTGGGAAGTTTATACCAGTCTTATATATACAGGTCTTCAGTACAATGATGGATTTTGAAAAACAAAGTTAGCTCACGTCAATGCTCTTATAATAACTCAAGTTACCCGAAGCGAAAAAAATCTAAAAAAGTCCCAAACTTATGTCGCTTGAGTCAAGCCTTCTCCCAAACGGTAAATATATTTTCGATGGCTGAAGGGCAACAAAAGTCTTTAGCATCAAACGAGAGTCAAAATATTCGATGCAAAAAATAAAACTGATCAAAACTACATATTTGACTTATTTCTTACCAAAGTGTCGCTTAAGTCCTTTTGCCTTTTCGGCGTTGATGTGTTGTGATTTTAATGAGGTGAGAGTGGACAAAATACAAACGTGTGAGATGTTTATGATCGTAAGATCCTAACCATAGTATTTAGTGGTGATAACGTATACGTACACATAAATATGACGTCCGCCATAACACAGGGACATGCCAGCATGGCAGGTGAAAAAATACTCTGTTATGTTATAACCATATTTTGCATGTAATTAAAAAAAAAATTCAAATTCGATTCGCTATTTTTCGACGAATCTTTGTAGAACTTGAATTGATTTTGACTCACCGATATAAAAATTAACTTTTCACTTGCTTCCAGTGCGAACTGATCTCACAGGTTAAAATAAATAATTGAATTTATTTATCGATATAAATGAAAACGTAGTAAACTCGGCTGATAGGTATTCTTTCTTCTTTGAGTGAAAGAAAACGATAAAAAAATAAATGTTGTCGAAATTGAAAGAAGTAGAGGTAATGTTGTTTATAACATTCCCCCAAATTGATGACGCAATTCATTTTGAAGTTTCAAGCTTTAAATAATAATTATCACGATAACATATTTTATATATAGACTACTGTGATACTAGGTAGGTGCTAACGTTGTTTATAAAGAGGACATTACTAACTTTTCTGATGAATTATATTCATATTTCTTTTATTTGGGTAATGATACTGATTTGATAATGATTTGAACTAGGCTACACTCGGCAAGTTGCTGGTTTTAGGAAATCGATAGATTTCTGCCACTTGACAAATCAATCATTTTTGGTTCAAACATCAAATTGGTAAAAGGATAAGAATGTTCGACAAAGAAAAAAAAAGAAAAAAGTAATCGTTTGATGACTAAGCCAGCCTAAACAACGCGTCAAAAGTAGGTAACCAGCTCAAAAATAAAACACTAACCATAATAATTTGGCCGGGTCAACAAACATCCACAAGACATGTCCAAAATCAGATATCTCGGGGTCATCGATTGCGTAAAAAAGATAAAGTCTTTTGAAGAAAGTGATGACAGCAATTCGGGCTTTAAACTGATTAAGTCGCCATTGTTTCGGTTTGGAGTGAGAATGGAGCAAATAAAGACCCTCTAGTTGTGCCATTGTTTCGACGAAGCCGATTCCTTTGAAATGTCAACTCGATAGAAAAAATACGAAGCTCCGTAAATAGCAAATAAAATTATCAACTTTCTATTGATCTTCAAGATATTGTTCCGTTTTCTTTAAAACGTTTCTGGATATTTTTTTCTTTTAACACAGTTACGAGTAGCGACAATGTCGCGCTAATGACAAAATATTATTGACGACTAACAAATAAAAATATTTAGGCACGTACCACTATCACATTTTCTTACAAGTAAAAAATCTGGAACATGTAAAAATAATAGTGGGGTATCAATTCATTATTTGGTGTTTGTCTAAAGTTTTTCCGTAAAATCATTTTCTTTTGCTGTTTTTCATTAATCTAGTTAATTACAAACTGTAAGGACGAAACATGTGTATGCGCCTGAATTTAATGTTAGACTATGTTGCTTACGTCAATGTTCATTTGAGCTATTTTCTTGTTGTTAAGAAGGTGTTTTTATGAAAATTAAGCCCACTAGAGCTTTTATCAATCATTAAAAACAACGTATTTTATGTTTTTCCGTGTTGTGGTTTCACTTTTTTATGAAGCCAACGTTTCGGACAAGCTTACACTGCCGTCAATTGCCAAGTAATAACTGAGACAGAGTAGTTACTAGTTACTTTGCATAACGGCATGCGGAAATAACTACCGGCTTCGTTTTTCCTTCTTTATTTAAACCGGTCCTCTGGAAGTCTCGCAATAAAAAAGGGTTTTAAAATATCACCTGGCAAAAGCTTTGAAAATAATCCAGCTACGCGGTATAATCGAACTGGGAAAAGATTCAGTTTTTCTCAACGGTTCCTAAGTGCAATCCCTGCGGTAATCTTAAATACCCTTTTCAAAGAGCGACCATCGAAGCCAGCCCCGCTGAAGTAGGAAAAAGATAAAGATTCATTGCACACAGCGGCCAGTAATAATATGTTTTACAGCCGACCATGGCTGGCCATCAAGCAATAAAATAAATACAGCGAAATTAAAACAGATATGATCTTGAGGATCCGCGAGCGTTTATAAAAATACGTAAAAGTATTTTATTTATTTTAATAGTGGCTCGGAAACTTTATTTGTTCGAGTGATATCTAAATAATTTTAGAATGGATAATTTGTTCGTAAATCGTCTCCAAAGGTCTAATTCTCTGACAAAAAGAACTTTTTCACCCTCTATTCCAAACCCGCACAATGCGGTACGACTGAGCGTGAAAACACAACTTTATTCAAGTTCGCGAAAGAGATTTTCCGAGACATTTTCGGTTTCGGGAATTTGCGTTTTTTACTGATTTGAAGAGGTTTATCCAGAATTCGAAGGAGGGGTTGGAATAACTTCACGCGAGTTTCAGGATGTTGTTGTTATTTTAGGTAGAAGTTTTTACACCTTAACTCGGTGAAAGCATGACGAATAACAATTAGAAAGTGAGAGTTTTTTTCAATGCAAATCAACTTTGTACAAACCACCGATATTTTCAAAATGGAGCCAAGAAAGTTATAATCCTTTTACCTTTACCGTAACAGAAAATTGATGGAATTTGGATTAAATGCTATTTGTCGTTAAGTACAACTGTATTAGTACCTACCTACTACCATACATCAGTGGCGGCTCATGACTTTTTGGTGTGCTAGAGTGGTAAGATTGAAAAAAAAACGTCATCATTGATGTAGTTGTAGCCGAAACCTTTTCAGAAATCCGTGCAGTGACCACCAAAACTGAAAAATCCTGAAAATCTTCATACAAAAAATAAAGTCATAAAAAAAAAAAAAATCATTTTCGGCTACAACAACACTAACAATGTCGTATTTTACAGTCTTAGCACTCCAACACACTAAAAACTCACGAGCCGCCGCTTTCATACATCTATACTAACTTATAATAGGAATAGAAATAAAAATAGTATTTAGTTACTTTACAAAAATTGTTTAGTTTATGTTTCTTTAATTATTTTGTTCACGTAATGTGCTTCTCCAACCATTCATGGAACCCAAATAATTTTTTAATCGTTTTTTATCTTCTTCAACATTTTATTTTGTCTACGTAAAACTCATATCACTTGTTGTAGTCAATATCATGTTATTGTTCCTACGCAATCAAGTAAATAAATTCTTAATTTTCGATTAGAAAATTCACAGAATATTTTGCAAGGTTGACTCATAATAAATAGTTATTTGCAAGTGCATCAGAACATTGGCCACTAAACTGTTCTTGTGTAAACATTTTTTTGCAAAAAAAGCATTTATAAATATAATTTCAACTGAATACTAATGACGTAGCGTTTTTGGTAGATTGTCGTGTGCAGTCTTGTGTAAATATAACTGTAATTTGTTTAATTGCCGACAGTTTTAATGGCCAAATTTCTTGGAATGATATTAATTTAGCGTGCTGGTTGCTTAAGCTGCATGCACGCAAAAGTAGCTACCTACTTCCATTCAAAATGTAAAAGAATTATAATTCAAGGATAAGAAACATTTGTATGCTAATACTCGCAGTTACTACTAGGGTCCACCCAAGTCTCTACACTCCTTATACAAAAAACTTTTTTCTTATGGAACAATTGAACAATCTTGGATCAATACGAAATTCTGTATAATTTAAAAAAAAAGTTATATAGCATCACAAATTCCATAAAATAATACTAAAATAAATTATTTCTAATTTTGTAACTGTTAATTCATGGTGGAATTCCATTTTAATGATTAAATAAAAACAAATTTATAACTTTATTCCACTTTTTTTGGAATAAAGTTATAAATTTATTTTTATGTAATCACTAAAATAAGGAATACTACTGAATTAAATTATTAGCCTCCATCGATGTTAAACTACTTAAAAACAACTTCTATCTATCTATCGCGCATCATATATTTTAAATACATACCTACTACTAACAATTTGATATATTTAACTCTGCACTGCTTCCATTAAAAGCTTGGCGATCTTTAGAATCTTTTGTAATTTTTCACAATAAACCTGCCTTACAATTCTCAAGATTTTTTTTCTATTCTATCTAAAAACGTATATAACACGTTAATTAGATCAATTCCACCCATCTCTTTCCCTTTCTCCATCCCATCCCACAATCTTATTTTGTATTTATTTATTATTTTCTTTCTTAAATTTCTACAATTATCTTGTAGGAAACCTGTAATTGGTAAAATGTATGTTATTTATTGAATGTAGTTATTTTAATTATATGACTATCGGTCTCACAAAGAAAAATAAAATAAAAATAAAACTGTAGGTACATGGATCATAGATTCCATTCATAAACAATTTGATCAGAATACACATTTTTATTAAGGATAAGAAAAGCAGTCGATCCATGTAATTTTCATGGCGACCACGGTTTCTTATATTTATTCAAGTTAACTCACTCAATATTCCAAAAAAGGTGCAATCGCTCCAACTTTTGCTTGTGTTGACACATTTCATGAAGTTATTACCTGGCTTCTAATTTTAAACGCAATCTTGGAGATTGAGGTAACCATTAGAGATTTCTTAATTGATCTGTTAATAGATTTCAAATAAGGAACATATTTTAGGTACTAACGATTAAATTAGTGGATTGTTCGTACACCTGTATTCGACCTTAGCCTTTTATCTGTACTGAGGGAAAACGGATTTTATTTGATTTCTAATTGTCAGAGGATTGTCTATTTGGCTAACATTAAACACATTGATATTTACACATAAAATGAACAACAACTGTTACCAAAATGTTTTTCTGACAAACTTATTTACAACATGTCGAAATTCACAGACATCATACAAAGCCATGCAAAGAAATCAGACTACCAAAAAATAATAAATCCAATACAAAAAACAGCTCACTTTATAATGGAATAAAATGTTGTAATGCGCTACCGGAAACGATCAGAATTATGCCAATTAATACATTTAAAATAGCCCGTAAGAACCATTTAAAACACATTAGTAATATCAAGTAGTATAAAAGTTACAATATTATTATAAAGTCAAGAAGAATATATATAATTAGAACTTTGATGTACAAAAAACTAAATATAAATTTAAAAATTACGTTGTATAAGACCAAGGATATTATTTTAATATTTATGACCCACTGGTTTCGGTTAGCCTAAGCATCATCAGGGTACAATTTAAAACGTAACAAAAAATACAAAGCGTGCGGTATATAATTATATATCGTACATAGAGAGGGAGAACAGAACATAAAATAAAATAACAAAACAATAGAATAACATTTAAATAAACAAAAATTATTGCTTTCTACAAAAACATAAAATAAATAAAACTAAACTAATTAATAGCCTTAATTTTCATACCTAGGAAGTTCACCCCCGCATGCACTCGTAACAACATAACAACAAGGACATTATGTCAAAGTGTATATTAGAAACAATTCCAATGAATCGCATTATTAATAAATCCAAACGGAAGGGAATGCCACAAATCAACGTCCTCGATCTCATCGCTAATACGCTCACAGTCGATGGGATTCCACTGAAACTTGGAATTCGATTTTACTCTGTCAATATTATCCTCAGTAAAGGTG
The DNA here is from genome assembly GCA_022651775.1 of Drusus annulatus. Taxonomy (NCBI): domain Eukaryota; kingdom Metazoa; phylum Arthropoda; class Insecta; order Trichoptera; family Limnephilidae; genus Drusus; species Drusus annulatus. The sequence goes on from JAGWCC010000334.1 coordinate 356,216, forward strand.
GTCAATCTACCTTTGACATGTTTCTTACGAGTAAGTCGAACTAAAGCTTTTCAAAATAATGTTATGGTAATAATTACGCTTTGTTTGAAACGTTTAGTTAAAATACGTTCCTGTTTTACCTTATTGAAGAATGGGGAGAAAATTGGATCACCGGGCATAAATAATTACACACAGGAAATCAGTCGAGCGCAACTAAGTCCGGAAGGATTAAAAAAGGTTTTGAGAAGGATTTATTGAGTTAAAATTGAATTAAGATTGCGTTCACTAATTCAATTTTTTTGCATTACGCGTCTGGACCCAAAATGACGCTAAACGTCACTTTGCAGCGTTCTAATACAAGCAATACCACAAATGATTTATCTGTAGGTAGTTAGAAAAATGTCTAAGGTTTCCAGTAAATACAACTTTACAACTGTTATTCTTTGAATTCTGTGAAAAACATACAAAAATGTCAGTAAAAGGTACATTTTTGAAACCAGAAAAGGCATATTTTAATATTTTACCTAAAATTTAAGTATGCTTTTCATAAAGAATTTAAAAGATTACTGTTTAATGATTTAAAACCTTAGTCATTTTCTAACTACTCTTACAGAATTAACAGATGAATCATTTGTATTATACTAAAACAAAAAGTGTCTATTTTTGGGTGCTGACCCTTAGGCAGGTCAAATATCCGACAGCAGCAAAAACTCTTTGATCGGTCAGAAAAGAATTGGCTTTTTCTGTACGCAGTTTCTAAATCCACGCTATTTAGCATTCAATGTCATTCCATCATGAAATATGGAGCGATATTTTTTTTATAGTAAATACCGCACAAGAATCTTAACTGCTCCCAACCGTATGGAGCCAGTGGGACTATGGCATCCCCAAATGGGGAATCTTGTAAGGTTGAAGTTAGAAGAGGAGGAAGAAGGTTGGGAAGTAACTGGCTATTCAGATCTGACCACCGAACCCGGCTAAAGCCATTTCAAGCAACGTTTCGATTTCTGAATTCGACTTGATTCGATTGGTGGTCTTTCACCAGGGCGATACTTATAGTATCTACCACTCTGGAATGTGCCGCAAATATACTCTAATTATTTTTAATTAATCAAATGTGTTATGACACATATTAATGAAATAAAGTATTTGGCGTACGCCCGGCTTGAACCCGCGGCCTTTGGCTTCAGAGTCGAGCATCTTACCACTCGACCGTGGAGGCCGTCTGTATTTTCAACAGGGCGATACTATCCATTACTCTGCAACGTGCCGCATATACACTATATATTATTTTATATTTGACCGGTAAGTTGCTAAGTAGACAAATGCGTCGGATTCCTTCCCAGGCTACTTGGGTTCAATTCCTCTGCTGGCTAAGTTTTCCATAATTGCACAAGCAACATCTTCCGCTTATTGTAATAGCAGCGGGAGTTTTAAAAATATTGTTCAGGTTATTCGCGTTACAAGAGAATGTTTGTCTTTCCTTAAGAAAATAAAATATTATTATACATTTTTAATTAAATGTGAAAAAACTCATACTGATTATGTACAATTTATTTGCGCACGCCGGTATTGGAGCCCACAACCTCGGGATTCGTAGTAAAGCATCTTAACCACTCGACCACGGAGACCGTTGATATATTCAATCGACTGATTTGAGTCGATTGGTGCAAAGCGTCGGGCTTGCACCCAGGCATCATGAGCTCATTCTTTCCTCTATCAATGGTATTAAAAAACATGTTCAAAAAAATGCGCCATGCAGTGTGTTAAGAGTTAGATAAAAATTGAAAAATGAGCAATTTATTTATACTTCTCGGCGAAACCGGGTAGTAATCGTAGTGAAATAACAAGAGATTAACAACATTTATAAGGAGCAGTCGGATAAAATAGAAAACAAACGTTTATAAAACTGCAACGAGACTAAACAATAAAAAAAACTATTAATAAAACGACTGATTCGAGAGTGCAGGAGCCAGGCATTTCGTTTGGGTATCACGTGGTCCCTTGGTGACATTACGCGGGTTGGGGGGGGGGAGGCTGAGCGGGGACGACGACTCAGACGCTTCTATCATTAATTATTCCAACTCACATCTTGTCACGTGCAGGGTAAGGTTAAGTTGTTTTTTTATAAATGCTACCCCATGTTTACATATCCATTTGTACAAACCTCATATCAGTGAATATTTGGATAGTGAAAATATTTTATCTTATATACTGAACAGAGATGGATTTGCAAATAATATCGAAATCGATCAGTAAAAAGTATTTCCTCCCTAATAAAGGCCTCCAAATAGAATAAGTCTCTTAGTGTAACATGAGCTAACAACTGTAATATAAACGAGATGCGAAAAGATTGCATATCCGTGAAATGTAAGAAGCGAAAAAATTAACAAGCTTAGAATAGGAGCGGGATGGCTTCAAAATATAGAGCGGATGGATAGAGAAAGGGGAATACGGCGAATACGGCGAATATCAGGGACGCTCAAAAAGTGAATCAAATACCTCTTTTAGTCAGGCAATGCGACGGTGAAGCAATGAGTGTGTGCCAAGACGTAGTGTGGTGGTCTATCCTCTCTGCTTCCCCCACATGCATTGAAATGGCATGTTGATAAGTTTTTTTTTATTTATTCGGATATCCAACATGCTATCATCCATCCGCTTTTAGGGAAATTGGTATTCGTGAATACCTACTGATTAAATTAATTTTATTTATGTAATTATTAACGTCCTTGTGGACTTTTAAATAACTGAGTAATAAATAATATAAAATAATAGTGACATAAAAATAACATGGAGTAAATGATTAGTACCAAAAAACATAAGTAAAGTAATATAAATATTATATTGCAATAAATTAACAGTATTTTTTTTGAAAGAGGTAAGCTATTATAGCCTTCTTGTAACTAGATTTAGTGCAGTTGAATATATTTACTATTTCAGCGAAATAAAAAATATTGCCAACTAACTAACCATCACGCCGTTTCTCCGAAAGAGTTAGCAGAGAGGATAGACGGCTTCACAACTCACCACTCTTGATACACACTCCCTGCTTCATTCACAATCAAGCATCGTCTAGTAATACTTTTCTGCTATTCTCACTCTTGAATTACTCGAATCAAGTATTCCATTCACTTGGTCGTGCCATGTCTTTCTCGGGCGTCCCTGACTTTTTTGACATTTATTTTCGCGTCATATGCTTTATTTTGGCACTCCTTTCTTCGTTAATCCGCACCACACCTCCAAACCATCTAAGCGAGCCCTATCTTAATCTTGTTCCCTACGCTTTCTTCAGTCTTGCATTATTTCCTGGTTTTACCACACATACACGTCAGAGATCTCATTTCAAGAGCAATGCTTAGATCGACTACTTACAATTTAAAAAAATTGCCAAACTATTGTTTATCAATAAAAGTTTTACATTTTACCCGCTGTCTTTTCTGTATGAAAAAATAAAAAAAATTCTCCGGATTTGGGAAATTCTGTCGATTCGTGTACATTGTGTCTTACAGATCGATTATGTACATATTTTAATATATTTTTTTTATATGAATACCGTACAAGAGTCTCAACTGCTCCCAACCGTCTAGAGCCAGTGAGACTATGGCATTCCCAAATAGGGTATGTTGTGAGGCTGAAGGTAGTGGGGAGGAGAAGGAGATTGGGAAGAGGAAGGTTGGGAAGTACCTGGCTATTCAGATCTGGTCACCAAACACAGCTCAAGCCGTTTCAGGAAACGTTTCGATTCTGAATGGTGGTCTTTCACCAGGGCGATACTTAGAGTATCTACCACTCTGTAATAAAACTTTCCCAAATGCAATAAGTAGATACCATTGACATTTCTCTAACTGTCGAAATTTACACGACACACGTATATGTGCTGTTTAGCGATAGTGACTGTTTTGGGTGTCAATTAGTTGTATCGACATTTAATGATCATTTACTTGCTCTATAGCCGCAATGAAGGTGGAGAATTATTGTAATATAAGTTTAGTAATTCTTTTTACAATAGATATTTGCCAATATCAATAATTGTCTACTAAATAACATAATTCAACATGATAAAATAATCTCTTAATCGAACACTTATTGCAATCATATTGTTCTAAAAATATTAAAGAAATTGTTAAACTTGCCATTTTCTACATGATTATAATATATGCAACTTAATAAATTTAAGCTTTACATTTAGCTTTATAGTCAAATGATTTGCCTATGATTTGGAAGGTTCGGGGTTCAATTTTTCCTTTCCTTCCCAAAACAAAAATCACACGTAATAATATGTTAGTAACATTAATTTATTTTTCTTTTAGTGGATGAAAATCCTTGGGTACATAATTTTGTGAGGACGGTTAAGGTACGGATTGATTTTAATCCCAATATTTCAGGAAGGTATGTAGAAGGTATGTTAAAGACATATACGTACTCTTCTGTCGTATAGCCATGTATTTATTTTAGAGCATAAAATAGTAATGCTTTAAGAAATATAACTCTATTTAAACAGATGTGATAACAGATGTTTTGAATGACTCGTCTTATCTTCTCTACTTATTTCGAAAGTCGTTTCGGTTTTATAAGCTATTAAATTTACCTTCTTTTTTGAATTACGATCATAAATTTACACACCTACCTAACTTAAGGTAGTAACCACTTTATGTATGTACATGTCAACTTTTTTTATTCGCTGAAATGAAAAACTTCATGGAATAATCTTTGAGTATAATAATATTTATCTATAAACTAACGGACTATTGTCATGGACGTGGAAAAAAAAACAAAAAAAAAAAAGCACATACATAATATCTATTTTCATCTATAATATTTTTGTATCTGCTATTCAATACTCTTTTTTATTTTATTTTACACAATTTTTTGCATTTATGAGGTTATTGTTTTTTTTTTAATGTTAACATCTATGTAAAAACCTATAACTGGCGTAAAAACAAAAATATTATAGTGAAGCGAATGACAAAAATATGACAAAATGCACATGAGAAAGAACATTCAAATCAAAGCCTAGGTCATGACAAAGTTTTGCTAGAGTCGTAAAGAATGATGGTACTAAAAATTTCAAGACCATGGTTTGAATAAAAAACGTATCGACAAAACACTCTGGACAGTGAAGAATGATACCTGGTAGAGTGATGATTGAAGAATAACAATTCATTGTTTCTGAGTCTACGGCAAGGCATGTTGAATATAAAAGAAAAACTATTTTTATACGTTTTCAAATGTGGTTTAAAATTTGTAAGGCCTACTTTGTCTCTAATTGATATTAAAACGAACATAATTAAAGCTCATATTTTTTATTTTTTTGATGAGCTATGGACCTTTGAAATTATTAAGCAATCAAAAAATAAAACAAGTTCTCAAACTCTTTGGTCCGTATTTTATTCGCCGAGAAAAACTTCCTACTTTCTATTTGAACGCGACCAATTTAAGCTTACATTCTTATTTTCATCATGAGCTACGGAACTTTGAAGTGTCCATTAAACTTAAAATAAAACAACCTACTGTTTGATCCGTATGTTATTCGCTAAGATAAGATTTGAATTTGAAAAATGAATGTTGAATTTCGAGCAAAGCCGAGAGGCAACTAACTTTAAGTGTATCGTAATGGTAACGTTGATACTACGTTTGTTTTGCAATTAGGTTTACACCTCAGTACACCCATCAAATAGCACATAAATCAGGTATACACGATGGTAATTTGAATGATTTATTAGAAACAGATAGTTTTGACCTTTGGTTCTTTTACATATATTTACTATTATTCACTTGAAATATCAATTTGTATGTTTCGAGTAGTTCAGCTCCGACATTTATGGTTTTGGTGCCGCACGGCGCTAACTTCCAAATGGCACGCGAACATTTAATTTCCACACAATATGCTCTTGACATCTCATTTTAGAACTATATTAGTTTTCTCTGGTACTTATGGAGGTCGCTGTTTTGACCGACATTCAACAAATATGAAACCTTCAGTAGCAATTCGTCAACATGATTATATGTATTAATCTCATTTGAATATGGCTTTAAGTAGTGGGTTCAATTTCGTGTTACGACAAACTAGCGATTTTCCTGGTATTTCATTAGGTAGCTCATCCTTCATAAAGTATAGGTGACTGGTGAATAATGTATGTAGGAGAGATATGCAAATTCAAAGAAAAGTAAAATTATGCAGAGAACATGTGTGTTTCAAATATTTAACGGTATTAATTAAAAATTTCGAAATTCCAATAATTCAAAAATCGTTTTAGGTTGCAAAATTAGAGTTGACCCCTTTGTGGTTGACGCGAACAAGGATTGTGTATATTGGTGCATGTTTATGTATTATGATTGCGATTTTCTTACAAATGGTCACTGAAAAACAATATTTTATCTTGCTTACGCCAACTAATTATTTTCATTATTTCTAATTTTGTAACTGTTAATTCAATTATTAGTGAATAAGAAACAAGAAGTGTATACGATGAGTGATTTTGAAAAACTTTAGAAAAGTTTTCACAAAACGTTATTTTATTCATTAATTCGAGAAAACTGAAATAACCGTTTATTTTTTGAAATTTTCATAATGCTGTATGCAAGCAATGCATCTGATTGAGTACCGTGTTTGCCTCAACAATCGCTGTGGTAGCTATTTTTGGCACACTTTTGTGAATCAGTTTTTTCAAATGATATTTAACGGAATATAAAATTTATCATTTAAAGGTAATTTTGAGTTTAATTTATTGTGATTAGTTTGTCGATACAAAATGTAACCCCATCACTGCATTCTAGTATTGATTCTCCTGGCAACGCCAACTATTTAATTGAAAGTTTTAATTACGTACTTCACTCCTGCTCCCGGCTTCCGGCTATATCAAATGAGATGATTAATGCAGCCTTCGCATAGCGACAGTCATCGCGCGGCGGATTTGCATTTTCTGGTAAAGTAGCCTGGATCCATTGAAATGAGGAATTTTAGCCAACAAATTGAATATTAGCAGAGCACCTGCGTTCGTAGAAATCGGAATCGAATTATTCAACGATCTAACTAACTACGTTAGGGTCTACTAGTATATATATATATAATACTGAGCGCCGATAGGCTATTTGAATAAAACATCGGAATGAATTAAATCTCGATGATGGATCCAAGCTGATGTCAGTCCATTAAAAATAATCATTATTTACGGAGTTATCAGAAAACTTTTTCAAATATAAAAAAATCTTTGAATGTGATTACTTTTCGCTAATGCTTCTGGCACAATTTTGTTCTAATAATACCGCTAATTCATACAATATGTAATATAGATTTAATTAACTTAATTTTTTTAGCAGATGTTCTTTTTTTCTGCAAACGTTTGTGTCAATTATTAGAAAATGTGACGTTAAATATTGTTTGTTACATGTTTATCAATTGATAAATGAGAAAAAAACTGTTGAAATTCAAACAAAACCGGGTAGTAACAACCCGTGGGTCCTTTATATATTTTTTCTCTTTTCATTATCATTTTTTAATGTAATTGAATATGCTTTTATATTATTATTTATTTTAGAGTGGTAGATACTGTAAGTATCGCCCTGGTGAAAGACCACCATTCAGAATCGAAACGTTTCTTGAAATGGCTCTAGCCGTGTTTGGTGACCAGATCTGAATAGCCAGGTACTTTCCAACCTTCCTCTTTCTCAATCAGTCTCACTAGCTCTAGACGGTTGGGAGCAGTTGAGACTCTTGTGTGGTATTCATATAAATAAATAAATATATATTTATAAATATATATATATATATATAAATATATCAATTTATATTATTTTCATATAAAAAATATTCAATTTTTTATTTTTAAATTTTTTTTATTTTATATTATTATTTTATGTTATCTCTTTCATTGTTTTCATTTAACTCATATGTATTATTATTTATATAACAGAGGCACCCACTGGTCTGTTCCGCCGAAATAAAATGTTATTATTATGTTTACTAAATACATCATGATTTTTTGTATAATATATTAACATAAGTTATTTACTAGTTCTGATTTCAAAATATTTTTTTGTGAACCGTTGAAAATAGAATCGAATTGTTGTTAAAAATTAAGGTATTTAATTGTATTCTTAGCATCAATTTATTTATAAAAATAAAGCCTAATGGTTACATACTTTTCACTCGCTTTCTGTCATCCATTGAATGCAAATCTAAATCAAATTCTTTTCGAATCTCACTCATTTGAATTATTCAGTCATGCATCTCTTTCTTAGGCGACGTCACAGTATACAATATTTTATTTTCCCCAACAAAGGATGTTAGTTTTCTTCTTGGCTAAGAAACATCATGGCTCCATTAGATATTACTGTCATTAATATAAATACATGTACAATATCACATAAACCTCAATTCAATGACATCTTGACATCTGTGTAATATTTCTTTTTTTTCGATATGGCAACCGGGTCTAATGAATACCGATATAATATCGTAATACATTTCTCCTCTCATAGCCTACGCTGAACGAAAACACGAAAACCTTCACAATAAAAAGGGGAAGAGAGACAGATAAATAATACCACTCTCTTCCGATATTTACGCAGCGACAAATAATGCTAAATAATATCGGCTCCCGTTACTGTCAATCCAATTATTTTACAAAACGGAATGAATAATTCCTAAGTTAAAATTTAAATGACGAATCGCTTTCAGAGCTCAATTTGCCGGGTATCTCTATAAATAACACACCTAATAGACGGGGTTGTCAAATCTGGCAATTCGGCCACAGGATCTACGTAAACACGCCCAGGCGTGTATAATCAGAAAATAAAGTTACTTATTCAATTGAGGGAAAGTAATTCTAACAATGAAACTGGAATCATTAAATATGGAAGCGTTCAATGGACTTACTCATTTGCAATAATTCGTTCTAATTAAAGCATAATATTAATACAAAAATGATGATTTCTGTAACGTCGTTTTCGTAAAAAAAAAACACTTCAAAGGCGCTTTACAACTCAATTTACCTAACCTGTAACTTATCACTCAGACTTCCCCACTCAAGAATGACGCTAAACGTTAATTTGTGGCATTTTAATACAAGCAATACTACAAATGATTTATCTGAAAATTTTCTAAGGGTATGGTGGTTTTATAATTGAATCCGATGCAGTTTATTTTTCTGAACAGAACACCAAGTTTCATTCCATCACCAAGTTTCATTCCATTCCGTCACATAGAACTTGAGAAAATGCCACTTTAAATCCGACCCCAAGTCTCGTAATTCCTCAATAAAATTGATAGTATTTCCAAAAAAATATTTTATGGTTGTTTTTTTATTTGAGTCCGACGCAATTATTTTTTAAAATATAACCACAAAGTTTCATTTCATTCGGTTATATAGAGCCTGGGAAAATAACATTTTAAATCAAACCCCATGTCTCGCAATTTCCCAATAAAATTGATGACTTTTTCACAAATTTTACATTAGATGTTTTTTTTAATTGAATCCGACGCAATTTATTTTTTTGAGCAGAACCGCAAAGTTTCATTCTATTCGGTTCCAAGGAGCCTTAAAAAACGGCATTCTAAATCCAACCCCAAGTCTCGCATTTTCTCAATAAAATTGATGGTATTTCAACAAATTTTATTTTTTTGTTTTTGTATTTCCATCTGACGAAGTAAATTTTTTGAGCAGAACTGCTTACTTTCATTCCATTTGGTCCCACAAAGCTTAAGAAAATGACATTTTAATTCCGACCCCAAGTCTCGCAATATCTCAAGAAAATTGAGGATTTTTTACAATTTTCTCACTCAGACTCATTGAGCCTTAGAAAACGGCATTCTAAATCCGACCCCTCTTGCATTTTCACAATAAATTTGAAGGCATTTCCACTAATTTTGTTATTGATAGTTTTTTATTTAAATGCGACGTAGTTTATTTTTTTTTATAAAAGCACAAAGTTTCATTCCATTCGGTTTTATAGAGCCTGATAAAATGGCATTTTAATTTTGACCCCAAGTCTCGCGATTCCTCAAAAAAATTGATGATTTTTTCAAAAACAATTTACAACAGTTATCCTTTAAAATTCTACAAAAAACATACTAAAGTTTCACTAAAGGGTGCATTTTCGAAACTAGAAAAGGCATTCTTGAACGTTTTTCCTAATATTCCACCTTTGGTAAGTGTGTATAATTTTCAAACATATCACTGCTTAATAATATATGCTTTTGACACATTGAAGCTTACATCATTGAATACCCTAAGCTTTAGTTAAGTCACCAACCTACATCATGACGAAATGTCAAATACGTCGAATAGGCTTAACTGAAACGAAGGTTGTAGATTTGCTACAAGGTAATTGAATCTGACCTGAAATGTGCGTCGATTTACAAAATAAAGCACGTAATTCTAGGGTTGCTTGAAAGGTGTAAAAGCCAATCTACATATACTCAACCTTTTAACAAGTTTGTTTTTTTTGTACATACCGTACAAGATACCCAACTGCCCGGAACCAGTGATACCATGGCATTCTCAATTGTGGTATATTTCAAGGCTGAAAGAAGTGGATAAAGGAAGGTCGTGAGAAGTGGAAGGTAAGTAAGTACCTGGATCTTCAGATATGGTCATCAAACACGGCTAAAGTTATTTCAAGTAACGCTTCGGTTCTGAATGGTGATCTTTCACCAAGAGTTCTACCATATTTATCGGCTGATTTTAGTATCTGAATATCTTTTGAGAATATCACAACTCACTCGTTTTAAAAATTGGTAATACAACTACAGCCATCAATTTTTTACCCTTTTTCCTAAGTGGGCTTCAGTCTCAGTAGCCACTGATCTTATTTAAGTGCCTTGGAAACTGTAACCATTTCTCTCGTGGCGTTTTCATAGCCTCCTCGGCTTAGCTGATCTCCGCCGCTAATTGTTACAAATTGGTGACATCTGGGTGGAATAACCGTCGCAGCTAATGATTCCCCAATTCGCCAAAAGACCGCATTTCAGAACCACGCTTCCCATGTTTGAAGTTTGGAAAGTATTTATCTTATGTTTCAATTATTGACTTAAATATTTTTCATAAAATATAAAGTCCATTAAAATTTAAAAAAATAATGGTACATAAGCATTCACAGTACATAAGCATTCACAGTACATAAGCATTCACAGGACATAAGCATTCACAGTACATAAGCATTCACAGTACATAAGCATTCACAGTACATAAGCATTCACAGTACATAAGCATTTACAGTACAAAAGCATTCACAGTACATAAGCATTTACAGTACAAAAGCATTCACAGTACATAAGCATTTACAGTACAAAAGCATTCACAGTACATAAGCATTTACAGTACAAAAGCATTCACAGTACATAAGCATTTACAGTACAAAAGCATTCACAGTACATAAGCATTCACAGTACATAAGCATTTACAGTACATAAGCATTCACAGTACATAAGCATTTACAGTACATAAGCATTCACAGTACATAATCATTTACAGTACATAAGCATTCACAGTACATAAGCATTTACAGTACAAAAGCATTCACAGTACATAAGCATTCACAGTACATAAGCATTTACAGTACATAAGCATTCACAGTACATAAGCATTCACAGTACATAAGCATTCACAGTACATAAGCATTCACAGTACATAAGCATTCACAGTACATAAGCATTTACAGTACAAAAGCATTCACAGTACATAAGCATTCACAGTACATAAGCATTTACAGTACATAAGCATTCACAGTACATAAGCATTCACAGTACATAAGCATTTACAGTACATAAGCATTCACAGTACATAAGCATTTACAGTACATAAGCATTCACAGTACATAAGCATTTACAGTACATAAGCATTCACAGTACATAAGCATTTACAGTACATAAGCATTCACAGTACATAAGCATTTACAGTACATAAGCATTCACAGTACATAAGCATTTACAGTACATAAGCATTCACAGTACATAAGCATTTACAGTACATAAGCATTCACAGTACATAAGCATTTACAGTACATAAGCATTCACAGTACATAAGCATTTACAGTACATAAGCATTCACAGTACATAAGCATTTACAGTACATAAGCATTCACAGTACATAAGCATTCACAGTACATAAGCATTCACAGTACATAAGCATTCACAGTACATAAGCATTCACAGTACATAAGCATTTACAGTACATAAGCATTCACAGTACATAAGCATTCACAGTACATAAGCATTCACAGTACATAAGCATTTACAGTACATAAGCATTCACAGTACATAAGCATTCACAGTACATAAGCATTCACAGGACATAATCATTCACAGTACATAAGCCTACAAATTCAGTTTTTTGTTTGTTTTTTGTTTTTTATTTTATGTTTTATAATTGATACCGCACAAGATTCCTAACTGCTCCCAACCGTGTGGAGCCAGAGCGACTATGGATTCCGCAATTGGGATATGTTGAGAAGCTGAAAGTAGTGGGGAATTGAGTTGGAAAGTACCTGGCTATTCAAATCTAGTCACCAAACACGGCTTAAGCCATTTCAAGCAACGTTTTGATTCTGAATGATGGTCTTTCACCAAGGAAACTTTGGAAACTTGTAAATTAACTTATGTAATTGATACCAAAATTAAATACAGTATCCATATTAAATCTTCTAAGATATGTATTTGCAACGATATACTTCATTGGTATAAGTGAATAATCATGTCTATATTGCTTATTAAAAAACAACTGTTATTTTTTAAATTAAGAAAGCACTTGGAACAGTATTGTATAAAGTGGAGTTAACAAAACCATGTTAAAAATTAATTCCAACACAGAATTATTAGGAATAAAAATGTGGGTAATTTATTTTACATATCTGAATGTGTAATTCTAGAAATGACGCTATGTTATCTGTATATTATGATTTATTTTAAAGATTTTCTCACTCATTTAATTTCAATTTCTACAATCAATCGTTTTTTTTCACTAAAAAGGGCCAGAATAAAAATAAATAATTTATTTAAAAACTTTATTAAAGTGATTATTAATAAAACAAAGTTCAAGAATAGCCTCCAGTATGCTCCAGAAAATTAAACTAAGAACTTCTGTCGCAAGCTTGTTACTCTCTCGGCCATAGAGTGACATTGGGTCCGTTTAGATGATCCTAATGGGCGGTCAGCAATTGGATAATTTGCCTCTGTTGTTTTTAACTTACTTAACGTTTTCAAGATCATATGATTAACTATTTAACATAAATTGGTTACTGGGAAGGCTTGCTCAATAATTTAAACTACTTGTACCTAATTGTTTAACGACCACTTGTGCGTATATAAATAATTCCAGATATTTAAAAAAAAATACATGCTATTTATTACCCTCATATAATCCAAGCCTTTAAATGTATTTTAGTGATTCTTCAACAATATTTTAGATTGCTTATATTAAATTTACTTTCATAGCTTATTTGCTTCCATGGTCGAGTGGTAAGACGCTTGACTATAAATCTAAAGGTCGCGGGTTCAAGCCCAGCGTGCGCAAATAACTTTTATTTAAATCAATATAAGGCAGTACCTTCCGTATTATTGTAGCAATTCTGCTTCAATCTCACAATTTAACACGCCTATGCGACGAATGTTGCATCTGGGAAACATATACTCCGATGTCGCTGATATGTTTAACACGTCAATATCAAAATATAAGTTTAATTTAGCACAGTTGTTGTTATCTGGTAGAGCCAAACTAATAGTTGGACCTATTACTTAAAATTGTTTATTTCATTTCTTTTACAATATTTTTGAATATTTTATTAGTTAATTTTGTATCTGCTATTCAATGTTCTTTTTATTTTTTCTATTTTACACAATTTTTGCACTAATGAGCTTATTGTATTGAAAAAAAATAATTAAAATGTATGTAAAAGCCTAAAACGGGCGTAAATAAATAAATATGTGTCATAAGACAATTAAATAATTAAAAATAAAATACAGTATATTTGCAGCAAATTCCAGAGTAATATATACTCAAAGTGTCGTCCTGGTTACAGACCACCATTCAAAATCGAAGCATTGCTTCCCCTCCCCACTACCTTAGCTTTATAACATACCCCAACTGGGTATGCCATAGTCTCACTGGCTCTAGACGGTTGGGAGCAGTTGGAACTTTTGTGCGGTACTTAATATTAAAAAAAACTCCATTTAGGAGTTAAGGTCAGAGTATTATTAGTGTTTTTTATGGATTATTGAAAGAGAGTTGCTAAAACTAATTTTAAAATAATTACATCTTTTTTTTTTAAACACTTAGAGCAATAAATAAATTTGCAAACCCCAAAATGAAATTATTAGGGCAGCTGCACCATGTTGGTTACGATTAGATGTAAGATTTGTTTCAAAGGTTATATAATTGGTTTTCTAAATATTGACTCTCTTAAAAATATCTAGTCACTAAATGTATTTCAGAAAATAATAACTGCAATACATGAAAACATAACAGAAGGCTTTATTTGTTTATACATCGTTTTGAGTAGCAACTCAAAAAGTTTTCATAAATAGTTAGGTAAACGAGTATACTTTTTCTCCTCATACCAGACTTATAATTGATTAATTTAAATTTTAAGCACTCTCAGACATAGGCTTATTTCCGATTTATTTTTATTTTTTAAATTGTCAATGGTATTATATACAGCTTTGGTATACTTTACATGTACCTAACATAACTACTCGATCCAAAAATATTTTTGATTTTAACAATAATATCAAGACTGAGTCATTTAGGTACTCGCTTGTACCTAGATTGCATGCAGCGGGTAATTCCTTTGGATAAATAGTCGATATATTATATTCAACTGCACTAAACTAGTTACAAAAAGGCTATAATAGCCTACCTCTTCCAAAAATACTATTAATATATTGATTTATTGCATTGTAATATTTTTTGTAACTTATTTGTTTGTGTGCTAATTATTTACTCTATGTTATTTCTATGTCACTATTATTTTATATTATGTATTGCACAGTCATGTCAAAGCCTATAAGGGCGTGTATAATAAAATAAATGAATATTTTGGTTCCCAAAGCCTCATTTATTTTTTATTCTTTTAAAAACTGATTGGAACTTATTGTATTACTTTAGCATTCGTTTATAATTGAATGCTTGGAGAAACAATGTATGGAGAGAGAGCTAACTATTTTTACCCAACCAATACAAACTTGCGATAAATCACTTTCTCCGGGTTTTTACGTCGCACAACATGAGAGAGAAAGAGAAAACAAATATAATACTTTGCTTCTACGTACTGTCACAATGATCTTGGGTTCCTGGGTCACCGCGGGACTCCGCACCCATTTTTTATTATGCCACTAAACTTGACACAACTAAAAAGGTTTTTTAGGTTAGATGCTATATTTTTGTTGATATCAATAGTGTAAAAAAGTGGTTATACGAATAAACAAAAACATTATGTCAATATGTGATAAGAATGGATGTACAAAAATACCCTAGCCTTGCTCTTAACCACGCCCAGGTCTGCCGAGTCAGGTAAAAATCATCAAAAACTGACTACACTGTCTCGGATTGCTACCACTCCATATACTCTAAGTTTGAATGTCTACATTAAAGTGATTATTTTCTCAGAACATGCCGTATCGGAGGTAAATGCCTTCCATAAGTAATGTGGGTAACCACCCAATTTTTTCAACTAAAAGGTCGCCTCTCGTATCATGGGGACAGATAATGGAATAAATTGGGATAGAAACCGGTAAATACAATTTGTCCCTGAAAATGTCAATAGTCGGCCTCTTGAAATCCCTTTCGGACTAAGAAATTCCCATAATATAACCATAGGTCATACGGAGAGCCAAAGTAAACATATTTATGGTAGTTGGCGTAAGAAGGTTAAGACCCAAGGAAATTTCTAACTAACCGCCGGCTTTGGAGAGTTCATTAATATCTAATTCGTACTAAATAGGTACCTACGTAATTATGTGTGATGTGTCAACCTTCCGCTTTGTCAGCGGCTGCTGATGCTGCCTCCAATTTGATGAAACCGCTATTATGGTAAATAATATTATTCATTAAACATTTATTATGTTTGATCACCATAAAATAGATTGTTTAATAATTATTCAATTAGGTTGTTTACAAATTATTATCAAATTTTGTTTAGCAGTGATTCAACGTTCATTCAAATTAAATAAATAAGTCGGTTGAATATGAAGCATGATTAATTACTTGTTGTTACCCGTTAAGAATTTTTGGTAATATCTCGACTTGCCTAGAAAAAAATATTAGTTCCATTTCAAATAGAGAATAATATTTCAAATCGTTATTCAATAGCTAGGGATTCGAGATTTTGAAAAAAGATTCTTTTTTTTAAATTTAATAATTTCAAACAACTCCATTTTTTTTGTTTGTTTTATTTATTTTATATTAGCTACTTGTAATTTAAAGTTTATCAAGTATCTAATTATAATTCAAATTATTTTTGACTTAATGAAAATAACTTATATACTACTTGATATTACTAATGTATTTTAAATGGTTCTTACAGGCTAATTTAAAATTATTGATTGGCAAAATTTTAATGGTTTACGGCAGAGCATTATAACATTTCATCCCTTTACAAAGAAAGCTATTTTGCGTATTGTTTTTTTTCTTGGAAGTCTTAATTTTTTTGCATGTCTTTGTATTATTACATTCGTACGGTCGTACGTACTCATAAATAAAATTATTTATAGTTTATAATAAATATAAAAAAAAAACAATCGGAGAAACTTCCAATGATTAAGTTATAAAATAAAACAAACTTTGACATGAAGCACTCACTTTGTGGAAAGAAATAATTAAATTTTAAATAAAAGTAACTTAGTTTTAACAACACTTTATTGGATACATATATACATAAACTAACCGGTTTCGGCTCTACCTGAACCTTCTTCAGGGCTGAACAAATATTACAGATACTATGTATTAGATTCTTGACTTCACCGGCAAATTATCTGATTCCGATGATGATCTCCGTGGCCGAACGGATCCTCGGCTACGAACTCAAAGGTAGCTGGTTTGAAACCTGACGCGCGTAAGTAAGTTTTTTAATTACTGTGTATTTTTTACAACTAATTAATTTAAAGTATATTTGCGGCACGCACTAGAGGGATAAATACTATCTGTATCACCCTGGTGAAAAACTACCATTCGGAATCGAATTGATGCTTGTAATGGTTTTATTCGCGTTTGGGGACCAGATCTCAAGATCCAGGTACTTCCCCAATTTTATCTTTTCTAATTCCATAAGCCTCACAACGTATTCTAATGGAGAATGGCATAGTTCCATTGGTTCCGGGCAGTTGGAACTCTTGTGCAGTAATCATAAAAAACTACCCGCTGAAAATAAATAAAAGCTCTACTGTGTCGTATCCTTCCTTAACATTGGAGTTAAAACGATCCCGTTGAGTCAACTCGAATGAAATCACACACTGCTTATGCTGGTGGTGATAAGGTTGAAATTGCCACTTGAGCCTGACCGCCTGTTTCGATGTGTGCAAAAAATAAATAAGTTGTTAATGAAGGTCAGGTATTTTGAAATGATTTTCGGCTCAAGTATAAAACACTTAATCTAATACACTATAAAATAAATTCAAAAAAGGTTCGCAACTAGAAGATTTTACGCATAAAAGAGTTTTTACAGACCTAAAGCTTCATTTTCTTCTAGGCCTTTAAAAAAATCGCTAAAAAATACCCAGTTAAAGGAAAAACCCACACCATTTTGCATTATTTTAACTTGCATTGCCTTAATTGTTATAATTTTTTTTAAATATTTTATTATTTATCTGGTTTCTAGTGGAGTAAAAATATGAGCTATAATTCCTTTTTATTAGAAAGTCAGAGCAATGTAACTTAGCATTTGCATTTAGAATTAACCTCCAGGCTTAGGAGATTAAATATTATTTTTTTTTTTTGTATCCCTCGTTCCGCTCAACCAGTGGTGATGGTGTAGAATTTTTTGAAACTTTATGAGACATCTTGATCATAAATGAGATTATCATAGTTTTGCGGATTACGACCAAACATAAAGAATAATTTGAAAGAGAAAACTTTTCAGAATAAATCATACTATCTGAAAGAACTTGTAGAGCTTTTAAGGTCAAGTGTGTCTCGCGGGGCATCTCGTGGTTTTTATGTCCCCGATGCTCCTTCTTACCCCTTGCGCCTTCTCGCCCCACCCCGGAACACGCTGCCCCCTCTCGGCGGGACACAATGGGACCTTTGTTCTGATCAAATGTCATTCTTCATTGAACATTTTTGCCCCGGAAGAGGAAGCGGGGTGTACTCAACAATGTTGCCTTTTGACATCAAACAAAAAAGGGGATCGATCTTTTTGTACTTTGAAAATGCGCTTTTTGCAATTTGAAGTCAATTTTACGAATTCAAAAGAAATAATTCTGTTCAAATGGCTTTCGAATTGATGATTTAAATTGACAGATTAAAAGTAGGTTGAAAATCGCAACTACCACAAAACTTATGTTATTACTTAAAATAATAAAATTAATTAAAGAAGTGAGGTATTATACTACCAACTGATTCCCCAACTGGACTGGTAATAAGTTTAAATATCTCTTTGCGAGATATACTACAATTTTTCAAGTTAAATTTAAAATCCAGGCAAAGAAAAATAAAGGCGTACATATAATAAATTTACATGTTAAATAAATTTTATTTACACGCTCCGGAGATGACGCTATTTCCAGTATTGCCCAGGTGAGAGACAACCGTTCACAATTGAACGTAATTACGCAGAAAGCGTCCAACCCACAATTTGCCAAAATCGAGTTTTACATTTTTTGCTACAGATCAATATCCAAGCTACAAATGCAATAGATTTTTGGTAATTATTTTTTATACTAACGCACACTTTAGATATTTGATTTGAATTGAAGTTTAAAAACATTATAAAATGTAACATAGCATAAGAAATACTTTTTCTATTTAAAAAATACATTAATGGATTATAAATTACCAATTTATAATAATTCTCATAACGAAAAAAGCACTCATATTCACCTTACAAATGCCGATTATGCATATAAATGCTTTTTTATCGTCATGTTTTCAAACGCCTTTTTCTCCGTTAATTTTTTTTTGAAGTCTGTTGCTTTCTGCATAACTACGTTCAATTGAAACTTTGATTGAAAAGACTTAAAGCCATCAAACTTACTGATTCTGGACAGTCATATTTTTCTTGTAAGAAGTGCCCAATTAAAATAAATAATGACAAGTAGTCTATTATGTAGTTTGTCGGAAGAGTTAAAAGTGCAACGCTTCACTTCTACATAATGCATTGGCCTCTAAAAAATAGGTTTCACCATCACTGCCGTTGAGTGACCTTAGGTAAGCCACACACCATGGATGATAAAAATGTCGTTAGTTAAATAATAATACATTTTCTCGGTGCCTTCTTATAGAGAGGGGGCTATTATAAATATAAGCCGCATTGTACGCTTCCATACCTGCTTGAAATGACATAAATGCATTTTGCTTATAAGAACTTAAATAGAGTTATACCTATGTTCATCTTACTTACACCTGAAGATATTTATTGCCACGGGAGCCCTAAAACCAGATATAAAAAAAGTACCTCGCACAACTCTTCTTTTCTCCCATTACGACTTCATTGAAAGAACCTTTTATGTACACTTTTTAAATTCGTAAAGAGTAATAACCACGGAAACTTACTCACAAAGGATTTCTTTTTCACTGTCTACACCTTTAATCACCGTGCATTGTCGTATTTTATATTGTTGTGGTGAATAATTTAGCTACTCAAAAAAGCGTTTTTGCACATGGTATTTTTAAATTACGATTGCATGGCCTATGTAAATAAAATAAGTAAGTCATAACCCCCCTTATGCAAATGCATTTAAACGTTTGAAAAAAAGGTTATTTAAAATATAATTTGACCAGTAATACTGCCCAGCTCTACCCCTGATTTTGATTCTTGCACATATTTCGTAGATATTTTAAGTATCACCCTGGTGAAAGACCACCATTCAGAATCGAAACGTTGCTTGAAATGGCTTAAGCCGTATTTGGTGACCAGATCTGAATAGCTAGGTACTTACCAACCTTCCTCTTTCTCATCACCTTCCCCTCCCCACTACCTTCAACCCTATAGCATACCCCAGTTGGGAATGCCATAACCTCATTGGCTCTAGACGGTTGGGAGCAGTTGGGACTCTCATGTGGTACTCACTATAAAAAATATATAAAAATTTATTTCATATTTATGTCTTTATATATGTATTTTTAAACGTTTAAATGATTTTGATGCTTAATCATGTATACAAGAAAAACAATGCCAAATTAAATTAATAATGCATAGATTAACACTTTTTTTCTAACTGAAAATTTGAGAAATTATGTAGGATAAAAGGATGACAGCTTGCCTTATTTATTTGTAACTTAACACAATATGTAAAAAAAACTTTTAGGTATGAGAAAACACTGCTCTGGGTTGAAAAGAAACACAGTAATCCTGAAATTCTGGACACAAAAGATTGTCCAAAAATCAGCATGTTGCTTTCGTTGCTTAAAAAAATGGGACTTTCTGCTATTTAAATAAGATAAACCAATTAAATTTAATTTCTCGATTAGTTTTGAAGATAAATGGACAGGTTTCGAAGAAGAATGCTTAATTAAGTTTACAAAAAGTAAACTCAATAGAGAATAATAATAATATCCTTACAGCCAGGAATCTCACAGGGCAGGATGGTAGAAGCTATCAAAGCTGTTGTCGTCGACGTCTGACGTCGCGCAGGATACCAGGAGATGATAGAGGATTGCTTTATTATGTTAAAGCTCTCGTGGAATCTTGTTATGGAATCTGACAAAAGTGTTCGAACGGGAGTTGCAGCTTGAAAGCGGTTTTTGTCTTGGTGAGTTATAAAAGCTCTAGAGACTGAAGGCTACAGATCGAGGATCAAACTTATAACTTAAACGAAGATTACTATTATCTGGCTTTTTTGGAGAACGCATCCAGTAAAGGTTAATTTTTTCGGTGACTTTATACCAAAAAAAAGTGATTCGTACTAATAGAGAGTAGTGATCAGTGATCAAAGCTTAACTGGCGGACATAAGGGATAATATTTTAAGCCCGGCGTGCACATTAAACCACATTAAATTCACATAAAAAAATAAAGAATATATTTGCGGCACGTTCCCAAGTGGTATATACTCTAAGTATCGCCCTGGCGAAAGACCACCATTCAGAATCGAAACGTTGCTTGAAATGGCTTTAGCCGTGTTTGGTGACCAGATCTGAATAGCCAAGTACTTTCCAACCTTCCTCTTCCCTATCTCTTTCCTCTCTCCACTACCTTTAGCCTCACAGCATACTCTATTTCGGGATGCCATAGTCTCACTGGATGTAGGCGGGATCTAGGATTAAAATTATTTAAAAAAGTTACCCGTGACAAATATTTTATTTCACAATAATACTGGCATTTTTAAAATCTTTTAAAATTAATATTAGATAGGTACGTACGTTTTTTTAAGGCACTTTCTAATTGCTAGTTCTTTGTTTCAATATCTATTAAATTGCAAATTTACAATGATTGAGAGATGGTGGAAACCGGTCAGAACTCGCTTCAATTCCCTTATTTCGGACGAATTCTTAACATTTGTTATCAGAAGCCGGCAACATTTGAGCGAAAAATTATGAAAAAAAAATTCGTTCAAAAGTTGGTATTCAATGAAAAAAATATTTTTCTTCTGACAACTTATCGCATAAGAGATTGTCAGTGATTAGGGCAACTTTCACCCTGCAGGCTGTAGTTGAGAACAACTCTGAGTAACTGCACCCGTTCCAGTCACATAGATTACGAAGTTATGGCGTGCGGCGACTTCCTTTGCTCTCTCTCCAATCAATCCCCCCGTATTAACAATTGAATAATCTTGCATTTTTGTTTGGTCATGATATGCACAAGCTATTGGAGTTTTTTTCATGTTATGCCTAGTGAAATTTAACATTATTTGATTTCAAGAATAGAAAAATAATTAATTTCAAAGAAGTGAATTTTCTTACTAGGAATAGGAATATCGGCGTGCTGCTATTTTAATAAGTCGAGTGGTAGATACTCTAAGTACCGCCCTGGTGAAAGACCACCATTCAAAATCGAAACGTTTCTTAAAAATGGTTTTAGTCGTGTTTGGTGACTAGATCTGAATAGCCAACCTTCCTCTTACCCACCTCCTTCCCCTTCCAACTACCTTAAGCCCCACAACATACCTAACTTAGGAATGCTTTAGTCCCGCTGACTCTAGACAGTTGGGAGCAGTTGATACTCTTGTGCGGTATTCACTATAAAAATAAAACAACCTGCAATATCAGCAATCCAATGAAATAAATCCAAGCTTGTTTATAAATAATAATGCCGTTTAGGAAAACAGAGTGTGGCGCCAAGCAAACAGGGCACGAATAATCGTGCAAAAACATCAATTGATATCTATTATTCCCACAAAATGTTGCGTAAATTGCCTTTCTTACTATGGAAGGAAGCTCGATATGATCTTGAACTTTGTGCGGATCGTTTTGTAGACCTATTGAAGTTGTCCGCTAGCTCCTTTGCCGGCAAACACATTTGCCACCAATACCAAGTTCGCCAAGGTTTGCCAACCCTACTTTAGATTATATCAGAGATGTGTCACCGTGGGTTGTTTCGGGCACTTCCGAGTGTTTATCTTGTTCATTTTCTCCTCGCAAAACGTTTCAATAACGGAAGGAAAACACAAAGAAAATGGAAAACTTTTTGTATACTGAGAATCGTTGTTGTTCGTTTCAATCCACCGTGATGTTGGTAGTTGTCATAGATGTATTATCAGTTGTTCAATGAGTAAATATTGAATACACCGCGTTTCTCGCACGTACTGATGAATATTTAAGTGAGTGATTGTCCCTGAAAACGTAATGAAATATTCTGTAGAATATTTTAAAATACGACAGTAATTTATATTGATTTAAAACCCATGAGGGAATGTTTTTTTGATTTTGTTAAAAAACATAGTGAGAGGCTCGCTTTGCTTTTTCTTATGAAGTTTAGTTATTTAGAGCGTCAATTGTATTATTCGTATTGAAAATGAAATAATAACTTTTTATTAGACCATAGATTTTATTTTTATTTTTATGACCGAACGGTTTCGCTTAGCCCAAGCATCAGCATGGTACAAAATTAAATTAAACAAAAAATACATAATGTGTGATTATATATAAATACAGAGGGAGAACACAATACAAAATAAAATAAAACAAAACAAAATAAGAAAATTTTAATTATAAAAAAGGAACAGAGAGAAAGAGACAGATAATATGATATTAAAGAGGCGAAACGTCAACTGAGAACGTGATAAAAGAATAATGAGAATTTGTTTGAGTTTACGGGAAATATATCTAATATTAGACCTTTATTTTAAATACATATAATATTGTCTTATGCAAAGTTATTATTTTATTTTAATTAAATTCTCGTATGTTAAACCACAAAGTGTTTTCTATGAAAATATGTATTATTCGTGTTCGCAAAATATGTATTATTCGTGTTCGCAAAATATCTTGTTGAGAACAAATTCTTTTTTTAAGCCGAATTAAAAAAAAAATTGTTAGATTTTTTCTGCAGATTTTTGTGAATAATTTTCACCCTCAGAAGTTTCCTGATAAGAGCGTTAAAAGTGGCATTTCACGGACACCGCAAAAGTGCTTATGGTATATTTTATATGTTGTTTGGCTTATAATGAATAATTCAACTTCTTATTAAGTCGAGTGATATCTTTCAGCGAAAAATAAACGAACGCTTTTTAAAACAGTACACCATTCTACATACTAAATATAAAAAATATATTTTTACGAAGAAATAATTTATGTGAAAAAATCTAACGAAACAAATTTCGGTATTAAAAAAGACGTCTGCAAAGTTATGACAAAATAAGACCGAATTCTTGCTATTTTAACTGGACGCATTTTTCCCGGTCGTTTAATAATGAATAAAGTATGTCTGCACCAACACCTACCCGTATTTGAAAAATATTCACGCATCAAACCCCCGTCAGAACGATTTGGATCATTATTTCAAAATGAAACTTATTCGAACATCAGTCTCTCTTTCATTATTTTAAATAGGCATTCTTCCAATAAAGTGATTTCACAAGGAGAACTTTTTTTTTATCAAATGAGAAAACTTTTTAGACTTCTTTGTAACTTAAAATTAATTTCCTCGAAATTCAGAGTTTCAATATTCTTCTGTATTATTCAAATCAAATCAGTACCTATTTCGTTTCGAAATAAACGAGGCATCAGAAACTCATTAAAATTAAAATGTTAGTCAAGGTTCAAATGACTGTCATAATATTAGTTGACTTCACTGGGCCACTGTGGACTTATTGTGAATGCGAAATATCAACACATTTTCTTTATTTCCCCCAATTATGATTCAAAATTTAATTTCAAGTTTGTATTTATAAACATTTTCTAAAAAATTGTTTTTTGTATTTAAAAATCAGTTACCAAATAATAATGACATATTAATAGTTTTTTTTTATATGAAAATAATTATTTAAGTTTCCGCTCAGAAAATGTTAATGTTGTGATTTTTGAACGAATTGTAGAAAAAAAGGCGGGTATAAAAACACTATTTTCATAAATACGCAGGGATAAGAAAAATAAAATAAACCTTTCTACGAAGGTTTTTAACAATTACACAATGTTAGAAAAATGGTTTTTGTAGCAATCGGGATTTGAACGCTAACCGGTTGACTGCTCAATAGTTACAAGAACCTTCGTAACCTTCAAGCCTACCATTACAAAAATAAATAAAAATTGTAAGCACGGTTTCAAATGACAGCTTATTACTTCATTTTTGCTTACATTGCTTAATTGCTCCGTGGTTAGAGCAGTCGCACGGTTAGCGGAAGGTACCGGCGTTCGCCTTCTGATTGCTCCAAAAAATGTTTGTTATCGTTTGATTTTTTATTGTGTGGAAAATAAACAATACTTCAACCTTTAACCGCTATTTTGTGATTAATATTTCAACCTATATGTGCTGTATTTAAGGACAACTATCATCTGTGTAGAGTTGCTATTCTTATTATATTTTGTACCCTGATGATGCTTAGGCTAAGTGAAACCGGTCGGTTATAAAAAATAAAAATAAATCTGTGGTCTTAAACAAAGTTATTATTATCTTCTTATTATTATTATCTTCTTTTATATATCTTCTTTTGTATTTTCTTCTATATTTTATTTTATTTTTAATTTTAATTTTTTATCTATTGTTTTATCATGTTATTCGAAAAATGTCCTCCACATCACAGGTGAAATCCTAGCGTTGAGGACAATGTATATAAAATATTGTAAATAAACAAAATTTAGGTAAAAAAAAAAAAAAAAAAATTCTCATTAAATATGCAAAACCTAAAATATTCTAATAGTGTTTACATGGATATAAAATAAGGCTTATTTCAGCGTCCTTTTGTTGAATCTGCATTACACAATCCGTCAAATTAAATAACCTGTCTCAGAGTCGTGTTATCAAAGTTTATGTATATTGAGCTGCACAACATTCGTCCATTAATATTGTTGCAATATTATAATCTCAAGCAAACCTGAAAGGTCGTTATTAACTAATCATCTGGGTTGTATATTGGTACATGATTATTCAAATAGTTTTTAAACTATCTTTGTTGTACTCATAAAATATATAACGACCAAAGTACCTGACGTAACGTACTTCCACGTCGTCGTAAGCTCCTCAAAAACGCTTAGCACGCAACACGGTGTAAATAATATCCATTTACTGGAGAATCCTAAGAGTTCACCTGGTAGGGTTAAGGGTGAACCTGCTCAAAGGTACTACGCTACCAGTCACTAGCTACCTTCTACCTTCTCCACCCACTTCGACATCACGGCTTTTGTAGGACTTCTCAACGAAACAACATTAAATAAAGACACCGGATAGCTCTCCTGGCGTCGGGAAACCCCATTATAACCCTAGAAATGATGCCTTACCAGAGTTCTAATAACATCCCCTTTAATTACAGTAATGAAGTTTTATTGAAAACAATATAAATTATACGCAGAATTATGATTTTGATATAAGTTGACGAGTGTTTACGTAATTCAATGAAGTGAACAATATATTTGATAATCGACCGTGGTCGAGTGGTTAAGATATTCTTCTAATTATTCAATTTAAAATAGCCTGTGAGAACTGTTAAAAATAGATGAGTTATATCAAGTTGTATATAAGGTATTATTATTATACGAAGTCTCTAATTGAATATGAATTATAATTAGAGACTTCGTAAACTTTGATGTATAAGTGACTACTATAAAATAAATAAAACTAATTAAACCACTAAAACTACGAGTCCAGAGCTAACGGGTTCAAATCTTGGCGTCCGCATATATTTTTTTGAAATAAAATGTATTACTAAACATAAAATAATGTATATTATCGGTACATTCTAAAGTGGTTATTAATTATTGGTCTGGTAAATTAAAAGTCAAGTAAATTATTAGTCATTCAGAATAGAAACGTTTGCTTTAACCGTGTTTGATGACCAGATCTGAATAGCCAAGTACTTTCCAACCTTCCTCTTCCTCTTCCCCATCCCCTTCCCCTCCCCATTACCTTCAGCCTCACAACATAATAATCAATAGTTTAGACGTCGATTTTAATTACCCAAATACGTCAAGCCTTTGAATAAAATGTACACTGGTTTTCACACATTATTCTCGGCCTGGCTCTCATCTTGACGACAGTGTTTAATAGTAACTTAACTTGTCGCAAATGACAATTTTTGTCAATCTTTGAATGAATATTTTTGTTACCAATATGAAACTGACAATCCACTAAGTACGAATTAAAATGTATCGAGTTAATAGTTTTAATTTATTACTTTACTATCTGTCTGGTTCTTGTATACATGTTTTAATGCGTTATCTCAAAAAAGCTTGAATAAAGCATCCGTATTTATAAAAGCAACTATTTTTACTTCGCCAAGATAAAATCGTGATTAAAAAAAAAAAAACACTTTTTGTTACTGAAAACGTACGGTTGTACATCAAAATACACAAAGTATAAAACAATTTTAATTTTCTAGTGAGGAAACAAAATGACAAAGCTAGAAATATTCTTTTTAGGGTAAGTTTTCCTATAAAAGATTCATACGATGGTAGGTAATAATGAAATTTTATTTTTAGTCTTCCTTGAATCAAAAGTAAGTATACAAACCTTTGAAATGGGTTCTTTATAAATATAAGAAAAATAACACACGCTGTATTAATACAGAGAGGGTAAAGGTTTTTTTATATTTTAGCGGTAAACAACATTTTACAATCCTTTCAATAAAGCTTGGTTTGATAAACATTGTAAACATTTTTTTTTGCCTCTTTTGCCCTCTTTAGATATTGGTGAATAACTGATGATTGAAACAAATAAATAACAACAAATTTGTTTTTTATTTCTTAAAATATCTAATACAATTCAACATTATTTTTCTCAACCGCTACCGGTTAAATGGCCGCGATAAAACGTCTACACTATTTATTTTTATTTTTCCTGATTGATTAGGATTTTTTTATAGTTTTCATCGGTATAGATAAAACTGGGTTATTCATATGATTGCCACACAAAAATCCCAACTGCCCAGGGCCAGTAATACTGTATGTTGATATCTGGCTCTCCAGATCTAATCAATACATAAACTTTAAGCCATTTAATTTCTGAAAGGTGATTTCTGGAACGAAACGCAAATATATTATAAATTAAATTTCGGTTTTACTATTTTAAAATCTAGTTCTAAGACAAAGAATTCACCGATTTTCCTCAGAAATCATTAAGGGGTCTAGGTGGGGGGGTAGAAATGATATCATTTTTTGCAATATGGTAACAAAAATTAATTTATGAATCTCCGTGTATATATATGACAGTCAAAAATACCGTAGATGTCACTAAATATGATTAAAACATTCACAAAAATGTCAGCCATGTGTTAAGTCCAAATCAGTCAAGATTAAAAAAAGTGAAAAACTTTTGATGAGGCGTTCCAGAATTAAAACTGATAAATAATACGTCGGAGCGAATCGAATGCAATGAATTATATATACGCATTATTTATTCCTTTTCAAACAGCGCGCGAACAAAGAGTCAGCAACTAAACAACAAATAAAACCATTAATGTACACACATACGTGGGATATCCACAACAGAACGCTAGTCTGATCCGTAATAAAAGGAAGCCATTTTCGACGTAAATAATTGACAACATCACACGTATCAATATCCTTACCTTCGGGTGTTCGCTGTAAGTATTCCTAAACATACATTTCATGTGTTTCGCTAAGTCTATATACCCTTATAAGCCTTCATGCGAAAACGCATTATAACAACTATCTTGTGAGAAAAGTATTTTTTTTTAACATTAAAAAAGAGATTTTCGTTTTGATTAGATTTCTACTTCTAAGAAACGATTAATATTTTATGTCCAATGTTTTTTTGTCAACTATATTGTTTTGTTTCCATTAGCCTCAGGTATCAATGTATGTGTTTTTAGTTATTGCACTTAGAACAAACATACACTATTTTGTTTTCTCTGTTCTCGAAACAAATTAAAATCATTCTAACATCAAGTGGAATTTAAAACATATTTTATTTTAAATATAATTCCTAAATTAGCTCAAATTCACTCTTGGCTTGCTTCTTAGATTTTTTAATTTCAAATTACATACGGAATATAACACTTCAAAAACATTTAATATTATTTCGTGATATTATGTACTCGTATCTTTGAAGTACACATATTAATATAATACATCCGAGGTTGATCTACCTACGCAACATTATTTGTTTTGTTATGTTTTATTATCAGGTAATGTAAATTTAATAAATGAATGCAGGTGTGTTACGAGTGCAAATATAACGGATCCTAGGGAGCAGCGGCTAGTTTTGACAAATCTTTTACAAAAGAAAATATATTTTCCACGTATATAAATAAACGTTGATTGGAGAAACCAACAAAAATTTCCCATTGAAAAGAATACTATAAATAAAAATCACTTGATTTGTTTTGTTTAGCTAAAGGTATTTTTTTGTGAAAAATAATGAAAACCAAAAAAGTTTTTTATGTGATGACCTTCGTGGTTGAGTGGTTAAGACGCTCAACTACGAATCCAGAGGTAACGGGTTCAAATCCCGGCGTACGTTTTTTTACTCAATTGATAACCTGTGTTTGGTGACCAGATCAGATTATCCAGATACTTTTCAATCTCCTCTTTCCCATATATTTCCCTCCGTACAACCATAAGCCTCACAACATGCCTAAATTAAAGATGTTATAGTCCCACTGGTTTCAGACAAGCAGGGGCAGTTGGGAGCCTCGTGGAATATTACTTTTAATGAAACACAACAAAAAAACAATTGCTAAGGTTTTCTTGTTCATCGTTTTTTTCGACCTTCTAATTATAATATATATTGTCGCTGGAAAAAAAGGCTTAAGCGACATTTGGTCCAAAATCAGTTCAATATGCAGTTTTGATCAGTTTTTATTTTGTTCTGCACGAAAGTTCTGACTCTCGTTTGATTCTGAAGAGTTTAGAGACCCTTAGTCATCTAAAATATATTTACCATTTGGGAGAAGGCTTCACTCAAGCGACATAAGTTTGGGACTTTATTAAGCTTTGTGTCATTTCAGGTAACTCATTGAAGGCATTGAGTTACTCGAGTTAACCTCTTTTTTTAATCCAACCAGGTGCTGAAGACTTGTGAATTTTATTGTAAAACAAACAAAAAACTTAAAGGTGCTCCCTTGTAAACTTCCCAAAAATGGCTCTCCAGCCCTTTTGCCTTTCCGGCCTCGATATACATTTTTTACCGTGTCAGCTTGTCGTTTATCGGTAAAAGCAGAATAGTTTGAAAACCGTTAAAAGTACCCACAAACATAGTTATGAGATTGTCTACTTCAAATGAAGCATATTGATTAGTAATATTCTAAAATAGCCTGAGACTAATTCAATCCGCTGCGCCGACCCATTAATCAATCTTTTCTCATGGCGCTGACGTCACAGCGCGATAACGCTAAACTTTGACCTTCTCCTAAATTTTACGCGGCGCTAAAGTTTACCGCCATTTTCTGTATATTATATGAAATATTCATTGTCGTTTCACGGCGGCAAGAGACTTTGAACTTTTGCCGTTGACTCTGTGAGAAATCAGCACTTTTGTAAAGATTCATTTGGGGAAGAAAGCTAGTTTGTTGGGGATCCCGTAGACACGTTCCGGATTAAATAATGTAAGAAATATGGGACTTTCCTCTATTAGAGGTTGTACGGAAAAGGTTCATTAGGGTTAATAAAGTATTTTTCACTGTTGTATCATTGTTTAACATCGAAAGTTTTTACGAATTTCATATCGACTATACGAATACTGAATACTGTCAGTCACTTTAAAAATCATTATCCCGTTTAGCTTTAATTAAGTAGTTTGGAAACAGGATTTTATATACAATGGAAATACAAAACAAAACACAATAAAATGGAAATATAGAATATATTATTAATTATACTCGTAAATAAACATATTATTATAATTCACACATACTAAGAATTTTATATACTATTACACCATATAATAAAGTATAACAATACATCAATATCTTGAGTATACAAAACAGATACTACATATTTGTATAATCACCTAATATAAGGTATTTCTACTTAGGAGCCATTTTTTCAGCATGTTTCTGACTCTTGTTAACAATTCATAATTTTTCATATTCAATACAACTTGAAAATGAAATCTTATAGGAAATGAATGCCAAACAACATAAAAAGCATTCATTTTTATCTAAATTACCTCATTAATTATAAAAATGAGCTCCGGCGTCTTGAAAAGTGTACATCTTTTAGATTTTTGAATGTAGTAGAATGTAACTATTTTATGCTTGCAACGTTATTTTAAGAAAAATGCTATGTACCTATGGAACTTTAAAATTTCAAATTATTTTTAAACAGAATATCGTATTCCTAATATGTTCAATTAGATAAAAGTTCTAAAACTCGAACCTAACTAGTAGTAAAAAAAACAAAAATTTTCTAAAATGTTAACATTTTTAACTACAAAAGACAAACACTGCTCAAAATTCATTATAAAATGGTTCTTTAAAATAACTAAGGATTAAATTTACATAGTCAAAAATGATTTTTACACATAAAATGATATTTGGTTGTTCTGTTTTCTCTCTTAGAAAAAAGGTTAATGTTCTTTGGTGGGAATGAAATCCGAACGAAGACATTAAAAAATCACAAAACGTAATAAATATGAGAGTACACTTATACGTTCGACTATAAGAATGCTTTTCACCAAGCACACCGTGAAATGTATTCATTTGCAGTAATTATTTTTAACTGCAGATTGTTTTGGTTACATATCGGTGTCGTCATTGTGCGAGTTCCCTAGAATAATTCTCTGTTCTGTCATTTGGGGTAAATAAAACGATGTTAAAACTTTACCCATTCAACTTGCTTCTAGTTTGGCGCAAGGTACCTGCTAGTACCTTGAAAAAATGTGTTCCATTAGAGAATGTGAAGTAGACATTTATCATGTTCCAGTGAAAATTGTTAGTCTTTCTTGTCAAGAACTTCTCATGATGGTATCCTATTTAAATTGTTTACTAAAGCAGTTAACATCACTCGTTATAGAACATTCAAAAATAGGTTTTTTTTATTTTTTTATTTATTTATTTATGTATTTATTTATTAAGGCCCTGATGGGCTTTTCCATTGAATTTTATTTTAAATTTATATATAGATACGGCAATGTTTACATGATTGGATTTGGCACAACTCAAAACACCTTTTATGTCACCTCTCACGCTTTTTTTGTTAGGTTTTTCTCCGCAAATGTTGAAATCGGGAAAAAATTGAAAACATTCACTGCACATCATTGGAAAAACTGCACAAAACTAAAAAGCGTATGTTTTTTTGGACAAAATGTTCGATTTTGGAAATAAAAAAATCACTTTAAAAACACGGACCTTAGAATATGCGTTTCGGAAAATTGGAAGTTAGGTTTTTTTGCAACATTTATTGCGAAGTCATGATGATAAAAAAATTCTAAACATGATCGTTATTGTGATAATTTTAATTAATACGTCTATACATTATTTTTACATTTTAAGTTTAAATCACATTAATATGATTGAGATTATGATATGAGCGAGTGGAACTATTGCATTCATAATTGGGGTATGTCGTGAAGCTAAAACGAGTGTAGAGGGGAAAGAGATGGGAAGTACCTGGCTATTTAGATTTGCTCACCAAACACTCATAAAGCTGTTTCAAACAGCGTTTTGATTCTAAACGGTAGTCCTTTAAGCTGGATTCACACCAACGTCTGGATCCGCTCAGTGACGATATTGTTCCATTCCCGTTCCGTTTAATTTATTATTGATATTGTTTATAATTAATAATTATTAAAAATATTATTTAGTGATAAAAAATGGTTTTTAATAAAAAAAAATCTGCGAGGTAAGTATTTTTACACATCAAAATAATTATTTAACTAACTAAATAGTTAAATATCACAAGGGTGGGTAGAAGGATATACTGCCACACAACTTTGTCTTGACACATACTCCTTGATTGATATTCATACCATATCAATAAGCTCTCATGCGGAACAATATCGTCACGGAGACGATCCGGACGTTGGTGTGAATCCAGCTTTAACAAGACGAAACCGAGAGTATATAACACTCCAGTAAATACCGTAAATATACTTTACATTATTTTTCAAATTACATACGAAGTAACACATAAAGTATTAGAAATCGCGATTTAAAGCCAATGATTTCAACCACTTGGCAATGGAGGTCGTCAAGTTTTTAGTAGTTAAAACTAAACATTTATCATTAAAAAATACAAACCTTATTACAAACCTTATTCTAACCAATACAAAATTTCGATTGAGAGCTTAAGAAAAAGTTCTTAAATAAATATATATAGGCACACTATTTATTCTTTATTAAGTTGATGATTGCTTATGATTATATGTTTTTGTTTGATTTTCGCCTGTGATGCTAGAGATTTCCCTGTGTTATAGTAGAAGAGAAGTTAAAAGTATTTATGTATATATTCCTAATTTAGAACTTAGTGGATGCAGGCATTATTTATTTATGTGCAGACAATGTATATTTGTCAGTTCATACATACTTAATATCTTCCTGCAAAGCTATGTCAAGCTTCCTAGGAATAAACTATATTACGTAATATTAACACACCACACAATTAGAAACCACGATTACCTAATTATGATGATATTGATATTGAATTTTCACTTGAGCACTGAAATGCCACAAAACAGCCACTAATGTATAATGTACAAATGGGTGTATGCTTTCCATGCAACTTCCCTTAATATTTAATGGTATACATAATGGCTTAAGTAGAATCTAAGTACATAGTGCAAAAAGTATTCTCAGAATAGAATTATTTTCAAATGGCTCTGAGTCATAATTTCTCCGTGGCGTTTACAACAGTCTTCAAAATGGCAGTCGGAAGTTTTTCAGTAGTAAAATGTCAAGTTAATCTCAAGAAAGTTTTGTGCGTCACAGAAAACTTAATGAAGTCTATTTTTTATGCGTGTTTGTATTTCAATGAGAGAAATACAAAAATCCATTTTTTATAGGTAAGTTTTTCTACTATGGCAATTTATTATTTTGGATATAACATTTTTATGAACGATTTTTCAAATTTAATTTAATTGTAATGAGTTCCTGTTTCTGTTTGAATTTTTTACTTTATTTAATTATTGCTATATCTTTTTTTTTGTAATTGAAATTATTTTTTGAACATAGTACTACTAAGCTATTTAGTTACTTACACTATTATAAGAAAAACGCAATCGGGACCGGTTTCATACAAAACTTCGTTTTCGATTTAAGACTGAAATATCGACCCAAACTGAATATCCGTTTTTCCATACCAAAAGTATGGCAAATATCTAGTTCCCGCTTTGGCCATTAATTATTATAATTATTTTTTTTTTGTATTCTTAAAACACGGGTCATAATAATTTAGTTTTTTTATGATTTTACAGGTAACTTTGGTAATTATTTGTGACTTAACGGAAATTACAAAAACATTTTACTGTAACCAGGTATTTTGAAAATTTAATTTATCAATAACTAAACATGACAATTTCCTTTTGCGAATTCTTCGTAAATACTTAAAAAAATATTTTTTTCAAATTTGGAACAGGATATGTTAAAATAACATAATTTAAAAAAAATCTTCTCAATTTGCCTTTGTTTGAAAAAGGTGTATTAAAATCAACTTATGTTTTTTTCTTGAGAACCCAATTTACATCCCATATTTTTATCACGGGTAACATCAGTATTAAACAAAAGTATAAAACAATCCCAATGAAACTTTTTTCTTGTCAATATTTGAAATAACATACGAAATATTTGTGTTCTAACAGAAATTTTTCGATTGTAATTTCATATCAATTTTTTTTCTGATTAATTTCAATTTAGTCACAAATAATTGCCATAGTCACCCCTAAAATCATCGATGCTATACGTTTTGATCACGAGTTTGGTTGGGTATTTTAGCCTTGATTTTTTTTTAAATGTATTAGACAGATTCCAGTGCGTTCCCCTTAAAAAGGGTTATTTTAATTTAATAATTACTCAACGTTATCCAATAAAGTCACACCTAACACGATTCTCACTATATATTTTGTTTAAATTCCTCGAATAATAAAGAACAAGAACAAGATTAAATAATGTAAACAAGAAAATGAAAAGCTAAATAACAGTTTCAATTTTCTTGGTCTTGATTGACTTTAGTGTTATTTTGAAACTTGAAGAAAGCGAGTTGAGTCGTTTGTTTTACAGACGTATTTATTCGAGATAAGAAAACTTTTGTCTAAATGATTTTCCAAAGAAACATAGATGGCAATCTTGATTGTTTGTTTATTTATTAACTTCTTTTTAGGGGCTTATGAGAATTTAAATATTCAATTTACTTCATCTTAATGAATGAAATTAAAAGTTGGAATGAACAAAAAAATAGCACGCGATCATTATTTTTTTATGATTTCCATTTGGTAAATAAGACGATACGTTGAACAAAGAGTTTTCATTTAAACGACCAATTTTCATTAATTTGCCAAACCAAACGAATTTCACGTTTCACATGTAGACGTAAAATTAATTGGACTTTAACATATCAATACATGTTTTAAGATGTACATATTCTTGTTCATATAAAATAAAACCATTTAATGGGAATCAGAGAATCAAATTATTAAAATAATACCAAAGTACATGAATTATGGATGTGATTCAACATTATACATATGGGATGCATATAAACTTCCTCAACGGTACATACTTGTGTCATGAAATTTGCTCAACAAATGGTTTGGCTGAAATTTTGATTATTCATAGATCGCAATGTCATTTCCACAATGGGTTTTCTTGTCATTGTAAAAAATATATCATGACACGATATTTGTCATTCCTTATTGTCTTTTAATGCACTATTCGTAAGTAATTAGCAGTTATATACAATTATTTATCATTATTAAAAAAAGTTGACCATTACTATGTTCTGATAGAAATTACCTTGGGGTAAAACAATTTTCATAAAAAAAACATTACAGTTTTGCTTCGTACAATAATTAGCTTGGAATAAAGTTTCTTGCTGAAATCAATGTTCACCGTTTGAGATCGGCCTCGCAGATAGGGGTGGAAACTTTGTCATTTTGGCAGGTTCAGTTCAAAAGTAACGGAAGTCGTTTTCAAGGGTTGTAATGTTTTATTGTCAGTCATAAGGTTAGAAACCTGTTGCATAACAAGGCTGTTTTTGTGTACCAGCATTGATTGAATTTCGAAAGGTAGCTATATATTGGAAATACACAAATTAATTGAATAACAGCTGTTAAACTCCAACTTATTTTAATCATTTTACTACGAACTGTAAGCACTGATCATTGTATTATTCGTGGAAGAAGTTTCGTAATGTTGTGATTAAATAACTTTTATTATTCATTTATCTCACAGGCTTCTTCAAATATAATCTAGCATTGTAAATGAAAACCATTTTTTAATGTTCTAATTGGTCTATTTATATTCAACCGAAAGTTAATACTTATTTTGAATGAACATGGTGCAAATTATCTGTCATTCGTAAAACAAAATGTAAATAGCATATCGATTACAATTTTTTCAGCTAAGGTAAGGTAAAACTGGAAAAGAAAAACAGACATATTTACTACAGGAGGTGTTTTATTTTAATATAGAATATGATAATACACCCAAAACAATTTGTAAACGACCCAAAGGTAACGCATAAAGCGTTTACGTATATTGTGTTGCGTTTCGTGTTTGTGGATTTGATTCCTGTCAAATATTAAAAAATATACGGACATATATGGGCGGTGCTAGTAAGATGGTTTTCGTATTTTTTGTCAAGTTTGATGGATGATTAACGGTCAACTTAATAGAGCGACATTTAGTAGTTTAATCACCGAAAGGGAGCTTTAGATTTCTTGCTATGGGTAATCTTTTCTAAAAATAGGTAGATAGGTAGAGTTTTTAAAACTAGTATAAATCCTTAAACTAAACTAAAAATGCAAATCCAGTGTGTTGAAAGCTGTCTCCAAACTTCGCAACATTCATACGAGAGGGTTGGACCAGTCTGTTCAACGAATTAGACTTGGTTAACCTGAGCGTGAGTTTCCACTGAGTAAGATTGTTCCTTACGCAGAGATCAGTCAAGTATGATGGTGCTAGGTCGTTTACTGCCTTTTAAGCTAACCTCTTTCTGTGACTTGAAGCCAGTGTAGGCTGTCACGTAGAAGAACAGCTTACAGTCTGTTCAATTTTACATTACGAGGACCAGCACACAACTATTGCATGATGGACCTAACTGAAATGGTGTACTTACAACTGTCACAAAGAACACTGATAAAAGCTTAACACGAGTAAACAAAATTATATTATAGAGATGCGCGTCTTCATAAATGTCTTTGTTTTCGATAAACTATAAATAGACTGGGAAGATTTGTAATCAAAACAGATTAAAACTATTTCAATTACTTTACGAAAGACGTGAAGAAATCGAATAAAACCCATTAGCAACTATGGCCTTTTAAGAATTTACCTTCGTTCTAAGCACATTTCATACGATTAAGTTCACATTTTCAATATTATACCTTGCCGGATTTTAAATAACCCTGCTTTTTGAGGTACAGTAGACTGTCGAATTATCAGGATCGATGGTTAAAAAAACCGTTCAGTGAATTTCACGGTTAATCAAATTGTATTTTAAAACCTCCATAATTAAGGTAAAGAACACATAATACAAATAAAAACAAATCTTTAAAACTTATCTTACCATATTAGTGGCCCGAGTTGTATAAGTGTTCGCAAATTCCAAATTTGTGTATCTAAAAATTCAAGACTGGACAGCCCATGATAGAAAATAGAAATAGAGTATTCTTACGACCCACCGAATTATGATGTGGTTGTTGGCCTGGTGGGTAGGACGCATGACTAACAAACGGACGACCCGAGATAAACTCACGGATGGTAAACAATTTACCTTTTTTATATAGACCATGCTTATTGCGAAGAATGGTATTAAAATATAATGGTTTATGGCGTTTTTTTAAACAATAACAACTAAACAATTTCTTCTAGATGTTATTATTAGATTTTTTATAAAACAAGCTTCTGTGTCTTTGGAGAGTTATTGTTTAACCGTTCCCCAATAAAACCGAATACGTTTAATCATGAGTCTATTGCATATTTTAACTTTTAAAATATGTATCGATTTACGTGTGGACATAACTTAGTGTTAACATTAATAAACGAAAAAAGCGGCATTCGGATAGCAAAATTGTATTGTGGAAAATTACAAAATTAGACCTCGCATCGGAGAGTAGTTCCCTAAAAATATATTTTAGCAAAACGATAATTCAGTTAATGTCAACTACGCTTGTAAATTTATTCGAAGGCTGTTTTCGATACAACAATCGAACCTCGGAAAACAATATAATGCGCTTAAATGTTATCTCGGCGCTGAAAGGGTAGCGAATAAAAGACGGACAAATAATTCTAGGCCTCTGAATGAGACAATGACAACTACTTGCTAATGCGTAGCCTGCAATGTTAGATATGGCCTTTATTATTATTTTTAAGGAAACATCAAACATAATATATTCGGATTTTTTTTTAATGTTACTACGGCGCGAGAGTGCCCAAAGTTGCTAGGAATATGGTATCGCTGATTTGAAATCTTTTCTGAGGATAAAATAAGTGGGGAGGAGATGAAGAATAAAAGGTATGGTTGGGATTCTTCTGTTCGTTCGAACTGTTCAAATCTAGTAACTTATTATGGCTAATGCCGTTCGAAGCAACTGTTTGATTCTAAATTTTGGTATTTTACCAGGCAAATGCTGAGAGTTTGTACAACTCCATACTGACACAAACTACAACGAGTTCTAAATAAAAATTCGCATATTACGAAAGACTTACCTAACAGTGATAGGCAGGCACATATTATTTATTTATTTATATACTAACGGACCAAAAACTACAAAAAAATACGTTACATGAAATGGCAAAAAAGAGCAACAGAGAAAAAACAGCACATATATAATATTTTAATGAAGCAATGACAAAATGATAAAATTATGAAAAACTAACCTGACAGCGATGGCCTTGTACATTTTCCCCTGTTCTCCACCCTTTTCTCCGAATATAAAGATAATTTCAGAATTTTTTCTGCCGTTCACTTTTTTTTTCTCCTTGCGTACAGGTGTTTTTCCTTGTTTTGACCACCAGACTAGGCACATGACCGTGTTGTGGCAGTCAGCCACCCTTTAAGGACCCAGACGTTTTTAACTTCGGCTTTATTCTAATTAAAAAAAAAAAAACAAACAATATGCGCAAAAGATACACCTTGGTCGATGTACCAACTGCATTATATCTTAAATATATTATGGCATCTTCCCTGTTTCCGACCACGAAATTATGTATAACAACAACAACATCAACAAGTTTTCGTTTTAGAACGTGAGGAGAAGACAAGCAAATCGTTATTTGTTTATTTATCGATGTTCCTTACCATAGCTGTAAAGCTATTTTTGTAAGGTTCAAACATTCTAAACATAATTGCAATACCCCAAACTAACAGCATTCATAAAATACTCATTTGAATATGCGCGTTAAACTTATTTACTCATGTTTGTGGTGAGTGGGTGCGAATCCGTAGTCGCTCGTCTTAAATGCGTCGACCACTAAGCTACGGAAGTAGCCAAAGGTTACATCACCGCAACTCTTTTTGATTATTTTATTACAATAAGCTCCAATTGATCCGATATTCTAACCCGAAGATTTATAGTAGAGACCTTTTCACTAGGGAAAACTTATTTTTGAAAGATAGTAAATCGGCAACTTCTATAAATATCGAACTTCTTCCTCCCGACTGCTACTCGAGCGTCTTACCCATAGAGCTATTAATAGACGGCCACCCCATTTCTGCTGTATTAAAAGCCTTAAAATATATCTAAGACTAGGTATCTATAATATAATAATTATCATTGATTCTGTTTAAAAAGATTTCTTTCCCAGAACCTAAAGAGAATTTAGACCGGTTCGTAGCTGAGTGGACAAATACGTCGGATTCCCATCCAGGCGTCGCGGGTTCAATTTCTCTGCTAGCTAAGTCCTCTATTATTGTACAAGCAACATTTTACACTTATTATAATGATAGTGAGAGTATCTTACTAATGTATACCTACCTTTAAATATTATTTCTCAATACTATCTTTATATGCACGTCTGTAAAAGCCCTTGCAACATTTAATAAATTCAAAATTCATTTTCTCACTTAAAGCTAAAACGCTATAAAAGCTCAGTACGTCAACATAAATTACACATATAAACTCCTTTGGGTATAACCGTTCAATAAAAGCTGACAGACGTATTACTCTGAGTTACTTACAACTTGCACATAAATTATGGGTTTTTACCTCAACTTTCTGTTCTTTCCACTCCCAATGAATAATATAATAAAAGCTCTCACATTATACTTGCCAGGTACATTAACTCCAGTCGATTTGTTCAATAGGAATAAAAATACGGCCGTATGCCTGCGAATCAAAAAACAAAATGCCTCAATTCCTTATTCATACCCACAAGCCTGCATAAATAACCAGCCCTAATGCCTCCCCCTCGCAGCAAATCTTTCTGAGAAAAGCTCCTTTGTTTTTCGCCGTCGCTTTTACGCCAAAAGACAATATTATCTCGGCGAGAAGCGGGACAAGTAGCAAGGTTCAATTGACGACACTGCCGGAGGAAGGGCATATAGGGTCATTGAGAACCATTTTACCTTTTTCGGAGGCCGTTTCACGACGATCTATCGTGACTTAATAATATCCTTCCAAATTTCACTTCATAATCCGACTCAGGTCAGAAAAAAGGCTTTCTCCGCAACCTCGGAGTCCAGTTCACTGTCTTTATTTATATATTCAGATTTCAAAGTACTACATACCTACCGCCTGCTGTTTTTCTATCCGTCAAAAATCAACATTGTGGTGTGTTTTACTTTTACGTATACAAATTTATAAAGGATGGAATTAAATACTGACTAAATGTGTTTTTTTTTTTCAAATAAGTAACTAGCTTAATAGTTTTACTTCCCAGTTTTGACCGAGTTTCACAACGTTTTTAAATTAACAATTAAAATACAAACTGTACAATATAGCGTCTTATACTATTTTCACATGTATATTTTAATATTTCAAAATGCAATTTTTTTGATGCCAGAGTTCGTCAGAGTTTGAAAAAAAATCTGCTTTGTAGCCCATATATATATATATAAAATACATTTCTATATTTTATTAAAAATAGACTACGGTGTTGTTGTTTTTGTGGTTTTTGTTGTTCTTTTGTATTTTTTTTTTTAGTGAATACTGCACAAGATTCCCAACTGTTCCCAACCGTCTAGAGCGTGAGACCATGGCATCCTCAAACGGAGTATGTTGTGAGGCTAAGGTAGTATAGAAGGGAAATAAATAGGGACGAGTGAGGTTGGAAAGTACTTGACTGTTCAGATCTGGTCACCAAACACGACTAAAGCCATTTCAAGCAACGTTTCGATTCTGAATGATGTCTTTCACCAGAGCGGTACTTAGAGTATGCACCACTTTGGATTGTTGGACTGGATTGTTATAACTAGAGTTGGATGGTAGTAGTACTTTAGTACGTATTTATTTATCTAATAACTAACGGAATATTGTCCAATTACAAAAAAAAAAACAACAAAACACGAAGTGGAAAAAAAAGAGTGACATAGAAAGAACAGCACAAACATAAAATTTTAATGAAGCAATGACAAAAATATACTCCAGAAAGAACATTCAAGTCGAAGCCTAGGTCAAGTCAAGGTTTGTGAGTCTTAAGAATTACAAAAAATCATTTAAGCTGGTACCAAAAATTTCAAGACCGTGGAAATCTGGTCTATGCAGAAACAGTGAAGAATGATACTTTTAATGAGTAGAGTAATGATTGAGGAACAGAATAATTTATATTTATATATTGAACAATAATTTATGACACAGTATTAGTGCGAGAGCTGCCTAAGATACTTATTCAAGCCTTCTCAGACTTCTTGTTGTTATTTACACCTTAAAACTCTAAAAATGAATTATCCCGACAGTTAATATTTGTGGTTGTTTGCTTTATGCCCTTCTTTCAACGAAGCCTTAAATTTATCTTTTAAGCGGTCACATCTCAAACACCTTCACATATCATATTGGAAAAGCTTTCCCAGAGCGTTTCGTGTATTCCGTGTGTCGTGTGTGTTTTGCAAAGGCCTACCAGATTACCAGGTTATACGGCTACCCCGCTACACGGGTACCCGGCTACCAGGCCCGCATGGCGCGACGGCCGTGCCCCCGTTTTCTTCCTTTGCACTTACTCGTGCTAATTAGGCCGCTTATTTGATATAATTAAGACTAATTGCCGCCGCGCTAAACGCCAAGGGCCCGTCAGACTGTTGGCAGGTGGTGCGATGTCACAGTGAATTAAAACTTTTAGTTAACCAACTCGCACGAACGAGGGAGCAAATTAATAAGAGTTTTTGTTACTCACCCGCGTGCATAATTTAGAATTTAGCATTAACATCGAAAACATCAAAAGAAAATCTGAACTATGATGCTAACAGTACAACAGTCGAAAAGCAGGGCTGGGCCTGTGTCGCCATTTGCTTGATTTAAGTAAAAGATAAAAATCTCAACACTTTACTCTAAGCAATTAAGTATTTTTTAAATCAAAACAGGAAAAACATGGCTTCAGGACACAGAATTAATCACTACAAAAAACAAAAGTAAATATTCTCACTTAGCTTGTCCCATTCTTCAAAAAAATATGAACGTACCTACACTATAAAACTTTTTTTTTACATACGATAGGTTGAAGGCCGAACGTGTTTATTCATGACTGCTGAAAAAAGGTCCGAGAATACTCAGTTAACAACAAAGTAGGTAGTTAAATAAATTAATGACATTCAAAGTTCTACCCGAACACATATTGAATATCTAGATGGTGTCTTGGATAAACCTGTTTTTTTAAATACAGAAGATCTTTTGACATTTTACCAAGTCAAAAGATGACAGCCTAAAATCAGAAGAAATTGAAAAATTAAATAATTTTCAATAGAAGTATGAGATCGTTTAAAAGTGCCGCTTTTTAACAAGGTTTTGGTGGCTTTATTGTCAGTGTTACAACCGGATAGAGTAGAAGTTCCGAGTTCGAGTCTTAGTCATGACCATTTTCTTTTTAGTTTCTGGTTTTTTTCTGTTTCAAATTTGTGTTTTAAATTATTGAAATTATTTAAATAAATAATTGTTCAGTTAAATGATAAAATAAAGAGATAGAAGGAAAAATAAAACATGAAGACATTATTGTTGTTACCCACACACATACCAACAGATAGGTAGCTAAGTGCGTAGTACTTTTTTCAGAATGATTACTTTAATCAAAGAACATCATAACAAAATAAATATATCCCAAATCTTAAGTTGTGCAATACCACATGTTTTTCATCTTTCCCATTTAATGGAATCGAAATTGAGCTTTAAATAATCGCCAATGAAAAATAACCATTTCACATCGATTCTGTAGAAAACAGACCTTCCGATTTGCATTTAACGGCTCCGTGTCGTAAACTTAATCAAATCAATATGAGCGATTTATTTTCGGCCGTAACTCAAATTGGCCATGTGCGCCGCCAAGGGTTAGCGACTTATCTTCGTTAGCATGTGCGCGGGTCGCGCGAAGGAACATAATAACGTCTTTATTCGATTTTCATGCGTAATAAAACGGGCCCGCGCAGGGCTCCATTTATAAATAACGGCCCCATTCACGGAGTGACGATTTTAATACAGTGGACCTTTTCTCTCGCAATGATCAGAGCACCCATCGGACGGGGCTTTATTACGGCGAACTCGGATAGGGAGTTCCATCGAATTCACTTAGTGCGG
This sequence comes from Drusus annulatus, assembly GCA_022651775.1. Lineage (NCBI taxonomy): Eukaryota > Metazoa > Arthropoda > Insecta > Trichoptera > Limnephilidae > Drusus > Drusus annulatus. Next base: position 399,765 of record JAGWCC010000334.1, read on the forward strand.
ATAAATTCTCATCTTTATTAAGGGCGTGCCATTGGGCTCAGTTTTAAACTTCATTTTCCTATCACGTTATTCAGTTTTTTTCTTAAATCAACGTAAAACGTAAGCTCACTTGATATTTATATAACAATTTAAATACCAGTTAACTTGAGTTTAAAGTCAAAGAGTTTTTTCTATTATTTTTTTAATTTTTTATTTAGGTGAAAACACAGATACAGAAACTATCAAATAAACAATATTAAACACGAAACATAGAGAATTCGGCTGCATCCAAATTATTTCTCACAAATTAAGCACTCATGAAGAGCAATAGATAAAGCAAGTTAGATGGCGTAATACCTACATACAAATAAATTTGACATACATGTAAAAGTGATGGTTAGTGTTGCTTAAATACAATAAGCAGTAAATCTCATATTATAATCATGTCCTTTACAGAATTTAAGCCTTCAGATTTCTAGTTAAGATGAGGGATGAATCAAGGGGTAAAGCTCAGTACAGTACCTGCATAAAAATACATTTAAGGAAAAACTGGATACGTAATAAACCTCTCTCTCTTCTTTAACGTATACATTTTCAAAGCCAATAACTCTCGAATATAACCGTGCCTTCATGTTGTATGAAAATTTTAATTGGGTATTTATATTTCCACTACCTGCTATAAAATGGATATTATCGTACGCGTTTTTAGATGCACGTGTTCAATGTGACGAAGTACAATTTTCAATCGTGATTTACGATAACATCCTAACTAAAACAGGAAGGTACTACTATGCATTTCAGACCATTTTGGTGCATTTCAGATACCACGGCTGGGCTCAGTGCATCAGTTACCTTACCCTTGTTCTAAAAGCCATTAAAGTTGTAAAAAATGTTATGAAAACTTCTAAATTTTCTGCAAGTATTGTCTTTCTGCAAGTATTCAATTGGTTGATTAAAAAAATAAGACAAATCACTTAATTTAAAAACATAAGTGATTTCCCTTAGTTTTAATGGGAATCAATTGAACGATTTTGTTCGTGTGTCAAACAATGACGTTAAAAAAATACAGGTCAGCAAAATATAAAGATATTACTTTTAGTTTCAGCTTTCACAATTTCTTTATTCAAGTCTTGCATGATTTGCTGCCAATTTGGGTCAACCTGGAAATAAAACTTGAATCAAAAGTCTATTGAAGTTCACAAAATATATTTTTATTTTTAACCGATCGAAAGGTAATCTACGTATATCAATTTGTTGAATGTTAGAAAAACTTATTATCAACTTTGAAATAATGATTTGGTCAAACGAATAATAATTAAATTAATCATCACAAATCACAGGAAAAACCATTTATAAGTTAGTATACTAGTGAAGCATGAAATTTTTTAATGAAATCGAATGATAATTTTAACATATTGCATCTTATTTTTCAGTGAGAGTGAGCAGTCTGCGGCTAGTCGAGCTGAGGATACCGTCTCACTCTGTCTTCAGCACCCACGCCCGTCTGGAGTGCAGGTACGAGCTGGATGACGGGGAGAGTCTGTACTCCCTCAAGTGGTACAAAGACGGGAACGAGTTCTTCAGATACGTCCCCAGAGATAACCCGCCGACCCAAGTGTTTGATCTTCCCGGAGTTACAGTTGATGTGGGTAAATTACGTACTTCTCTATGGCGATCACCGGGATTGCGAATTGTTTATTGTTACGTATGAATACATACACAATGCGAGTGTGCAAGGTTTTGCATACATACGTTATTAACCATATACTCCGTACACAGTTGATTTTAATGTACCTATACAATGTAGGCATACTGAGTCTGCCTTCCAAGTATTTCAATGGAGTCTATTCGATAGAATTTGTGCACCAGTGCACTTGTGAGGAACTGGGCAAACAGGAGCGAAAAACCCGTTCGCAGTGTGGCATGTAGGCTTCATGAGAACGTGTTGTTTATTTGACTCGTTATTTTATAAGACGACACGAATTTGACCGGTTAGTAGGTGAGTAGATAAACGCGTTAAATTCCCATCCGGGCGTCGTGGGTTCAATTCCTCTGCTAGTTTATTCCTCGATTATTATTCCTTAATCCACGCTTATTATGATTGTAGTAGGAGTTTTTCAAATATTATCCGTTTATTCGTAACCCAAGAATGTTTGTCTTTCTTTAAAAAAAGAAAGAATGTGGAACGACCTACGGACATCTGTCTTTCCTCCCTCATTGTATCAGCCTCTTCAAGACCACATGAAGGTATTAAACATATATCCGATGAAAATTCACTTTAATAACATCATCTTAGGAGGAAAATCAGTATATCTTTACAGAATTATAAAAGGTTCGTTTATAGCGAGTTTCATCACAAAACTACAAATCTCTGTATTGTTATCAGAATCGTATTTAAGAAGTTTTAAACAGTACCAGGGAATGTTTCTTGTGTCAACTGTGTTCACTATGATCGCGCTTTTGGTGTATCTGGAATAAGCTTCCAACAAAACTTCCCAACATACAGAACCTAGCAGAGTTCAAACGGGTCTTAAAAACCAAATTGTTTAAAAATAATTCGCACAAAACGTAACTTATCAAAATTTAATTTCTTTAAAAACGTCCCTAATCTACTTTATTTCGGTTTTCTCCTTACTTCTATCATTATAACTCAATGTCCTCACTATCTACTTCAAACCATATACTCATTGTCATAACTTTTATTTTATTTTGTTACTTTTTATATTAACACTGTTTGCATTTTTAAAATCGTTTACTTTATAATACTTGAAAATTAATGTTTTAAGTACCAACATATTAACTGTCCTCAATCTAATTTCCTTTTCTTTGATTTGACAAATATGTTAAAATGAGTTTATACGTTTCATCTGAATTTTTCTACCCTTAACTTCTGGTAAATTGTTTTTTTAATCTGTTGATCTACACATGCACTGTTATGCCTATATTTGAACCTTTTTCTCTCATGACTTATGATGACGATCATAATTTTTGATAGTTTTAATTTGTATAAATATTATGTATTATTTTCTCCCTGTTAGTTAATCTTACTAGCATAATTCATTTAGTATAAAACGCACTTGAGGTGAAATATCACAAAACTGCGCTATATAAAGTCACTGTTATTATTATTATTATTAGAGGTACATACATTAGGGGATAATCTTTTCTGTTAATATACAAATGCATATAGTGAAATTTTTTAGTCAGTCTTTTGTGCTTGTAGCATATTTATATATTATTTGAATAAACTTAAGTTATTTATTTATTGTTTTAGAGTTTATTTTGTAGAACTCCATTTTAATTCTAAGGTTTTTTATTTTATTTTTATTTACAAAATAATAAAAATAAAGTTATTTAATGTGCGCCATTTTTCTTTGGAGAAATCGATTCAGAGTGTCAACGGTTTCGGGAGAAAATGGCTCATGCCAAGATCGTATGGCAGGTCCTGCTCGCGTATGTTTAATGCGGTACTTCAAATGTGGTCAGCAATTATTAACTTCCTGATTTATGTTATTGAGCTTCTTAGGGACTACGAATAGATAGAGTCGCTAACCAAAAATTATCAATGAAAGCGAGGCTAACAGTCCGCGATAGAGTTCCGATATGAATCATCGTGTATTATGGCAGTGCGGCTTAGAACGTATAGAGGAAGGTCGAAAGTATTTTAAGATATTAGATCTCTGAAGCTAACTAAATAACTAATCATCACACCGTTTCTCTGTAGGGGTAGGCAGAGAGGACGAACCGCCATACAACTCTGTCTCGGCACACACTCCTTGCTTAATTCACATAATTACATCGTCTCATACATACTCTTCACATGGGTCGATTCTCTGAGGCGCATGCATTTATCCACGTAGGGCCATATCTGTGTACGAAAAGAAGAAAAGAACGAGTGAAAAATGCAGGTTTTTAGGAAAGCTAAAACAAAATAAAGAAATTTAGTCTTTTTCATGTAATCATGTCATAATATGTCCTTTTTCAAAAAATAATCGCACACTATTTTTTTTTTGACGCACCTCATTTTTCCTTGGTAGAGATGTATCTAAAGAATAATTCACCATACTTAACCCGAAACTTGATTTTTTTACTCATTCCGTTCTTCCTTGCGCACACAGATATTATGAATGAGAATATTCGAAAACAATGCAAGACCGTAATAAAAGGGTAATGAGCAGAATGTCAGAGAGAAAGGAGTGTCAGGAGAAAAGATTCATCATTTACTGCACTTCAAGGTAATATTGTTTTATATTGTTTGATTTATTATGATTTATGTAAGTTTGATTACTCTGTATTTTGTACTTTGTTGTAACTTATGTAGTCCTTTAATGTCCCTTATCCGAGAGTGACTTTTTATAACTCATCGGGATTGCTATGTATGTTAGCAAGATATTTAATAATAAATTACACGATGCACAAGTGGATAAAATAAGTGTGGGACACCTCAGGAACACAAAGCACATGCGTATTTCGTGCATTTATGACTATATAGGTAAGCGAAATTGTTTTACCTTGTGGTACAACAAAATACTTTGTTACTAGTCAAAACAATACAAAATTTGATTTTGTCGTTTTAGCATGAAGTGTTACGTCCACCAAACAGGCACATGGCCGTATTCGTTACAATATCTGTTTGTCCGCCGCGAAGTAATCCCGTAGGCCATTGTTTCGCGAATAGCTGCTAAGCAACCGGTATATTTTCAGACTGTATGGGTATTTAGAAAGTTTTCAAGAATGTTCTTACCAGTATGATTTTACGAATGTTTCAGAATGTTTTTACAATAAAATTCATAAGTCTTCAGTACCTGGTTGAATTAAAAAAAATGTAAGCTCAGGTTACTCAATGCTCCTACTGAGTTACCTGAAGCGACAAAAAGCTAAAAAAGTCTCAAACTTGTGTCGCTTGAGTCAAGCCTTCTCTCAAATAGTAAGTATATTTTGGATGGCTGAAGGACCACAAAAGTCTTCAAACGAGAGTCAAAGCATTCGATGCAGAAAAAATAAACTAATCAAAACTGCAAATTTAACTCATTTTTTACTAAAGTGTCGGTTAAGCTCCTTTTCCTTTCTAGTGACGATATTCTTTTTTGGTTTATTTTGTAGATCTCGATTTTAATTTTAATTTTGATTTTATTAAACACATTCAAATCGAATGCGGCTATGAAAAGCATAGCAAAATTTACACGTGACAGTTATTTTTTGGTTTTATTTATTTTATATTAGTTACTTTGTACATTCAAGTTAACAAGTAGCTAATTATTTATTTTTCTTTTTAACTTTATAATATTTAAACTTATAAACTACTATTTATTTTGATTTATATGCATTTTAAATAATTTTTACAGGCTATTTTGAAATTATTGATGGGCATAATTTTGACGGTTTCTGGCAGAAACTTTGGTTATCTTTTCCTGAAGGAATTATCAAGCCATTCAGTTTCACAGATTTTTTTAGTTCGCGCCAATTAGGCAATGCCTTCGAAAGATACACAGCTTCAACTTTAACTAGGTATTCCTAGCAACGTTTTACAAATAGTGTCGCATATAATTGATGTTAATATGTATAATAAATGAAAATATTATTCTACAATATTGAAATATGTGCAGTGATATTATTCTCAAACTGATGACGAAATACTGTAAGTAAGTACTCTAAAATAGTATTTTCAAATCAAAACACCCATGCTACAATTCGCCTTCCTGACAAATTGAGATTTAAACATGTCTTTGAGATTGTAAGTTTTTTTTCTCTACAATAATATAATACATTTCCCAAAACATTTCCAATGAGACATTCACAAAAGTAGATTTATGTGTTTTCCACCATTCCCGTGTAAGCATGATATATTGAAAGACAAAGGAGCCTGCACGTAGCTTTAACCCGTAAAAAAAATATGTGCTGATATTTTACTCTCTCCTGGACAAGAACATATCGGGAATGTGGACACTACTACCCGGATAACAGACACTGGCGACTTATTGAGACTTGTGGGAGGTGTTAATGGTAACAAGGGTAGAAAACACAGACCAAAGAATAACTAGAACTCAACTTAAGAAAACCCTGTGTCCCAACTACAAATATCGGATACACCGATATATCACCGCCTGAGAACTGTAGTGGGACATCTCACAAAACACAGTCCTAAAATATAGAGATTTTAAGATTTTAAAATTATCTGTAAAATTAATACATGTTAATCATCTCGTATAACATATTTATAAACGCAATATTTTGGGAAAATTCAAAGAGATTTGGCAATATTTTTATTTTATCTTTAATATCTGTAGTAATGGCTGAAGTAAAGAAAATAAACGGATTATTATTCAATGCTATAGTTGTATATGTAGCATATACAGAAATTTTCAAATAAGACCAAAAATCTCAGAACAGCACTCAACACTATTATAAATAACGAATTTTATAAGCAGATGACCCACAAACCGTTGGAAAAAAGTTTGAGGCAGAATAAATTATTGGACAATAAGGTTGAACTAAATGCTCAAACTAAACATATTTCCATACATGAGTAAAACTTTGTAACGAGATGAGAGTGATGTTTAATATGATCAGCGTGGATCGTATTAGTCTTTCGGAACAAGGGAATGACGTAAAAGCAGACGTCCTATGTGATAAAATTTTCCAACAACAAATAAAGAATGCGCTTTAAGACGTTTAGACTACCTCACACTATCAAATTAATTTCGAAGCCATCCTTTGATAAACCAACCAAGCTTTGTAGCCTTTCACTCGCCCCGTGGCTTGTTTCCCTCCCTCTGATTCATACGTATGGGCGTCTCTGCACAAATTCTTTCCTCTGGACTTGAAAACTACGGGTCAGAGAAAATCGCCAAAATGACTAGCCGGAATGCCGAAATGCCGGAATGCCAGAATGCCGGGAACGCCATGAATGAATCGTTGATTTGTATGAAAACAATGGAGGATTATCGCGCATGCGATCCCGCTATTAGTTCTCACCGCGGCCGCAGCCGGCGCACTAATCGCTTCCGCCCTGCCTAACGACATTGCCCGCGGAAATTTAAAAAAGCACGTGATATTTGTTTAGAGCACTTTCCCTCCCCTGTACACTGTTTAAAGTGAAAATTGAAAAGTGTGTTCTGTTTGTTTATTGAAAGTAGATTCGTGAAACCGATGGATGTTCGAAATGCCGATTTGTAGGCTTTTAAACGAGTTTCAAATAAAAAATGTTATTTTGTTTGCTAAATGAATGTGTTTTTTTGGTTTAGTATATCAATAATACACATTTGACATGTAAAGTAAATGCCAAATGTTGTTTCGTGATAGGACTGAAATGGTTTCGAAAACACAAATTTACATTCAATCCAATTGAGTGCTTCGTCAATAAGCGTATCGCTTTCTTGGAAATTCTGTGAAAATATTTTGTAAATATGTTTATCGTTTACTTCACGTTAAATTGCCGGCAACATGAGAATTCCCCGAACATAATTGGTTTACATGTTCGTATTTCCATTTTAACTTTATTTTCAAATACAAAGTTGATTTATTTGATCAAATACGTTAGGGCGGTATTTTCCCTAAAGCGACCATAAAGTCAACATTTGGATAAAAGGAAATTTCGGAAAGTGCGTGATAGGCGAGCATTAGTGATATAGCTACTTACTACCTGCGAAACTAGTTACAAGCTGAACGGGGAGTAACACAACTAAAGTCATAGACAAAATAATGTAGCTTTTTAAATGTTTATAGTTAATAACGCACAAGAGTCCCAACTGCTTACAACCGTCTGGAGCCAGTGATACTATGACATCCCCAATTGGAATATGTTGTGGGTTTGAATGTAGTGGGGAAGGGAAGGAGATGGTAAGAGGAAGATTGAGATGTACCTGGCTATTCATATCTGGTCACTAAATACGGCTAAAACCATTCCAAGCAACGTTTCGATTCTGAATGGTGGTCTTTCACCAGGGCGATACTTGGAGTATCTACCTCTCTGGAACGTGCCGCAAATAAACATTTACTTGGCTATTCAGATCCGGTCACCAAACACGGCTTAAGCCATTTCTAGCAACGTTTCGATTCTGAATGGTGTTCTTTCACCAGGGCGATACCATGAGAATCTTCCACTCTGAAACGTGCTGCAAATATTGTACATTATTATTATTTTATGTGATTTAAATGTGTTGCAACACATATTAATTAAATACATATTATTTGCGCACGTTGGGCTTGAACCCGCGACCTCTGGAATCGTAGTCGAGCGTATTACCACTCGACCAGGCAGGCCGTCAAGCTTAAGTAGCTCTTTTGAAATATTATTTCCACAAGAAATTCTTTCATGTTTTCTTCAAAATGTATAATGATGTTCTGTTGAAAGTCTCACAGAATCTTTGACGAGATATTTTTTATGAAATACTAGCCGGCCTGAGTTTTGACACATTTTCTCATAGTGAACGATTGTTAAATTTGGAGCAAAACATATAATGGCAATTTTTTTGACAGTTAAATATTTTACTTCTCTATAACTCACGATGAACAAATTAGACTGACATTTAAGAAAAAAAACCTGTGCATATTTCCAGCCATTAGAGCTACATAGGGTCTAGCTACTTTAAAAAACAGATATGGTACATGCTTTATCGGATACTAGTTCGCGATTGTTCTATAATCATCTCAATCGGTTCCCCACAGATTTGCTGACTAATGACGAGTGTGAATAATTCTAACAAGGGTAAAGAAACGGGTAGTGGTCAGCTGTAGAATTTGAAGTGTTTTTAAATGAAAAGTTGCAACTCTCTTCTGCGAAGGCTCTATTAAAATAAATTTTACTCAATCGATCTCTTTTATCGATTCCTAGACAATGTAAGTCGATGAAACTTTAAGAATAATTTAATTTGTATGGCTCATTAATACATCTTAATTTTAATAAATAATAATAACTGATTATACTGAACCGAAATAATGAAAAGGGTCGCTTTAAAGAACTCAAAATCTTATAATGAAAATATCTGTGTGAACCAATAAAACACACCCCAGTGTTACGCCCTAACATATTGTATATCTGTTGGTTTGACGAAAGTAATAGCTGTCTCTATAATGTGTTTTTAAAAATAATACATCATGTCAATATATATACATAAAACGTATTTAAAAATCTCATTAAATCTTTGAAATCGGTCTAAAGAACGCAACAAATTGCTTTCCTGATCTATTTTTCGAACGGATTTACTTAGTTGATCTGTGTATTCGATTCATTTAGGTAACGATTTCAATAAATTTGCACGAGAACATAGAAACTAAAGAACTCATAAGATAGTAAAAACTATTAAGTTTGCGATTGGAAGACAAGCAGCCTAATTATCTACTTGCTTCCAAAACTAAAAATAAAAAGTTTTTAAAACGTACATGTCTTGGTCATTAAAATGAGGAACGATTTGTGTAGTTATTTGCAGAGCTGGGAAATAAAATAGCAAAAAATGAAAATTATTTCTGTTTTTTTTTTTAAATAAAACGTTATTGCCTAATGAGTGACAAAAAAATAGTCTACGCCCGAATAGTCCCGCAATAATAATTTCTGAAAAAATATTTTCAACGATCTGTCGTTATGTAGGTACAATGCCTAAGCGATGAAAAAATGGAATGTATATTTTAATACTTGTTAATGAAAGTGAGAGATGAATGAGAGTACTGCTTTTAGCCTTTGGTATCTTCAATGATAATACTGAGGGAATATTGTGAAGTAAATGGAAGTGGAGAGGAAATTGTGAAATAATTTAACTATGAAACACTTTATCTCTTCCGATCTGATCTATTTCCATTTCAAGCAGAGTATCGTCTATTTGGAGAAAAAAAAATATTATCCTCAGTCAATATCAATGTTAGTTCATACTAAACATAATTGTATTAAGCGAACACCAATCCAAGCCCTCTCTTGTACAAACAAATACGCAAAAAGTCATCACAAACAAGATTTTCAATTTTGAATCAAGAACCAATATTATCGACATTTAATGTGTCATATTTCTTAAGTTTCACGATCGTTAGGCAAGTGTTGTTACAATATCGTTGCCTACCTATGTGTTATCAGCACTAACATACGAGTATATGGCTTTAGAATGCAATTAATAATCGAGGTGGTTTTTTTGTTCTTTCAGTTGGATAATTCAACAAGTGTGTTGATAGTGTTGGGCCCCATGGCTCTGACGTCTTCAGGGAGGTATCGATGCGAAGTTTCCGGAGAGGCGCCACTCTTTCAAACTGTCTCAGATCACGGGGACATGGATGTCGTCGGTAAGTTTTCAGAAAATGTTTTATTCTTGTTTTGTTTACTTTAGTTTTAACATACAAACCCTAAAATAATATTATTTTACCAACTGGTTACTTCGACTCAAAGTAGAATACATTTTGAGAACAGCACAGCCTAGCAATTAATATCAGTATTGTTAGGTTTGGGTGACCAAATTTGATAGTTTTTGTGCCATCAAACTTGAATATCTATAGCTATCTGTCACACTTTTTTTACCCTTTTCAAGGTGAGTTTTTACTAGCCGTGCAATAGATTAATTTAAATAAGATGTGAATGGTTGAAGTAAATATGCCACAATCTTTTAAAACGACACCAAAGTTACCTTCGTAAAGTCAAATTTTGCCATCAGAAAAGAATAAAGCAATTCCGATTCAATACGTTGCAAGTGTCCAGTTCTTACAAACTCCTCTCGGGCGTATACAATAAAATAAATGAATTAATTTTGTCTCCGCTGTTTAGTGTCCAACATTCTTGTAGACACCTGTTCACATCAAACATACGGTTCAAAGTTGGTAATTGAATATGGTTATCGACAATCTTGTGATTCACGGGTACTTTTCAGCTTTGCCAGAGTACGGTCCAGTCATCTCTGGATCCAGACTAAGATATCAGGTGGGAGACCACGTAAAGGTGAACTGCACCTCGGGAAAGTCGAAGCCTGCGGCCAAGCTGAGCTGGTTCATCAACGGAGAGCCGGCCAACTCCCAACTGCTGAAGGGGCCCTATATCATGGAGACGGAAAACGACATGGAAGTCACGTCTTTGGGGCTGGAGTTCAAGGTCAGGCCAAAGCACTTCAGGAAAGGAGACTTAAAGTTGAAGGTCAGTCATTGATAATAACTGTTTTAAAACCCTTGGATATATTGAATTGATTCGTGTTACTTGGTGAACTCCCAAAATTATAACTACTGATGTAAAAATTCTCTTTGTATCTTTAGTGGGACAACCTTCTCTTGTGCCCTTGTTGAAATCAGAACTTTTTTTATTTTGACAAAATCAGTGATAATAATTATCTCAACCAATTTATGTGGAAAACCAGCACTTTAAAATGCAGATTGAAATAGTAAGAGCTATCGAGAGTTTTTTTCTAAAACAATATTTTTTTCTTTATTTTTCTCCCGTCGTTCGGGTTTAATGCCTCAGTAGTAGTTACTACTCGGCTGTGTACGAGTTTCAACACGCAAAAAATATATCTTTTAAAAAAAAAACAGTCTTCTTTAATAATTTCAAAATTATTTGAATAAGCGAAAATTATGATAAAAATTACGTGTGAGTTAAAAATAATGTATTGAAAAAGAAATTCTACATACAGAAAAACTGTTCAAATTGTATGACGTCGGAATTTATTGTTCGAGATTTTTTTTAGCTTAAGGTGACAAAATTTCATTGGTTTGCAAAAAAACACACCAAATTTTGTTACTAATAATAAAACTTAGTTGTATTTCACTTGCCGTAAGTCTTAGTGATAATATGTAGGTTATTTAAACTAAGTTGTGAAGCGCTTTTGGTATTTTTTTAAATAAAGAAATCCATTAAAATTAATAGGAATTGTTAATAATCAGTTAAATTTGTCCAGTAGTCCAATATTAGGCATATTTCCCGAAAAAATAAATTCTCATTTTTCTCTCTGTTTCTTTGTTGCAGTTCAAATGTTATTCTTTTGTTTTCTCACTGTTATCTTATTTTATTTTTATATTTTATGTTCTCCCCTCTGTATGTATATATATAATGGCATACTTAGTGATTTAATAAAACAAATTTATAATTTTATTCCACTTTTTTATTTTTTGACTGGACCGGTTTCAGCCTATAACGGCTATCTTCAGACTAGTACAGGTTGTTCTTATTCTATAGCTTATATACTATACTATGGCTTATATAAATACATCGTAAAATCATGCTTAGAGAAATACAACTGTAACCCATCTTAAATAAAAATTCATACCAGGTGGATATATAAAATAGTAAATTAAAAGTAACTTGTAACTAGTAAAATCATGCAGCAATACTGATAAATGTAATTAAAGTAAAATCATGGTTTACTACCCCTGACATCCCAAAAATAGTATATAAGCCATAGAATAAGAACAACCTGTACTAGTCTGAAGATGGCCGTTATAGGCTGAAACCGGTCCAGTCAAAAATAAAAAAGTGGAATAAAGTTATAAATTTGTTTTATTAAATCATTAAATTGGAATTCCACCATGAATTAACAGTTACAAAATTGTAAATAATAAAAAGGGCATACTTAGTATTTTTTGTCAAGTTTAATTTTGTACCCTGATGTGCTTAAACTAAGCCAAACTGGTCGGTCTTAAAAAATAGAATAAAATCTGAGATCTACAAAGTTAATATTTCATTTTTACCAATTATTTATTATTATTAAGTGGCCTTTTTTGTTCCAGTGTCTGGCCACAATAGCCACGGTCTACTGGAAGAGTAACGAGGAAAGCGTCCAGGGGGAAAGGCAGAAGATTTACACCAAAACCAGGGAAGTCGCCTCGACCAGCAACTCCCGCGCCGATAGGGTGCAAGCTTCCTCGGTCAGCAAAGGAATCTCGTCAGCACCTTGGCTCTTCCATTCCCCGGGCTGTCTGTGGATACTCTCTCTGATGGTGGTTTTACATGGAAGGTAAAAAGCATATCTATTATTTTATGATACGGTAAAGATTATTATCAACGAGAATGTTTGTGGTCTTTTATCAAAATATGACAAGCTCTAAAATGGTTATTTTGTGATAATTCTGTTAATTGTATCAGTCATATTTGTATCCTATATCGTTTAATAAAACAATGCTGACTTTAAAAAAAATGCATATCACCAACCATATAAATAAAAAATAGAAAAAACTATATATTTTTATAAACTTTTAGATTTACAGGGACAAAGCAAGTTTCAAACTTTATTCACAAGAAATTTAGTACTTAATAATAACAATATTTGGATAATTTGTATTGTGCCGTTTTTGTGAAAAATCACCTCAAGGGCGCTGTAAAAATCTTAATTTCTACTTAATATTAATTCTTGGTTTATATAAATATACAGCAACATACTTACCCGGTAGGTCACTTCTGGCAGGACGCAATCACCACATCATAATAATTTAGCTGATTCTTACATATATTTTTTATATTTATTTTTATTTGTTTTTAATTATTTTTATTATTATTTTTTTTATTTTTAAGGCATGAGAGCAAATTTAAAATATGGTATATCGGAAGTATTTTTTTAATTTTTCGTAGCATCAGTGGATAAGCACTAAAAATAACGCCAAACGTATTGATAGCATTCTAATACAAGCAATCCAACAAATTTTGAATCTGAATTTTTTTTATGGGTAGTTATAAAAATGGTTTCCAGTGAATACAATTTTACAACTTTAATCCTTTAAATTCTATGAAAAACATACTAAAATTTCAGTAAAAGGTGCAGTTTTGAAACCAGAAAAGGCATTTTGACCGTTTTACCAAGAATTCTAGTATGCATTTCAAAAAAAAAACTGTTGTTTAATTGTATTCACTGGAAATCTCATACATTTTTTAACTACCCACATAGAATTAACATATGAATTATTTGTAGTTTTGCTTGTACTAGAAAACTAAAAAGTGTTTTTTTTTTGGGTGCTGACCCTTAAGACTACAAATTCGTAATAAATGTACTAATAAGCAAACCCAATCATATTTTTCGATCACCATAATTTTAGCTAAGTTAACTCTTCTATTGTTTAAATGCTTTTTCTTACAGTAATTCTGGGGTTCATTATTTATTTAAGTATTAAAAAAATCCCTGGTTAAGAATAATCAAATTATATTTGAAAAAAGGAAATTTTGATTATGCAATGGTGAAAGACTTAGCTAGCAGAGGAATTAAGCCCACGATGCCTGGTTGGGAACTCTACCCATTTGACCACTTAGCTACTAACCGTTTAGTAGTACAGGTATATGATTGACAGTGGTTTAGTATTAAATTGTGTTTAAAAACGACGTCATCAGAAGTTTATTTGACTGGATAAGGATTTCTTGGAATTATTTGTGGTTGCCTAAAGCTACCATACGCATGTTTGTTTTGTATATTGGTCGTTTATGTCTTAGTTAAAATGTTTTAAGGATGAAGTGATAAAATTCAACCAGCACTTTGGTAACGCGTTGGTTTATAACAAATATTTTCTTAATTCTTTATTTATTTTTACTTTTTATTATTATTTTATTTTCATATATTTTTATTTTATTAAAGGCTTATTTATTTATTTCTTATGAATTTCTGTTCATTATTATTTTGATTATTACAATGACTCAATTATGGAAATTGCAATTCACCTTCGGAATAAAACTTTTATTATTATTATTATTAATAAATTCACCCAGAGACTTTCCTAGTAAATGCGGGTTACAGGGAAGTCAACATTTTTATAGATTGTTCATTTAGAATTTTTTGGACACAAGCTTGGAATTTTTGATATTTTCTCTTGGATCCCAACTTTAATAAATACAAAACAGTATTTGTTTGTTTTGCACAATGTTGAGTAAAAATTTTGATTTGTTTTCAGTTGAAACCTGAAGACTGCAGATAACCTATTGATCACCATCCGCCCTCCGAAACAACTCGTGTAGTTACCTCGTTTAGTGAAAAAACAATTATTATCAAAGACTTCTTGCCGGATATTTAATTGTGTTATGTTACCACCGTGAAAATGTCAAATTATTTATTTGTGTTTTGTGTTTTTATAAAACAATTATGTAGAATTGTGAAAAGTGTGATAATTTTCACTAGCATTAAATGCGTCCTTAAGATAATCTTTGTAACTACCGACAGTCATGCTTAAATTAGTTATTCTATTAAATCTAGTGTAAATTTGTATTTTCCAGGCTTAAGCTAACTTAAGTACCTATGCTATCGTTTTAATTATTTACTTGATAAAATTGTCGTGATTTCTTGAATATTTTAATTAGTGGGTAACTTACAAATATTTTTTAAAACAAATATCGAGTGATCCTTCAAAATTTATACATTTTAAAGTTTTCAAAAGTTGAGCTTTCATTAAAAAGCACAAAACAAGTTCAAATCAAATCATTTCTCTGTGATAAAACTTTTTTCTTTATTTTCTCGCTCAACTGTATATTTTGATATCACTCATTTTGATAAAACTCAAATATATCAATTCAAAATCATATCAACAGTCATAAAACGATAAGTCATTTTTTTTTAAATAATCCTTTCAATTACTTTGTTTGTTTTTAGATGAGATGTATACACATAAATATCATATATGGAATTTAAATATAATGAACGCGAAATATGTTTGTAAATTATTTGTCATCGTATTAAAAAAATGTATAAATAAAATATATCATAACCGATTTGATTATTATTTCTGACCACACGAATATATGTATTTTTAATATGTTATAACTATTAGGCCACGTAGGGTTAAAACTACTGATGTCTCTTACATTTTAAGTGTTTACTACACGAAGTTTAACAACTAAAAAAATACTAATGCTAAAAGCTTATGTTTGTAAAGATAAAAAAAAATAAACTCTCACAATATATTGTATTCATCAACTTACCACAAAAGCCTCTCAGGCTTCCCTAAGGGCCAATTTCATATTGAGTAGGTTATTTTTTAGGGAGAGAAATGATTTAATGAAATTATATGAAGGATGAAACACAAAAGTCGAAAATACACCCCATGGCCGAGCTTTTGAAAACGACCCGAAAATGTTATCCATTTTGATGCTGAGAACGCGCTAGTGTGTATTTAAGTGGTGATTATTAAACTCTTTTGACGATCTTCGTGGTTGAGCGGTTAAGATCCTCAAGATCCCAGAGGCCATGAGTTCGGACCATTTTTACTTAATTGGTATGTGTTTTTTCTCATTTAATTAATATGAAATATTACAAAATATATTTACGGCACGTTCCAGAGGGGTAGATACTCATAGTATCACCCTGGCGAAACACCACCGTTCAGAAACGTTACTTGAAATGGCTTTAGCTGGCAAGTACTTCCCAACCTTCCTTTTTTCTCATGTTCTTCCTCTCCTTACACCATTCAGCCTCACAATATACCCCAATCGGGGATGCTGACTGACTCATGGACAGCCATAGTTGAGTGCAGTTGGGACTTTTGTGCAGTATTCGTTTTAATATCTAATTAAATAAATACTATAACATAAAAAAATATCTGACGCCCATGCTCTAAAAATTGCATCTAATCAATAACTTGTATTTATATAGAACAGAGTCCGTAAAGTACAAAAGTAAATCGTTATTTTGAGAGTGTAAATGATGAATCTTGCAAATGGATGTTCAAGCAATATATTTAAAAAAAACAGTGTTCTAAGTGATTAAATTATGTGATAGGTAATAATTAAACCTGAAATTGAATACGCTACCGAAAACTACGTTTAACTTCTTAAAGGTATGGAAATAAAATACAGATTTGAAGAAAAACTTTGAATATAAATTTAAGTACCTACGTTATACATCAGTCGATAAATATTTTTTAAAAGACTGATGATAAGTACTGGGAAATGTTTTATGCTTTATGCAAAACTCTGATTTCTATTGAAAAAACAATCCATGGATGGGTGGCTCACTATTCATCGCCCGCTAAAACGAACGATGAATTTTAAGCGTTATCCTTTCCGGTAATATATTTGAATGGCTGCTCTTAGGGACCTAATAAGCCTAAAAGCTCCCCTTACTTCAGTCATTCCGTACGTAAATATGCATAGGCACTACACGGGAAACAGCGATGTTCAACAAATAGAACAAATATTTTGTGTTGGTGCTGTCCAACCGCAATAAATACTAAGCCTGCCAGGTGAAATTCGTCCAAATTTCTAGAAAAGTTTTGTTTAGAAAAAGTGTTGTGTTTTTGACGAATTCAGATAATTCTCATTTTTCATTTACAAAGAATTTCGCCATTTGAAACAGAGCTTTTGCTCAGTTAAATAGAACATTCATTCGTAATGGAAAACTCACCAGTAAAATAATTTTAATTTTAATCATAAAAAAAAATAATATGGCTGAACGTAAGTGGAATGTAAAGAAACATTAATAATTTCAACTACATAAACCATCACCACCTGGTAAACAACACTTAAATCTTATTGAAACGTTTAGATGCGCAGTGCCCATATTTATTAAATAAAAAATCCCAAAACATTGTTTACCATTATTATGTTAACTTATATATTTTCACACATATTTTTATGGACGTATGGATATAACTCGTGGGATGTGTAGGATTGCACTAACCTTCCCACATTACGGAATAAAGAATAAATTCAATTACGTAGTGGAGAACGGAATCAAACCTGCAATCTTTGACGGTCTTTTTGACGGCCTTCGTGGTCGAGTGGTAAGACGCTCGACTACGAATCCAGAGGTCGCGAGTTCAAGCTCAGCGTACGCAAATGCATTTCATTTAATTGATATAATTAACAAAAAAATTAATTCAAATAAAATAATAAATAGTATTTATTGGGTACTCTCCAGAGTGGTAGATACTCGCGGTATCGCCCTGGTGAAAGACCACCATTCAGAATGGAAGTGTTGCTTGAAATGGTTTTAACCGTGTTCGGTGACCAGCTCTGAATAGCCACGTACTTTCTGATCTTCCTATTTCCCATCTCCTTCTCTTTCTTACTACCTTCAACCTCACAACATACCCCAATTGGGGATGCAGTGGCCTCACTATCTCTAGACGGTTGGGAGCAGTTTGGACTGCTGTATTTACCATTTTAAAAACCTGCCGACATAAGTTCAAATGGGTAGACATTTTAGATTTTCGATTATATTTGTATATCACTTAGAACACCTACGAGTATATAATAGAAAGATAAAACAAGATTTTCATTTATTTATTAGAAACAAAAACTTCAATCTAGATTGACAATCATTCTAGATTATCTACACAAATGTAAAGATAACATTTGAGATTTCCTTCTAGGTTCCAACGTTGTTTAAAACTACTCCACCATAGAAAAAAATCCTCAGTAAGTACTAATTTAGTAAATAAACTCGAGATTTTAAAGGTTTGAGAGCTGTAAACACCGAGCATTTTGTAATTTGTTTTGTGTACGTCAGTTATGCACAAACCGCCACCCGCCACCCACGGGCCCATTTCATACTTGGTTAAATAAAATATTAGAATGTTAACGGTAATTATAAACATTTTGAATTTGACAAAAATTATCAGGGCGTAACAGCGTCAACAGAATGAGTCTTAAAATATATCCTCCTCGGAAAACAAAAATATGTTGATGGCCATTTCTGGGCGTTGTGATCAGAATATTTCACGGTTTCGGTGATTTTTTATAAAATGCAAAGAGTATTGCGACAAAACTTAGTCTGTCTTCAATATTTAGAATCAGCCGTCCGAAATTTTAAAACTTTTTACATGATAGTTTATTTCAAAATACATACAACAGCATTCGTTGGTTTAACCTTGCTTTCCTTGTACGTGCTGTGGTTTCAGTTTTGTTCTAAAAAACGCAAAGGGTTTCGCGACAAACTTTAGTCGTTTGAATGTAGCAGATTCAGTCATGTTATTTAAAACCATAAACAATTTAGTTGAAAGCCCCGATCTCCTGCAACTTCTATTATTCCAAATTACAAATGGCGACAGCAGACGGCCACGTACTCTTCATCTTCCTCGTTGTAACACCAATTCAAAACAAAACTCTTTCATTTACATGTCTACAAATTAATTCAATATAAATTTTTACCACATTGACATTTGTAACTCAACTATACAGGATATTAAACAAATATCCATGACCCGAATGCACTTAAATTAGATCACAGAAATTAATCCTTCTATTTGCTCCGTCCTTTTTTGCTTTATCCAATTCACATGTTCCTTTCCACCTTCTTCTTCTCCCACTAACTTAGTCAAGTTACTAAATCAAAACTGTATATTGTCACACTTTATTTATAATATTTATCATCAGCAGAAAAAATTACAGATATGAACCACCTAAAATATTCCACCTGGCGCCACCGGGTACAAAAAAAAAATCAGAATTTGTAAACTGTGCATTTCAAACCGTCAAATTTTTTTACATCATGCCCTAAAGTCATTGCGAGCAAGCGGGTATCTTAAATCTGCCGACAAACCAGAACAAAACGCCGGCCAGGCTAAAGCGTCCCGCGCATTAAAGCCTTAAATACAGAAATGAAATTGTCCAACGTTTGGGGCTACTTTATCCCGTGACCCGCCATGCTGAAGCATGTGCCTTGGGCCGCGTGGGGCGAATGACACGGCGTGTGCAGCGAGCGCCGTGCAGTGAACGCGGCCCGGACAGTATCGCGAATGCGCACAATATTGCATTCGCATGACAGACCCGCTGCATTCGGCCACCATTTGGCGGCGGTGTGTATTATCAGACGACCACAGGAAGACTGCTCCGCTAACTAACGCCATTATTCGCCTGATGGGCGGGCTCTATTTTACGCTTGCAGTTCGCTATCGCGCCGCGGGAGTTTTTGCCAGAATAACACCCGAACAAAACGCGTATAGCTGCTGCTGGTGGAAATTTGTAATTTTAGGAAGGATATTTGAAACACGCCGTAGATAACACTCATTTGTTCACCTTTGTTCTGTGTTTTTTCGATTTATTTGGTGTTCCGGTTCACTTTTAAATTCGATATATTTGAAGTTTGTGCAGCGGCGTGTGCAATGCTTTTTTCTTTGTATTCGCTGCAAATAATGGGTTATTCATATTATTTCGTTTTTTCATCACCGTTAGCACAAATGAACTATGTTTTTTGGAAGTATTTTTTGACAAGTATTACTGGTTACATTTTGTGTATTGAACTACATTTGAAATGTATTCCTACAACTATGATTTGAATAGAAACGAGTATATGCAATTATTAGATCATTAACGATAACACAATATTTTATGTATTTATTTAATATTTACATAAACGCCAATTGAGATTAAACAGCAAAATTCAAATGATACGACAGTAAAAATATTATTGTCGCTGAAAAGGCAAAAGGGCGTAAGCGACACTTTGGACTAAAATGAGTAAAAAATGCAGTTTTGATCAGTTTTTTTCTGCATCGAATGCTCTGACTCTCTTCTGATTCTGAAGACTTTTGTGGCCCTTCAGCCGTCTAAAATATATTTACCATTTGGGAGAAGTCTTAACTCAAGCGACACAAGTTTTGAACTTACAAAGTCTTTTGTCGCTTCAGGTAACTCAATGAGACCATTGTGTTACCTTTTTCCAAAATCCAACCAGGTACTGAAAAGTGCTCTGGCGTAAGCTTCCCAAAATGGCGATTCTGCCTTTTTGATTTTCCGGCAACGATATAGTACATAGAATATAGGAAGAGGATAACTAGTATTAAGATGAGTAAACATAAACTAAGTAGGTACGGTAGAAATAAAAAATCTATACATTTAACAAAATACACTTATAGTTATATAGAAATAATCTAATGACCCTTTACAAGTTTTTAAAATCTGTTCTCCTTTTATTTATGAATCTGAGTCGTGAGAGATTATCACAGCAGCCACATCCGGCATAAGATGCCTTTATACGTCGGATGGTAAAACAGTTTTGAAATCAACCGAAAGCAACAAAGCAGAAATTTTGTTGCTTCCTCTTCCGTTGCTTAGCCATGGACTGGCGGCGGAGTAAGGTAACCTCAGAGGGAAGTTTACAAAGGGGTGTAGTTAGGGCGGTACTTTTATGGCATGGGAGTGGAGGTAAATAAGCTGCATTAATTCAGGATGTTTCTTTAAAAATACAGAGTTTCTTGAGAACAAAAAATAGCATTTACTCGTGACGTGACCATACAGTTGAAACTTACTTTTATAATTTTTATTTATTTTATTTTAGTATATATAACAGGCATGATGCCCAAAACATATATGCATGAGTGGTTATTTAATTGGAATATTTAACAACAGTATGTAATCACGTAAAAGTTTATGAAAAATGCAAGAGTAAATGAATAATAAACAAAATCAAAAGAATAATATTATACAAGGTAGACTATAAATTTATGGATTATTGGCACCTGTACTGAAGAGATGCCTATTAGCCGTTTGGAACTTGGTACTTCATATAACCAGTCCATAACTAAAGGGCATCATTTCAATATCAGCTTGATATGTTTGACAGTTTTTTTTTAAATTGATTTATCGTATCAATTAAAATGTCTACTTCAATGTTTTTAAAGTTAGCTTTTATATTTATCCTAAATACAAAACTAAAGACAAAGGTAATGTACCCGACGTAATCAGGTACACAAATAAACTGTATAGGGGGCGGTCCCAATCTGTGAGGTGTTCCAAGGGGTCGTCTCGTTGTAAGGGAGACGACGGGTTCAGCTTGTAGGGCCTCGGCTTTCAAGTGAAGATGCTGCGGGTCTGGTCCAGAGAGAGGTGTAGTCAGGCGGTCCAGGGGGGGCAGGCGATGGTCAAATAAAAAGTCAGGGAGTCAAGTTGAAGGCGATGTCAGGGCGAAGATGAGTCAAGGTGATTGGTACTGGCGGAGGATGCTGGTGATCTGCCTTCCTCTGGTTTTTGCGCAATTTATATTGCGCTCCAGAGCGCGACCACGGATTTGGGAGATTTGTATGGGGGAATTTTGTTTCCCCCCCTTTCTCGCTCTTTCCGGGTCGCTGGCAATTTTGTGGGATAGATTTAATTAATCTATCCCCTTCTCCTAAGCATCACCTTTAACCTCAACTTCTCCACACTCTTCCATCATTTTTATTAAGTTCAGAAATACAGATTAAAAAATACAGTTTTCAAATAATGCCCGGTTTTTTGGGGCTAAACTCTTAATAACTAACTTATACTAACATTTACATATATGAAATTACAACAGTTGTGTAGCTGGGGGCCGAGTTATCACCCCGGTATATTTTATTTGGCCGGGTGATTAACCTGAACCCCCGTGAAAAAAGGTTAGAAAGATTAATTTTTCTCCCGGACCCGCTCGCGCAAGAATCGTTACGCCGGCTGGGATCGGGCCGCGCTACGCGCCCGTCATCCCGTTTCTCGTTTCCTTAGTCTGGCTGACCTACCCCGAAGGGCTGATTGCTTTACGTCATTCGGGCTTATCAAGCCGGGAGAAATATACATTACAATGATTAACATTTCTAAATAATATACAATAATCTTAACGCTACACATTTGTCGTGGACCATGTACGTCCGACACAGGTAAGAAAATGTTTCACACACTAAGGATAAGAAAATACACAATATTAGGATACTTAAAGCACCCTTGAAGTGATGTTTTACAAGAATGGCGCTATATAAATTAGTATTATTTTTGATTTTATTCAATCCTCCATTATAATAATAATAATGTTTAATTCCAGAAGGTATGCAGGAGTAGTGCAATGCAACTCCTTCCATAATTGATAATAATACATAGTAATAATAATAATAACATAAAAGTTGTAATACACACAATAATAATAATAAAGAAAAATAAACAAATTCATTAGAAAAAAAAAAAAAAAAAAAAAAAAAAAGAAATATTAACGATATTAGGTCTCATTTCTACAAAACGCCATCAATAGGGAGTCCATCCTGGCAGCGTTAAGATTGATGGGGCCAATATCTTACTTTACACGTGCTAAAAAGGGTATGGATCCCGCTGTGGGACTCAAACTCGATCCATCCAAACGCTAGCTGAAAAAGTTATCCTCTTAGTAGTGAATGTCATTTTAATCGAGCGTGCTTCAAGGTGGTCTCCGTATCATCTGCATCCATCGCTCGTTGAGAGGAGAGCTCATACATACCATTCATGGAGGACTGAACGCTGTTGGCGCAATTAAATAGAATGTCCAAAGAAGCGAAGCTAGCAGTCCACAAAAGAGTGCTTATACCAACCCTGATGTATGGCAGTGAGGTATGAAACTAGCAGAGGAAGGATGCAAGTAGACTGAATGCTGTAGAAATGAGATCTCTGAGACATATGTGCGGTCAAACCATCTATGATCGTGTTAAAAATGTGGATATCCGGAAAGAATACTAGACTGATGTAAGCGTAATGAATAGGGTTAAGAAAGGGAGGCTTAGATGGTTTGGGCATGTAGAGCGTATAAACGAAGAAAGGAGTGAATAAATAATATTTGATGCGAAAGTAAATGGAAGAAGAAGTCGGGGACGCCCGAGGAAAACGTGACAAGATCGAGTGAATCAAATACTTGAATCGGGCCATGTGAAGAGTCGGAATAACAGAAGAGTATGTATGAGACGATGTATGAATGTGAATGAAGCAAGGAGTGTGTGCCAAGACAGAGTTGTATGGTGGTCCGTTCTCTTTGCCTACCTCTACGGGGAAATGGCGTGATGGTTAATTAGTTAATTCTTATAATGATGTGGGTTGAGCATTATTATAGCAGCTGTAAATAGTACAATTTAAATAAAAGTATTTTTTATTTGAAAACATTTTAGTATTATATTTATACACGTGTCAACTAGTTTCGGTTGGAGCCAACCTTCGTAAGGACAATATAATATAAGAGGTTTAAGTTTACAATAAAACAAAATATACTGTTATTAAAATTATAATGTCAGGCTACAACGAGTTTTCTTCCTTTGAACATGTGAATAGTACCTTAAAAAATGGCGACGGGTAAATCCAGCAAGCAGGGACGTGCAGTCGGTAGATGATGTAAAGCTGTGCACATCCCAAGAAAAGATGGAAGTTTATAAAATCTGATATCCGGAAAATAATACCTTTCAATCTATTTTTGGAAATTATTTTCCTTCTGCTTTTCTTAAAGCATTTAAAGTGTTGTATGTTCTATTGACTGCACGATCCTGAGCACCAACATATAAAAAAGTACCCAAAGAAACAGAATACAATCTGATATATTGGTAGAAACTACGTCTGAAAGGTGATCATTACCTCTAAAAATCCTTCGAATGCTGTATTATTTATTTATTTATATATTACCGGACTGTGATCTATTACAAAAAAAAAATACGGGACACGAATTTTGAAAAAAGAACAACACATTCATAATATTATAATGTTGCAATGACGAAAATTAACATTAGAAAGAACATTCAAGTCAAAGCCAAAGGCAAATCAAGGTTTTGGTAGAGTCGTAAAGAATGACAAAAATCATGTAGACTGGTACGAAAAATTTCAAGATCGTGGCGTGAGTTAACAAGTCACGACATTCTGGACAGTGGAGCATGATAGATAAAAAATCAAAAATCTGTACCAAAACTAGATTACTGAAACTAACCTTCCATCTGCTACCGTCCTTCTTTCCCATTCCCATGTTTCCTTCCACCTTTCTCTCCCCCCACCATCTAAGTTAAGTTACAAAATTAAAACTTTATATTCTCACACTTCATTTATAATACTTTTCATCAGCAAAGGAAAATTTGTAATTGACATGATTTGTTATTTCTGTTGTTTTATATTTATTAATTATGGTTGATTTCTTGTTAATTTTCCCGAAAAAAAATATTTAAAAAAATAGAAGAATTATGAATGAGGAACAGCAACTTATTGTTTCTAAGTCTGCGGCGAGGAATGTTGAACTGAATTAGTTCCAATAAAGAAGGTGAGTCAATAATACACTTATTAGTTTTGAAATTAACAGGTTTCTGCAGCTGTGCCCTGTTTTACGCCATCACTGGCGCATGATTCTTCCTCAAGCAACGTCTGATAATCACAAACTTGTTATTAAAATGGTCAACATGATCAAAATGGATTTTCACGGACATACGCAACGTTGTAATCGTAAGGTGTCTTGTAAAATCTGGCAAAGGATTTACATCAGAAGGCCGGGGCTGGTTTAATTATCCGCCTGCTCGGGACCAGGGGGATTCCTACGTGTTCTAGAGCATCCCAGAACCGCGAGAGGCTGCGGTCGGCTTTTACTCAAAATAAACTTACAAAGCGGTTATTAAAATTCCGTTCGCCAGCTCCGAGGGGATGCAAATGCTGAACGGATTAAATACGTTACAATATGTACAAACTGCGAACGTTAATTCCAGGAAAACTAATTTGCGCTGAATAATAATTATTACGCGTTGTTATGAATATATTTATCTGGTTATTATTGTACGGTTGCTTAATACTCTCCGGGATGGTTTGTGGATCGAGTTTCATTAGCGCTGTACAACCAGTTGCAAATGTTGGAAGCACGTTGTTTTTCTGTTGAGATTGGGGTGAAAAGGATTTTCAGCACGTGTAAAACATATTTTTCTTTAAATTAAATTGAAATTATATTTTATGAAAGCATTGGTAAACAAGTTAAACTTATTAAAACATTTCCATTAAGCTTTCTATTGAATACTCGGTCTAACCTTAAGTGACCAGTTCAGCACGCGGCTCCATAGAAGCCAGATTTAAGTTGACCTCTCAGTAGGCGGACCTATTGTGCAGAGCCTGCAAATACTATGTTGGTACACAACTAGCTGTAATATACCAACAGCACCCTTGAGGTGATTTTTCACAAAAACGACGCTATTGATTTTTCAAATAAACAAATTATCCAAATATTATATAAGTAAAAAATAAATAAATATATATTGAATACCGCACTAGAGTTTCAATTGCTCCCAACCATCTGGAGTCAGTTGGAGTATATTGAGAGGCTAAAAGCAGTAGGGAGGAGAAATATATAGAAAAGAAGAAGTTTGGGAAGTACCTAGATATACCTGGCAGATCTGGTCACTAAATAAGGATAAAGTCATTTATCAAAAAAATATCACGCTAGTTTAAATGTTCATCCTAATATCACGCACGATGGGAATTAAACGAGGTTCATTTGATATTTTCACGTTAGTTGTCACGTTTTACGTGGGTCGTCATGTATACAACATTATTGATATGATCTCAAAAACCTTATACCGTAAGACTTGTTATCAGCTTTTCCATTGACTAATTTAACGTATCAAGTATCGACATTTCCATCGCACATGAGTAACAGTTTTTCCGAATTTGGATGTGTCATATTTACTTACAAATATTGATAGATGCCTCGGATAAATGTCAGTACGAGTGATGTAAGTGTGTCATTAATCAGCCCTGAAGGTGTTTACACAATCTTGGACGCCACAATATCGGCGAGATTGGGAGGCCACTTAATAAAATGATGAAACTCAATGCAAACAAATTACCTCGACCCGAACCGATCTTTCCCCGTGTAACTTGATGTACAAGCCATTCGTTCTGATTCAGCTCAAAAGGGTGGAAGCTGCCTCAAGATGCTAGTTGGAAAACTTTGATCCGTAAGCTTGTGTTGATATGTTCAGTTATTTGGCAATGTGTATACAATTTTTTTACATCTGTTCAAAAGATGTCGATTTTTTTCCTTGTTTTTAGATAAATCTAAGTTGTAATTTATTCATATACTGTGTACATTCATAACCGTAGTATTTTATATTAACCTTTATCTTGGCAAGGTAAAAAATATAAGGATAAGATAAGATAATAAGATGTACTATTTTTTTTGAACTGACCATAGGTGTCAGCAATCGGACAATAAAAAAGAGATTTTCTAAAGTGTCGTCATTACTAAAAATGTTAAAATATTCGTTATAAAAAAGATAAAAAAGTTAGTGTAAAATATATATTACACTGCCAAGATAAGAGTTAACTTACACTATATAGTAATCTTTGGTCTCCTGCAACATTGCAGCGCTTTGCCTATAATTACGAAGGAAGCTGGAAGAAACTGGAACAAAGAAACAAAGAATATTATAAATTGTAAAAGTATAGTGTATAAATGTGATAATTCAACAACGCACGAGTATTTTTACGGATATATGAATAACACACCATCGCTGGAAAATCAAAAGGGCTTATAATAGTTAATGAATACGCACTTCGACACTTCGGTCAAAAATGAGTTGAATATGCAGCTTTAGTCCGTTTTGTTTTCTGAATCGCATGCTCTTACTCGTTTGCTCATTTAAATATATCTAAAATATAATTATCATTTGGGAGAAGGCTCGACTCAGGCGAAAGAAGTTTAAGACTTTGTAACCTTTTTTTCGCTGCAGGTAACTCAGTAAGAGCATTAAGTAACCTGAGTCAACATTTTTTTTCAAAATCTATCAAGGTACTGAAACTAACCATCAGGCCGTTTCTCCACAGAGGTGGGCAGAGAGGACGGACCGCCATTTAACTCTGTCTTGGCACACACTCCTTGCTTCATTTACATTCATATATCGTCTCATTCATACTCTTCTGTTATTCTGACTCTTCGCATGACCCGATCCAAGTATTTGATTTACTTGATCGTGCCATGTCTTCCTCGGGCGTCTTCAACTTCTTTTTCCATTCACTTTCGCATCATATATTATTTTCACACTCCTTTCTTCATTAATTGGCTCTACATGCCCAAACTATCTAGGCGTTCCTTTCTTGATCCTATTCATTACTCTGGTGTAAGCTTCCCAAAATGGCGTTTCAGCCTTTTCGCCTTTCCGGTGACGATATATGATTCGACGATCCACAAATTCATATTATTATGAATGATTGGATTACACGTATCATCTCATTATCTGAACCGTGGGAATATTTTTCGTTTGGAGTTGTTGAATATATGATCAATTCCAAATTGGGTTCTTATTCCCAGCCTGGTGACACTTTTCGTTAGTACGAGATCGAATATTTCAAGATAAGAGTAAAAAAAAATTATCATTAATAAATTAATAACATTTTCGATTTTTTTCTTTTTTTATTTAGTTTGGGATGTTTCAACCTTCGGTCACCAACCACAGCCAATGCCATTTCAATCAACGTTTCTATTCTAAATTTTCTAATTTAATGTTTATTGATATATTTGAACGCATTGACTTATCTCGATACGAGTGGGACTCCATTTACGTAAGAGTCTGTTCACTTATTTGTTTAAGCATGTGTGGGTAAACTGCCAGTGGGTATATTTGCGACTTGGTATTTATTCGAGGGTGTGTGTCTCGGGTTCCCCCATTTGTACGGGCGGGTGTATTTATATGAGTTTTGGTAGATATGGAGGTGATCGTTTTACGCAGAAACGGATTTATTGGGAGATAGGTATGTCTACGTGACGCGTTTTAGATCGCACGTGACGTTTTATAAGTAAATAAAATACTTTATTCGCAGTGTGGGGCAAATACGCCTACATATAGGTATAGTGTATAATATTTGTGGAACAAGGTTATGTGATGGATCGAGTTATGTTCATATTAAGTCTTCCATCCACTTTTAAAGCATTTTAATAAATATTTACTATTATTGTAATATTGAATAATAACTCCTGACAGGAAGCTCTGATACTTCCCTAATGTTTGTGTAAAATTGTTTTTAAATTAATATGAAACGGTGTTAAAAACATGTTTTGCAAAATGAATAAAGCTTATTTCATAATAATAAAGGGATGTGATACCGATAACAGAATAAAAATACATGTTTATTGAATGTTGTTCCAAAAAAGTATTTACATACATTTGATATCGAGAATGCTATAGCATTCATTCATTATTATAATAACGGAGGGAATTTTTAAAAAATCTATATCTGTAGACGTGATAGTACACACATTATTTTATTTTTTTAAAGAATTATATTTTTCAGAGACATATGTTAAAAAATGAAAACAGTTCTAGGAACATGAAAAAATTACACCATTCAAAATAATACTTAGAAATCTGTATAACTGATTATGATTATAGGTTTTTTTTTTTTAAATAAAGCTATTCTAAAATAACAACCAATTTCAACTGCCCCAACATTTTCAACGATTCTTAAGATCCCAACCATTTTAAAAATTTCTAAACTCCAAATATTCCAAAAAACTATAACACGCCCAACAAATGCAACTATTCCAATAACTTCAACAAATCCAAAATGTTCATCAAATCCAACAATTCAAACAGTCCCGATAAATTTAAACAATTCCAACAAATCTGCCATTAATATTTGCAATAAAATAATAAGTAAAAAAGTAAGAAAAATAATTGATCACATAGGTACTTACTTAATGATGAAATGTTTCTAATGATGAGGATCAAACAAGGCAAGTTAACAAACAAAACAGCAATTTTGAAAGTGGGAAGAGGGAAATACTTGATTTTTTTGCGTTGCGCGTTGTGTGTAACTGGTTTAAAATCAGACAAAAAATTTAAGTGAATCAGGAAGGATGATCGTTTGTCAAGCATGGGGCACAGGGCATGAGGCATGAGGCATGAGGCATGAGGCATGAGGCATGAGGCATGAGAAATGAGCCGATACTTTTAGCTCGTGAGTATCTCCTTAGCTGACAAATGCCCCAGCCAACATGTCGATAGCGCCCCAACCGATTTGTCAGCTTGTCTTCCGAGAGATTAAACGGAGCCGAGCGCCGGAAACGAACCCAAAGGACATGAAACAGGTATTACAGGCATCGTATTACCTTGTATTGAAAACAACATTTCTAAGATAATTTTATACACTGAAAACCACGTTGATGTTTTTCATGGTCTTGTATAATAAATTATGGTATTGTGTGATATCGCGTAAGAGTTTCATCTGCTCGAAGCAAGTAGAGTTTTGGAATATTTTTAAAGGATTTTGTTAGGCTGATGGAAGGAGGGACGGAAAAAAAATGGAAAAGGAAGGTTGGTAGACGATTCTCGGTGTATCTTCGACATATAAATGAGATCAAATTGTTTCGGGGGCAGTTTACAGTGCGTTTTTTTTAAAGGTTGACGTTTCGGTGGATATTAATACCTCGCAATATAGATATTATATAATAACCATTTAACAGAATTTATTTTTTAATTCATTTGTTTTTCTGTAAAATTGTCACAGTAAATAAAAAAATAAAAATGGATGTTAATGCAATATCGGTAGGTACATACATGACATTACGTATTGACATGCACTTAGCTTAATTACCTTCTCTGTACCTAACAGATCCACTCGATCCAAAATTATTTTTAAATGTAACAATAATATCAGGACTGAGTCATTAAATACTCGCTTGTACCTAGATTGCATACAGTGAGTAATTCTATCGCTGAAATAGTAGATATATTCAACTGCACTCAATCTAGTTACAAGAAGGCTATAATAGCATACCTCTTTCAAAAACACTAGTGTTAATTTGCATTATAATATTTCTAACAACTTAATTATGTTTTTGGGTGCTAATCATTGTTATTTTTTATGTCACTATTATTTTATGTTTTATATCATATGTTATGTAAAAGCCCATGAGGGCGTGTATATTTAATAAATAAATAAATTCGAGGAATTTCACATAGAACAAAGTATTTCGTAGTTTCATTACTGCCTGTTGCTACTGCATGTTTAAAATATTATGCATTGTGGGACATTACCGAACACCATGTATAAGGATAAACCAAACGAATAAACGAAAAGGACATCTTGATAATGTAAACAGTATGATGGAAACTTCAGTAATAAGCGGAATATTATTCATACAAACCGACGTTGTAGGCAGAATCATCTTTATCAGATGATTGAAGGAGACTGTTATTTTAATCAAATAATTGAATACATTCTTTAGGAAAGAACATGATATTCTTACTATTATTCTTGTAAATATTCGAGATGATATTGTAAAAGAACAAATCTCTCCTCCATATTTGTTGAAACAAATTGAAATCAAACTGAAATCTTTACCTTTCTAGTTTTCATACCCGGCTTTGCCAGAGTTCTATTCCTGGCTTTATCGTATTCTTTGTTATTTGATCATTTTGGCAGAGTTATTATTATTTCCGACTACCCGGGGCCAGTTAAACTATGGTCTTCCTAATTTGCTATTCAGATCTGGTCACCAAACATGGCTAAAGCTATTCCAAGGAACTCCGCTCTATACGTATGTAGCACTCTGGAAAGAGCCTCAAACATAATATTTGCTTATTTTAACATTGAATCAGCATTTACTATTATTATGGAAGTAATAATGTTTTTCTTGACACATTTACAATAAAAAATAAATTATCTTTTCAACAGCAGCCGTGACGTGTAACTCAATATAATTTATATTATGTTACAAAGTTCATCTTAATCTGTAAAAAAATATTTGTTTGATTTTCATTATCAAGGAAATCTGCAATGCATAATTTACAAGATTATTGCGAAAATATAAAATTTAAAAAAGAAATCACTCTTAATTGCATATAGATTTTAAAGCACAAAATCATTTTTTTTGCCAAATACTTTGCGTAGAACTTGGTCGTTGGGTAGAGCCAGACAGGTTCGTTTATTAAAAATTATTTTTCTTTGTAATAACAACGAACCATCACCTAACCAAAATGATTTATTATTCTCTCATAAAAAAAAAACATTTAGGATTTATTAATTACATCTAATAATAAAAGTCCCTTCTGTTTCGAATAATTATTTTCCGCTTTATAATAAATGGTGGAGGCAGAATAAATTATTTTTAAGAAAGATTTTCTTCCCTTTAAATTAAATGGTTTAACTGTTTTAATCAGCCCCAATGCAATAGCAATGTAATTCATAAGTCTTCAGTACCTTGTTGGATTTTGAAAGAGAGTTATCTCAGGTAATTCAATTCTCTCACCAAGTTACCTGAAGCGACAAAAAGCTAAAAAATTTCACACTTGTGTCGCTTGAGTCAAGCCCTCTCCCAAACGATAAACATAATTTAGATGGCTAAAGGCCCACAAAAGCTTTTAGAATCAAACGAAAGTCAAAGCATTAGATGCAGATTTTTTTTTTATCCAAACTGCATATTTAACCCATTTTTGACCAAAGTGTCGCTTAATCCCTAGTTATGTAGTGTGGGTATTTTTCTATCTACAACATCTTCCATAAATCAGGCCAATATCATAAAAGCATAATCTATACATATCTGTCATTTTTTCATTATTGTATTAGGTTGGGTTATTTAGTGTGAACTGCACTTGGGGTGAACTATCACAAAATTGTGCCATACACATATATATATATATATATATATATATATATATAGCCTGTTCAAAAGAAAAGGTTAATTTTGAATTTTCGCGGGCTGTATACATTTGATTTTCGTTTTTTTTGTTATGTTGGTACACATATGTTTATCATATGTAAGCATTATCAGCCATTTTGGATAAGTAGTTTGTTTTTGAAAATTGGAAAGGTTAGTCACGTTTTTGTGTGTTTTTCGATTTTTTACTTTTGAAAAAAATGGATCAAAGAATAAAATCCATGATTTGTTTTTCCACAACTTCAGGATGCTCATCGTCATAAACATCTTTTTGGCCTTCTGTAAAGCGCTTGTACCACTTATAAACACTTTTTTGAGACAAAATAGACTCGCCAAATGCCACAGTCAACATTTTAAGTGCGTTGGAGAACTTGATTCAATTTTTAACGCAAAATTTAATACATATTCTTTGATACATTATTTTCAAAAGTAAAAAATCGAAGAACACACAAAAACGTGACTAACCTTTCCAGTTGTCAAAAACAATCCACTAATCCAATATGGCTGATAATGCTTACATTTGATAAACATATGTGTAACAACATAAAAACAACAAAAAATCGATATTCAAATGTACACAGCCCGCGAAAATTCAAAATTCACCTTTTGTTTTGAACAGGCCTCGTACATATTATTTTTATTTTTTATTGTTTCTATTTTAATTTTAGGTAAGCCCGGACGGCTGCCATGTAGGGCACACCTGGCTGTCGCGTGTCGCCCGGCGCCGGCAACACACGGATCCGTCAATACCCGTGAAATATGCCCCATCATCCGTCTCTTGTCCTTTTGTTTACCCCCGCCGTGACCAGGTGTAAGCAGTGCCCGCCCGCCGCTTCCTCGCGCTGTTTGCACGGCTAGTACCGTGTTACCGGACGGCCACACGGCCGGACGGCGCTGTGTTTGGTGACGGAATAGCCGATACGACCGGTGGGAGGATTGATTGTGCTTCGGCTAAAACACCGGTTCTTGGTCTGAAATTGCTAGTCTGATTATTTTCGTTGTTGAGAACAATAACCACAATATTGTATTACAGATATAATTAAAAAGTCTCACATTTTTCTACTGTTCAACGATTCTTTTCTTGTGTAACGACAAAGAACAAAACAGGTTTCAAATTCTCCAAAATAAAGCAATGAGAATTATACTTAGGCGAAATAGGTACTCAAAAGTAACTAAAATGTCAGATGAACTAAATTGACTAACAGTAAAACAGATGCTAACATTAAACCCATTGGTGTTTATACATTAAATGAAGAACAACTTGTTACTAAAATATTTTTCTGACAAAATTATCTACAATGTTGATATTCACAAATATAATACAAGGGCATGCAAAGAAATTAGACTACTAGAAAAAAAATAAAGCAAACACACAAAATAGCTTACTATATAAAGGGATGAAATCTTACAATGCTCTGCCGGAAACCATCAAAATTATGCCTTTCAATAAATTCAAAATAGCCCGTAAAAAGTATTTTTAATGCATATTAATCAAAACAATAAGTAGTATATAAGTTAAAATATTATAAAATTAAAAAGAAAATTAAAAAAATAGCTACTTATAAACTTGAATGTACAAAGTAACTAATATAAACTAAATAATACAAAAAAAAAAAAACATCTTTACTGCAGGGAAGAAATATATGTATTGCTTCGATCGCAGCAAAAAACTTTAAGCCGTGAGATATGGGTCATGAAATTTTCCCACCTCTTTCAGTATGATTTTTTTAGGTCAACACAACGGTTTTTAGGTCACATGGTATTTTCTATTGTGAGCCATTTGAAGAATTTGTTACACCATAAATAAACAAGAAGACTTTCTACTAATAGTGTTTTTTTTTTAAAGACAAAACATGTTAGAAAGCTTTGATATATCCCCAAATAAATGAGCAACAAAAATTGTCTTCTATAAATTTAACACAACAACTAGATAAAAAAAGATTTATATTCAAGTATTAACACCAAATAGGAATTCCTAAAAGGGTGATCAATATCGATTTTAAATAAAATTGATGTCACCAGTTCACATCAGATCTCTTTAGTCCTAAGCTTTAAAAAGGTCAACAAAAAGAATATTTGAAATTGTTTGATCAATTTAAGTAAAATAAGGAAAAATAGAACACGCCAATAACACTATTTTATCGGTTTTTCTCTTCAGTAAGAATTGCCAATATTGTGTAGTTAAAAATGAAAATGAAAATGAAAACTACAGACATGACAATTTTATGTATTTTCGTAGAAAGCAATTTCTTTGTGGTTTGACATATTCAAAGAAATGAAAAAATAAATTTGTATAAGGCATATTTTGACGGCATGGTTGATTGGTAAGACGCTCGACTACGAATCCAAAGGTCGCGGGTTCAAACCCGGCGTGCGCCAATAACTTTTATTTAATTAATATGTGTCATAACACATTTAATTCATGTAAAAATAATAAAAGGTATATTTGCGGCACGTTCCAGAGTGGTAGATACCCGTAAGTATCGCCCTGGTGAAAGACCACCATTCAGAATCGAAACGTTGCTTGAAATGGCTTTAGCCGTGTTTGGTGACCAGATAAAGGTAATACTGAAGGTACTTCCCAACCTTCCTATTCCCAATCTCCTACCCCTCCCCACTACCTTCAGCCTCACAACATGCCCTATTTGAGGATGCCATAGTCTCACTGGATCTAGACGGTTGGGAGCAGTTTAGAATCTTGTGCGATATTCATATAAAAAAATAAATATATATGGCTTAATTTTGAACTCTCATGTTTCTTAGGCTAAGCGAAACTGGTCGGTCATAAAAAATAAAATAAAATCTGTTCTTGTTTTAAATTACACAAAGTTATTTTTCAATTTCACTACAATTTTTTGCTAATATTTCATTTTAATATTTTACACAATTGATTATTAGGTGACAAATTTAAAAAAAAAATTATAAAATATTGTGACCCTATAAATTTAGTTTATGTTTATATTATAGTGGTCTGCATTCTATATAAAAGCATCCTATGAAGAATAGTTCTACTCAATAAATATATATCAAAATAACTACAAAAACAACCATTCTCCACAAGTCAGTCCGGGAATGTCACGATGGACCACAGCGGACCTAACACGACAGCAGAATCCGAATTGTTAAGTTAAAGAATATACACGTTTGTTGCCTTTATTATTTTTCTCTCGGCGACTCTTTTGCGAATTTGCCTTGCTGTATCAAGCTATTTCTGCTATGTAAGGTGAAAACAAAGACACATAGACTGAGAAATTCATCCAAAGCAAAACATCACACAAAACGTGTTTTAATTTAAAAAAAAAAAAAACATTTCATTTACGAGTATATTTCTATTTTAAAAGAACATCAATTTACTGCCTGTCATTGAAATGGTCAAAACCATATTATCTGTATTACGATGTTGCAGGTTACAGTAATTCCTTTTGTAAATTATATCAAAGCGTAAATTTCTAGGTTCTACGTAGTGATTTTCGAAATATATGTGGGTATTTGATATTGTACCGAGTAAGTTTTAACCTCTATGATTTCAGATATGAATATTCCTAGAGTAATAATAATCGTTGTTGAAGAGAATAACTAAAGAGGGATTATACGCTCTCGTTTTAATTTAAGGCATTATGTTCGCTCAGAAGCACTTTATTTTCATTGAAGATAATCATATCATACTATTAATGTACATAATAATATTTTATTGGTAAAAAAAAACAATAATTTTCCCAAACTTGTTTACTAACTGTGTGAAAACTAAATATGTTTACAGCTTATTGTAATTTGGAAAAATAATGTTATTGTTAAATTGACTGTAAATAATTTCCTTTGAGAACATGTACGTACGAGTGTAAGCTTTTGAAATTGTAAATTTGAATTGTATAAATTAAAAGAAAATCCTTTCAAATCTCCACCTACCTATAATATATTTTAGCAGACATAATTCAATACTTGGAATAGGTGGATTGAAGCAACTTTAATTTTTTTTTATTGGCAGATCAAGTTACATCCAGAAAATTTTCACAGGTAACTAGGGCATTCATAAATTGTAAAGAGTGTACATTGTCGAGTTATATACATATATATATATATATATATATATATATATATATATATATATATATATATATATATCTTCTCCTAAAAGTTCAAAGTAAGTTTTTTTTACTTTCTCTATTTTTCGTTTTATCCCTTCTCTAATGCGCCATGGGGATACTGACTCAGGCACAGATACCTAACCCTATACTTGACCTCGAAGAACGCGTGAGATGGCATTCGTTTAAGAGTCAAGAAAAGCGGTATCAACCTCATAAAGAATACATTCGATTCCGAATGGTTTTTGCCATTTTGGAGATACTGGGCACAATACTTAGGCATCCTTCCACTCTCATTCATTTTAAGGAAATAATTATATGTATTTGCCGAAACAAATATAATATTAATAAATGGTACGTAACAGTTTTTTTTATAAATGTCACGTTACGTTTGCTTAGAAAGTGGGAGTAATTTTATAAACATGACCCTAAATTGGGGTTATAAAATCGATATTTTAGGTTTATAACGGTAAAGGGCATCTGAGGTAAAATATAACTTAACTGCCATGTACGAGGCATGTTCAAAAGAAAAGATGAATTTTGAATTTTCGCGGACTGTGTACATTTGATTATCGATTTTTTTGTTGTTGTTGTTGTGTTGGTACACATATGTTTATCATATGTTAGCATTATCAACCATTTTGGATTAGTGGTTTGTTTTTGACAGCTGGAAAGGTTAGTCACGTTTTGTGTTTTCTTCAATTTTTTACTTTTGAAGAAAATGGATCAAAGAATAAAATCCATGATTTGTTTTTCCACAACTCCAGGACGCTCATCGTCATTAACATCTTCTCGGCCTTCTGAAAAGTGTTTATAAGTGGAACGAGCGCTTTACAGAAGACCGAGAAGATTCTTGGAGTTGTGGAAAAACAAATCATGGATTATATTCTTTGATCCATTTTTTTCAAAAGTGAAAAAATCGTAGAACACACAAAAACGTGACTAACCTTTCCAGTTGTCAAAAACAAACCACTAATCCAAAATGGCTGATAATGCTAACATATGATAAACATACGTGTACCAATATAACAACGAACAAAAAAATCGATAATCGAATGTACACAGCCCGTGAAAATTCAAAATTCACCTTTTTTAGAACAGGCCATGTAGAAATGAAAAATTATTATTACTAAACAAAACTTTAAAAATAACATGTAGGTTGTCACCAGCGAATTTTTTTATTTAAAAAAATGTAGGTTCATAATAAAACATTGGCTGTTTTTAGGTGAAATATGTTATTTCACATTTTTGCAAGTAAACTTAGACCTTGTAGTTAAAACCACTGTCACATTTTACACTGTCGCAAAGCAATGATTAGCGCCAATATATTTTTTTACCGTTTCCACTTTAAATAATCGCTCCGTTAACCACCGATTCTTGGGGGGTTTCAGCATTTGATTAAATTATGATTAATATTGAATTATCAGGTGTCAAGCACAACAGCATCACTAAGGATTAAATTTCTTTGAAAAAAATGTGGAATATCGTCTCTCACCTGAACACAGTTGATATGATAAATATTATAGTAACAAAATAATAACACAGAGGCGAAGTCTGTGCATAGGTTTGATCAAAATAATTAAAACATTATTATTTTAATAGTGCAGTATAGATACATGTTTTATTTAACATTGGTTTTAGTAGAGCTTCTACAAAGCACAGTTTTTTGAGATAGCTATAAAATAAATAAAGAGCATTATAACAAATAAATACTCAAGTAAAATACCTTTCATTGCATGATACTTTTAATTATCCCATGGTAACGTGTTGATTTTATTGAACACTTTATATTTAAATTACCACCCTTCACGTAGCCTCTCTGCTCTATGATCCGTGGTTTTGTTTGTAGAGTGCCTGCATTATTTATACGACACATGAATCTCGCGTGCGTGTCCTGATAACAAGTTGGATCATCAAAAAGTGCTTCTATTTATTTACACTTATCGACAATCACCATCGATCCGGATTTGATGTTATTATTTTCTAATTTACCTCTCCAATGGTGATTTCTTCATTAAACTCAATTTACCTAATTATTTTTGTAGAATTGTTATTTTTGCTGGTCACTCTGAATTCAACACGGTGCGTTTATTAGCAAAATATCTAAATGCAAACCAACATGGATTTGTTTTTGAACTCATTTTACTTTTTACACCACTGAGTACACAAAATAATTAACCTTCTTTTACAAACGGAAATAAGCGTTCATTACTTGGCTTTTTTTCTCTTTTATATACATATAATTGCTTATTTTTTAGGTCAAATAATTACAAAGTTGCCTAAATCGATACTTAGACCACTTTTTTTGTGGTTTATAACAAAGTATCTGTTTAAGAATATTCACTGTAAAATGACTTTTAATTAATAACACAGCCAAAAAGAAAAAGAGGAAGCTGTACGATACACACTACACAGACCTTAAACAATATAATTTCAAACTTTGAGGTGAAGCACTCACTTTGTGGAAAGACCTTATTAAATTTTAAATAAAAGTAACTTTGTTTTGACACCACTTTATTAGATACACATACCAACCGGTTTAAGCTCTAATTGAACCTTCTTCAGGGCTAAACAAATATATATTTACAGTACCAATTTACCAATACATATTTGGTCAGCCCTGAAGAAGGTTCAGGTAGAGCCGAAACCGGTTAGTATATGTATCTAATAAAGTGGTGTCAAAACAAAGTTACTTTTATTTAAAATTCAATATAGTTTCCTTGCAATCTAGTGAAATATCGGTATTAAAAAAAATAAAAACACTTGCATTCATTTGTTCTACTTTGAAAAAATATCTTGTTAAAGTAAACGACAAAGAAGTACATTTCAAATATGGAATAAAACTTATATTCTGCTAAATATTTTACAGGTAGGTATTTTATCGTTTGTCTGGGTGTGAACGGATTATGCAAATAATTTAACGATTTTCCCAACAAACATTATTTTCTTCCACATCGAAACCATATAATAGATTTAGCCAAAACATTTTACTCCAAATTATAACCAAGCCCGAATCCTTCCATTGCCAACCTCTGTCGCTGAACCTCCAGTACTGACCTCCCTCGTCTCCATCCAAACTCTATCTTATACCCTCCCTAGCCTTGATGAGTAGGCTTAAATAAGAGATTGCTGTAAGAACAAAATACACAGTCTACAAAATTTCACTATAAGCATTTGTTTATAGTTTTTGCGTTCAATTTGTAGAACTCCATTTTAATTTTTTATATAATTCAATTGAATTAAATTTAATATTATTATTTTTGAGTTCTGCTATTTCAAGTTTTTTTTATTTTTGTTTTTAGTGACAGCTGTTTCGGCGTTTAAGGCCATTGTCAAATTAATTTTATATTTTATATTATTTATTCATTGTCATTATTAGGTTTATACCGTAATTATCAATTTGGTTTTTACCGTCATTAGTAATCACATAAGAAACCAAAATCGTATAAATAAGTCGTTTCCATGTGGCCTAACCACAGTTTGACAATGGCCTTAAACGCCGAAAAAGCTGTCACTAAAAACAAAAATAAAAAAAACTTGAAAAAGCAGAACTCAATAATAATAATATTAAATTTAATTCAATTGAATTATATAAAAAAATAAGCATTTGTATTTAAAAATATAAACAAAAAAGCCTTACAGAAGCAAAAGGTAGTCCGCTCACTAGATAGAAAAGATTATCTCCAAATGTATGCATCTCTAACCACAGTTGATACAGACATAAGGAGAAATGTTCCTTGGCATTGATCAAAGTTTCTTCAAAACGATACATTAACATACACATCAGTTCCAATTTTGAAAATGTCACATTTGTACGTGGGTATGTACGCATCGGGAAATAATGTTTTTTTTTCTTAATATGGAAAACCTTAAACTAAATAGTTTTTATAAATATGTTTTACAAGTATGTATTTTTCCTTTAAATTCTTTTTAAGTCATATTGTAATATATGTAAATATTTTGATTGAGAAATAATTTAAAAAAACGTTGTTCATACATTTGTCTTTGCAAATAAAATTAATAGCATTACTGGTTGTGAAGTGGACATTGCATCTAAAAAAGGGGTAGTTATACTTAGTTAATTAATTTTAAAAAAACGAGGTTTCTGTTTTTTGAAACAGAAAATAAATTAATTTTACAAATATTTTATACCTAAATTTATTTCGAAATCTCTAAAGAAATTGACAAGTGAAAATGAAATAATAAATTTGTATTTCTCCTGTGGTCTTAATCACAGATTTAAAAAAATATATCACCGACCGGTTTTGCTTAGTCTAAGCATCATCAGGGTACAAAATTAAACTAATCTAAAATACAAAGTGTGTGGCTATTATATACATACAGTAGTCCAATATTAGGTATATTTCTGTTAAATAAATAAGAATAATCATTATTCTTTAATCACCTTCTTAGTAGAAGTTTTGCCTCTTTTATTTCATATTATCTGTCTCTTTCTCTATGTTCCTTTGTTATAATTTAAATATCATTCTAGTGTTTTCTCACTGTTCTCTTATTGTATTTTATATTGTGTTCTCCCTTTGTATGTATATATAATTACACACTTTGTGTTTTTTGTATAGTTTAATTTTGTACCCTGATGATGCTTAGGCTAAGCGAAACCGGTCGGTCATGTAAAATAAAATAAAATCAAACCACAAAGTGATTGCTTTCTACAAAAATGTAAAATTTACCAATACAAAATTTAACATATTTTAGTTTTTTACGCGTTTTGCTGCATAAAAAAAACCTAAAACAGAACATTAAATCGTGTAAAGCAAAAATTTGCGAACAAAGCTGTATTAAAATACTACTTGTATTGACATTCTGTCTTGTAATAAATTTGTGGGTAAGAACTGCTAAGAGCTGAAAAAACTGAAGACATTTAAAGGCGGCCACATTTTATCCAAAACAAAAACATAGAACATCGAATTTTACGCTTCCTTCTAAAATATCCATCGTTAAGATTTACGTAAAAGCCTACAGAAAAGTTATAATTTAAAACTGACTTAGAAAAATTATAATAGAGGGTGTTGCTAAATGATTACAATGGAGGAGAAATATTATCCTTCCTAAATACATAAACATAAAAATGATAAGATTAGCATAAAATATACATTGCGGCTAATGCGCCGTAAATGTGATGTTATAATATTAGCCGAAAAAATGATTTCTCCGCTAGCTGCGCCACAAAGAGCCCGGCGCCATATTTCCTTATTCCGGGTGAAAACATATCTCGTTAGGTTAATAGCGCCGGTGGAAGATACATAATACGTAGGTACCGCTTATACCTGTTCCTTTACCTAGCCGCGTTCTAAATATATGTAAAACGTATTATGGCGCCTACCTAAGGCTAACACCTCTTGCCACCTCTGCCATCCTGGTAGCGTAGAAAAAAAAAACCGAGTGAATAATTTCACGCTATATTAAATTATTTTTTTCATGCAAACTATGCTGTACTAAGCTAAATATAGAAATACACGTAGATACAATTACGATATTTTTTTTTCTTATATTTTCGTAAAAAACAATCACTTTGTGATTTGACATATTTCATGAAAATGTAATAATTACTTTGTATGGACACGACCACAGATTTAATTTAATTTTTTTATGACCCACCGGTTTCGCTTAGTCTAAGCACCATCCGGGTACAAAATTGAACTAAACAAGAAAGAATACAGTGGGTGGTTATTTACTCTCGTACATACAGAGAGAGAACACAGTATAACACAAAATAAGAGAACATTAAGAAAACAAAAGAATAACATTTAAATTATAACTCTCTATGAGTACGCATTACCAAACAATGTTTATACAAACACTTTTTTAGGTAAATTTCTACTCAATCCTAAGGACAAAGAT
The DNA here is from genome assembly GCA_022651775.1 of Drusus annulatus. NCBI lineage: Eukaryota > Metazoa > Arthropoda > Insecta > Trichoptera > Limnephilidae > Drusus > Drusus annulatus. Next base: position 441,913 of record JAGWCC010000334.1, read on the forward strand.
GACAGAATAAGTCACTCAGGAATTTATAAATTCGATTGTAGTGATTTTTCAAAACAACCCGTAATGTTTAAATAACCACGGTTTTTCAGAAATCACCAATCATCTTATCAAAAGATCATACATTCAATAAAAGCATAGGTGCTCATATTCTCCCTAAAATGGTCATGGCAACAGATACAATAATTTAAAAGCACTATAAATAAAGAAAGCTATTGAAATTAAAAGTCATATTCTTTGTAGTCAGTTAAATTTATCCAGTAGTCCAATATTAGGTATATTTTCCGTAAACTCAAAAAAAATATCTCATTATTCTTTAATCACCTTCTCAATTGGCGGTTTGTCTCTTTCATTTCATATTATCTGTCTCTTACTCTCTGTTCCTTTGTTTTCGTTAAAATTCATATTCATATAAAAAATAAAAAAATGTTATTCTTTTTTTTTCTCACTGTTCTCTTATTTTAATTTATATTGTGTTTATATAACCGCATACTTTGTATTTTTTCTTTAGTTTAATTTTTCTTCTTATTGAATGACAAATATAGATTGTAGGATGTGACGCCTCGTCTTATTTTTTTTAAAGTTACATTAACATTTCAAAGAAATTTTATAATGCTCACCGTTTGAGAGCTTTGGTAACTCTTCCTAAATATCTACCTTTTCAAAAAGATTTAGAACAATGCCATATGGAGTGATATTTGGAAAGCTACTTTCTTGAAAGGCTATTTTTCCTATTTGAGTGTGTTCTATTTTTAAATCATTGTAAAAGAAAGCAATCCAGTTGTTTTGAAATATCGACCATTGGAGGAGAAAAAGAGAAAAAGGCTTGAGATTGGCAGAAGATTCAAGTAAACGTGTTGGAGAATATGAAATAAATGTTTTTAATTTCCATTTATTTACACATACTTTATAGCCGTGTTTATGACCAGATATAAATAGTTAGGTACTTCCCAACCTTCCTATTCTCCATCTCTTTCCCCTCCCCACTAGATTAAGCTTCACAAAATACCCCAATTAAGGGTGCTATAGTCTCACTGGCTCTAGACTGTGCATTTGGGACTCTTGAGCGGTATTCAGAATAATGTTTTTTTTTTATACATTTACATTTAAATGAAAAAAAAAACGTTAGCTTTAAATAATCTGCAATTTTCGTTTTTATTTTACAATTTGGAATGCTGTGCAAATTATCTTTTTTACACAGGGAAAGTATTGCATCTGCGTTAATGTTATTATGCGGAAAATTTTAACCGTGTTCAAAAGTTCTGTACGCGTTTGCCGTATCTCCCAACTTCGTGTCTGTTTTATTAGAACGGTAAAACAGACTCAGCATTCCTCTATTTCATTCGTTGAAAAACATTTGCATTTCGTCAATTTTAGGGTTTTTTAGAAAAAAAATCCCGTTTCGGCAGAGGGATTTTGGACAGCAAATAAACGCATGGAAAAAGTACGAAGAGCTCACGATGTTAGCGTGCTTCAGGCCATTTTTTTTAATAATGCTGCACTTGACAGTATCACACAAGAAGTATAATTAAAGGAAATTATTCTTGTTTCCTAATTTCAGATGTCGCTTTAAATAAACAGGTCAGTACCGACCAGAAACCTCATCAAATTTTAGTCCCTAACGTATTAATAAATAACATTATTATTATCTACTTCGTGAATGTATTAGGTGTCCTTCCCAGGTGTCTTCCGCCGCTTGAATAAAGCAGAATATTTCCACCTTATAATGCACGTGAAATCATAATACGCGACTATTACCCGTTTATATTATCGCCGTACCCTTTTAGCTTAGCGCTGCTAAGTGGAACGGCGGTAACGCGAGGGTGGCTGAGGGCGTGGGCCGCCGCCGAGAGAAGGCTAACAGCAACAATTCTTCAACCTTTGGGAGATTTTTCAATGAGCAATTTTCTGTTCTGAGAGGGTGGAAAAATGTTAGAAAAAAAACGTTTAGATTTCAACGCGGTTCGGTTACTCTTCTTCAAGCCAGTGGATTATGTAACTAGCAAGAGTCTCTTCTAAATAATATTTTTTACATGTCTACGTCAGATTGGCTACAATGTGGTTGATACTCACAGTGCCCACATATATTCAATAAAATTGAATTTCTTATTTTATATTTTGATCGCGTGGGAAAAGTACCCGCCTACTCCTGACTCAAAATCAAATGCGTAGACCACGATTCGTTCACGGCAATTACAATTTATTTTTAATTTAACTATGTTTTTGAAAATGTTTGGCTTTGAGCTTTATTTGTGGTTCTTTTGTTTGCTGTCACTGGTACAAGATAATCATTTTTTTTGTATTTGACCGTCTTTGCATTATTTTTACAAACGTTCATCCAACTGGAACTAAAAACTTTTCTTTAAATACACGATGGAGATTGTTTCAACTAGTTCAAAAGATTTTATTAACGGTTAAGTAATTTTAACATAAGAATGTCGTATGAAGGCAAATATTCCTTTTTGAATGGCATTATTATGAAAGCAAGTAAAAAAATAACTGATGATTTCGCCAGTAAATTTATCTTTTTTTTTAATACTTGTTTTTTGTCATTTCTTGATGTCTTTGAAAGACAACGATTAAAAATAAATAAGGTTTAAAAAATCGCACACATACTAAAATGCTTTATAAGAATGAATTGAAAATAGGTATTATATTATTCACACGAAAAATAAGTTCTACAATGCGTCAACACACTTATTATTAGAAATATAGCCTTTCAAAAGTTACAAAATATATAGTGGGATATTGAAACTATTTGTACTACCGGAGGGTTGAGTTTTCATTTGTGGTGAATTATCTTTGTCTAGAATTTCCTCCCTCTATCCTGCTCCCCTACTACACCAACCATGAATGTGTAGTCTACGTACATCCATACATCGAAGTCTGCTGGTCTGAAGGGTGCAAGGCTACTTGAGGCCGAAAGGTTTGAGAGGGAAGACGTGATACATGAGGTTTTTTAGCTCCAGTCAAAAGAAACCTGAAAAGTATAGCAGGATATAGACTGTAGACAAACGATAGAACGGGTCTAGTATCTTCTCTATGCAGTATGTATTGAAGAGAATACGCCATTTTTTGCTAATATTTGTGAAAATATTATTGAGAAATGTATTTTTCAAGTCTATTTTTTTATACCATAAAATTAAGGCATATTACGATTTAGTCATTCAAAAAGATGAAAAAGTTGTGGGTAGTTTACAGATTTTCTTCACTTTCTTCAAATTATTTTATGTTATGACCAAGAAGACTATTGCACCCCCTATTAGGGAATGATGTGGGAAATTGATTATTCAAGGGGAGATAAGAGGAAATATATAACTAAGTAGGTCATCGACACGCCATTTGACGCAGACGTAAACAGAGAGGAAAAAACGCCGTATGACCAAAAAACAGTCAAAAGGATACCTAAAGAATATGATTGGCTGGTTTAAAATGAAAGTAATTTCATGCACATAATTTATTATATAATATGAATAGATATATAAATATACGAGTATATCTATGAAGAAGAAATTAAAAAAAATATATATATTTTTAATGGTGTGTTAGGTTTCATTTCACCATTTGCTAGAAAATGTTTTATTCTTAGTTAGTTCTTCTCACGTTTTTAGTCCACTAACCAAAGAAATCAGACATGGTACAAAACGAGTTTATTTCGGATAATGGATTTTAAGACGGAATAAAAGTAACGGTTTTCAGGTTTGCTAGCACACATTATCAGGTCTGATGTTGGCATACATCAGACCTAATAATGATCACTTAACCGTATTCCGAAACGTTGGCCACAAGCATAAAACCCCCCAAATAGCCACTTGTTATATCCACGGCCAGACGTGTTGGGCTGCGTAGACTCATGAACGTCACAAAGTGGTTTTACCAAGCTAAATTATTCTCTGACCCTCAGCAGAGGTTGTGGGCGGAAAACCCGAAAGTTTCACGATTAGAACTTAATAATAATTCAATACTAAATCTTATTTTAAGATTTTAAATACTTTACTTCAAAACCTAGTTGTCTAAAGCCTGTACGATGGTGACATCTTCAATTGGTAAATATTGTGAGAGGCTAGAAAGAGATGATTGAGGATGAAGAGGGAAACAGAGGAGTTTGGGAAGTTGCTAACTTCTAAGTTAGCAACTTCCCAAACTCCGTAAAGACAACGGATATTAATTTAATTTTTATGACCGACCGGTTTCGTTTAGCCTAAGAATCATCAGGGTACAAAATTAAACTAATCAAAAAATACTAAGTGCGCGGTTATATATACATACAGAGGAAGAACAAAATACAAATACAATAAGAGAACAGTGAGAAAACACTAGAATAACATTTAAATTATAACAAAGGAACATATAAAGAAAGAGACAGATAATGTGAATTGAAAAAGACGAAACGTCAACTGAGAAGGGGATTAAGGAAAGTGGTAAATTTTATGAGTTTACAGAAAATTTACCTAATATCGAACTATTCTTTGTTACAATTTAAATGTTATTCTATTGTTTTCTCATTGTTATCTAGTTTAATATGTTATTCTCCCCTTGTATGTTTATATAACCGCACACTTTAAATGTTTTGTTTAGTTTATTTATGTACCCTGGTGATGCTTAGGCTAAGCAAAACTGATCGATCATAAAAAAAATATATATCCGTTGTCTTATATAAAGTTATTTTTTCATTTCCTTTAAAGAATTGTGTTTGAAGCACACCGTTATCGTCGGTTCAAAACTCTTCATGAAAATTACTTCATCATGGAAAAGGCTATAACGCTAGCATTTAGCGGCCGAAGAATGCATTATAATAATATTGACAATTAACACCTAATTCTGAATATCAACGACACGTATACTAAACATAGTCTTACCATTCTGCCATGGAAGTAGCCTATTTTTTTAAGATTCATAAAAATCTACCATACTGAATTATGTTGCTCCCCTAAAAAAGTTAAGATATTTATGTAATTGGTTGCTGACAACAAAACGTCAGCTATGAAAAAAATTAAAAAAAAAGTTAGTTAGTTACTTTCGATATGTACTTTAAAAAAAGCATTTTTTTTGAAATTCTACAAATCTACGAATAATACCATAAATATAAAATGTCAAGCTCCCCAAAAAACCGTTATTAATAAACGTAAGCTATAATTCCTCCACAAGTGAATGAATTCAGTGGTGATTTCGTTGTCATAAACCTTTAGAGATGTGAGACAACCGGAATGTAGGTACCAATTTTCGGGAAATTAAGAAAAAAAATCTAACAGTCAAACTTACAGATAATATTTTCACAAGCGTGACACAAGTTGATGAGTAGGTGCCACACCTCCGGAGATGTTATATAACCGGAATGTACCTTCTCTCCAAGCATCTGGATCACAGCCGGAGGCACGTACGGCGGTTAAGTGAACAAACACCTACCCTGGGTCACCACCCTTACGGGGGTACGCCACACCGTCGAACTATTATTTGTACAGGGAAGTCAAATACTTCGATAAAATGTTTCATAATGGGCAATAAGGCTATTCTATCAATTACGCCTTAACCCCTGGTAAACGTAAAGCCGCTTAGCTTTTTTTTTCAGAATGGATTTGAATAGAGTTTTGCTTAGGGCAATCAATTTTTTGTAACCATATTGACTCTGCGTATGTACTTAATTTTTACGATTCTCGTTATGTAAGGGGAAATTTTTAGTACTTAATGCTTGAATATTACATTAAAATTATGTTGTCTCCCTTTCTCTCTCCACTAGCTTCAACCTCACAACATACCCTGATTGGGAATGCTTTAATCTCACTGACTCTAGATGGTTGGGGGTAGTTAAGACTCTTGTACGGTATTCACTATAATAAAAATAGATTAAAAATTCAACCAAGGATGATAGTATCAAGATTGATTACTTCCATAAAACTTAGGACAACTATTCAACATGTTATTAACTCCTATGGCGTAAGTTGGATTCAATCAACATTGCAGAATGCGAAAATGGACCCTTTGGTGAAAATTGGCTTAAAATAATCGGAAAGCTCCTTCAATGAAATCTCGATAAGACTAAAAAAATGAAGCTTCAACTGTCACTTGATTTTAAACCACTGAAATGGCGTGAAACGTCGCTGCAAAACTCCAAGGAAATATAATGATTCTTTACATCATCCGTATTCCCTAGCACCGGTCAAAACTTTCATCATAAACGCACTCAAAGGATGGGTCATTCCCCTTGCCCAGTAGAAAAAAGCTCATCGTATCAGCAGCGGATAATTGTGATCTTCAAGTATGCCTATGCGAAGAATACTAGACTTTGGAAGATTATTGGATTCTGCTATTATATTATATCTGTTGTTATCTAACACGAACTTTCCGGACATTTTTGCCAATACCCAGACACTTGAATTTGTCACACATCAACAACTAGACAGCTTATAGAACGGAGATGTAGAGTATTTTTCCAAACTGTATTGACAATAATTAAATACTCTTAATTCAAATAAAATTTTATATTTAATTTTTGACCACCATGATATGGACATGCCGCTAGTTTGGTGAGTTGCAATCTTGGAGTAAGAATATTAGTGAAGAGAGAGAGCTAAATATTTTTACCCAATCTATGCAAATTTACGATAAATCACTTTCTCTGGGTTTTTACGTCGTTAACCGTGAGAGAGAAAGAGACAAGACAAGTTGTCACATTATATCGCACCACTTATAGGTATGTAAGCATATTTTACATCTCCCCCGTCTTCAGCGACTCCGCCCACTACGCTGTGTTATGCGACATAACTCAACGGTTTTTGAGGTTATACCTATATTTTTGTTGATAACAATACTGTGAAAAAGTGGCCATACAAATAAACAAAACATTATGTCGACATGTGCTATAAATGAATGTAAAAAGGTGTGTCTATGAAGACCCTAGCCACGCTCGATTCAGGAAAAAATGAACAATCCTGACTACACTGTTTCGCAAAGCTATCCTTCTTGGTATATTGTTGCTCCAAGTTGCAATTTATTATCAAGTCATGTACTTTAACAATATTATCACGAACCGTGAGATGAATCAACTTAAGAAGCAAACAAAATATCTTCCTTGCACTATTACATAAATTTAACACTGAAAGATTGTTCGAAATTTATTATTTTACTTTTTCCGATATCCGTAGAGATCTTTTAGGGCTTTAGGTTCTTTGAAGAGGCCATTCCAATTCCAACGATCCATTACTTTTACTCCCATTTATTATTCTCTTTCAGCCTCTCCCTGTCGGCGATTATTGTCCATAAACCGTGGTGTATTTGACAGTCTAATATCTGATGGCTTGACTTCGTACAACTTCTCAATGGCTTTATCCTCTAATAGTCAGCATACCGATTATGAGAGGATACATAATCAAGCCAATGCTAGGAAATGAATCCACACGCTGCTGGTTATGATGAACTGTTTGGAGAAGGAGAGTATTACATTTCTCGGTTTCTCATATCGTCGTTGGAAAGCCAATTAGGCTTAGGCGACACTTTGGTCAAAAATGAGTTAAATATGCAGTTTTGATCAGTTTATTTTTTTCCTGCATTGAATGCTTTGGCTCCCGTTTGATTGTGAAGACTTTTCCTTTTAGGCCCATCAGCCATCTGAAATATATTTACCATTTGGGAGGAGGCTTGACTCAAGCGACACAAGTCTTGGACTTTTTTAGCTTTTTGTCGTTTCACGTAAATCAGTGAGAGCATTGAGTTACCCAAGTTAACTTATTTTTTCAAAATCCAACCAGGTACTGAAGACTTATGAATATTATCGTAAAAAAAAACTTTAAATTGTTCTGGTGTTAACTTTCCAAAATGGCGCTTCAGCACTTTTGCCTTTCCGGTGACGATATTTTTCCACATTCATATTGCATTACCACGATTTGGATCTAGGATCAACCTAAGGACTCTCCTTTTGGAATCCCGAAGATACTTGCTGTTAAGGAATCATTATCCATGAGTTATCAACTACCAGTGTATCAGTGTTATCAACTTCATTTGTAGTAATTGTTCAATGAAACGAAGTTAATGAAATGAATGAACGCTAAAATGAAGTACCAACTTCATTTGAAGTATTTGGTTCCATGAAACGAAGTTTTTAAAATGAATGAACGCTAAAATGAACTATTAACTTCAATTGAAGTATTTGTTCAATGAACAATGAATGAAGTAGGAACTGTTGCAAAAAGAAGTAGTTCTTTGAAGTAGTTCTTTCAAAGCAGTCACAACGCTAATATAAACCAAATCAAAACATACTAGTAGCACTAGTGCGGTAGACATGCAAACCTTTGTCAAACAATAACATATAATACCGAATTTGTACGGAATAGTATTTTGCAAGGCCCAGATAAACAACATATTTTTATCCATGCCTTTCGTGCTTAATTTGTTGATTAGATAAGTTAATTATTTCGGATTTTAATTTTATTGATGCCGCAATTTAAAAAATTGCTACCATTGGCGAGTGTATAGATAAACGAGTTTTTTTTCACTTTTTTAATCTCCGATTGAACTCCCAATGAGATGGCCACGAGCCGCCACTGGTTCCCACCCAGTCGTGGGTTCGATTCCCCTCCCAGGCAAGTACTCCATAATAATGGTGTGAGTAATATTATATATTGCTTGATAACCCGTGAATATTTGTCTTTAACCTTTCTATGTATTGTAAAGTTAGGCATTCAGTATTTTGTTTGCATTTTTTTTCTTTTTGTCGAACTTTCTTGGGAAGCTGGTTATTGAAAGGGGTTATTTTAAAATTCTTAATTTATTTATTTCATTAAATATTTCACAAATGTATTAAATATGATACTGTAACAACGATTAATATTTGTTAATATTTATTTTTCTGAGCGTCAATACGATATAATATCAGTTCTTCGATCTCGAATACTATCTATTTCTAGCATGGCATCAAATGCTATTGGTTGTAGTTGACCCCGGCCGCTCTATGTTTATAGATGTGACCCCTGGAAGGGATATTCACAGCTGTGACGGCCTATAAAAGGTCATGTTTCAGCTCCAGAAAGCATCATTCCTACCCGGTGCCTCACGCGACTTTCAGCCTTCTCTGCCAGGACTGACATAATAAGCCTTAGTTAATGGTTGCTTGTTGTACCGTGTATCCAGAGTGACGCGTTCCTTCCCCTCCTTGTCCTCCTCTTCCAAGGCTGACACCAGAACTCTTAGTTAATGGTTGCTCGATGTACAGTGAATCAAGAGTGATGGCTCTCCTTTGACCTTTTTCTGCCAGGACTGGCAAGAGAACTCTTAGTTGATGGTTGCTTGATGAACGATGAGTCCAGAGTGGAGGTATTCTTCAAAAGTTTCTTTTAGGAGGACTGATACAGTTGCAACATGTTTCTCAGTAGACCCAGGAAAGAAAATACGAGTACACCAAAGCTATTGCGCAAATAGTAAGGTTGAGAGATTACATATTTTACGATCGGAATGTCGAGTGTTTTTTTTTAATGTCATGTTTTTGTGTTGTCATTGAGAACTAAACTTGTCAATCGATTGTACCCCGAATACAAAGCCTATTGTGTTTACCTTGAAAATTGTTCATTAATTTACATAGCCCGTTACACTACAGTTTTAAAAAATATGGCACATTACCATCTCTCAAACTAAGCATTTGCCCGTATCATGGTGGTCTGCATTCTTTATAAAAGTGTCACATAAAACATAGTACTGCTCGATAACAAGATAAAAAATAACAACAACAAAAAAACAACCATTTACCCATGTTAATACCCTTGAATGCCTTGCGTGGGTCCACTTTATCCGTAAAGTGAAAAACCACTATCTTCCCTTAGAGCTTATTCCTGAGAAATAGATAAAATTGTTATTCCAGTTTAGAGCATGGTTTATTTGCATGAATAGCTGTTGTGTGAAAGGGTTTAGAATGCCGGATGTGTATACAAATTCTACGTACCTTGACCGCTTGTGTGTCTCCCACCTCTTAACCCCAACTCCGCCATTTAGTTTTAACGCTAATTATCCGACAAAAAGTTAAAAATTTATTTCTTATTAGGTACAGCAAAAGGTTTTTATGGTTGGGCCGAATGCCGGTATACATTATACAGAAGGTCCGTTGTCCAAATGGAGTTCGGTAATATCCACGTCATTGTGGATTCAACGTAAAAGTTTGTGACACATGTGGTTTTAAAAGTGGTTTTAGAAATAAATTTTGATATTTCAATTGACCTCTCGCAGCTGGAAGCCAAAGTCGATAGTCGGGTGTTTTTAGTTAAGCACATTGTTTATTTGTACATCTAAGCCTTTAAATAAATGCCTGTTAAATAAATCACATCTCACATGGGTAATACATTTTTATATATTTTAAAAAAGTAAATACCGCACAAGAGTCCCAGCTGCTCCTAACCGTCTAGAGTCAGTAAGACTAGGACATCCTCATCTCGAGATCCCAACCTTACTCTACCCCATCAAGGAGATATAGACAAGGGGTAGATTAAGGTTGTGAAGTACCTGGCTATCCAGATCTGGTTACAAACACGGTTAAAGGCAATTTCAATGAGGAAAAGTTTCGATTCCGTATTTCGGTCTTTCATCGGGGTGATACTTGGAGTATCTACCACTCTGAAACGTGGCGCAAATATACTTTGTAAAATACAATAATCAAGCTTTATCCTTGTATTACTATTGATTTCTGCTTATCTGCCGTAACACGTTATAATTTATGTGTATTAATATAAGATTACTTTTTAATTCATATTTTCAAATCGAAACGTGTATTCGAACATATTTGACGATCTCCGTGGTCAAGCGGCTTATATCCTCGGCGTTGGATTCAGAGGTCACTGGTTCAAATTTAGGCGTGCGCAAGTAAAGTTAATTTAAAATATATGTTTTTTTCACATGTTATTAATAAAAAAAAAAAGTGAGATAAGGTTAGGCTAATGAATAAATAAGAACATTTTTTTAACTTTACTCCACTTTTTCCTACTAGGTTAGGTTAAAGGTTATGTAATGCATCTGTGGCCTTGTTAACTATTTCGTTTTAACGTCAACTAAACCTTTCCGATATAATATTTCCTAGAATTCGCCAGTTAAATTTAATATTATCGATATTTGAATTTTTGCAGAAAAATAATAATTATAAGCCAGAGTGGTAGATACTATCAGTATTGTCTTGTTCAAAGACCACCATTTTGAATCGAAACGTTGCTTGAAATGGTATTAGCTGTTTTTGGTGACTAGGTATGAATAGCCAAGTACTTCCCAACCTTCCTCTTTCCATTCACTCCCCACAACATACGTCTTACTAATTTCAGGCAATTTTTTTAAAAAGTTTTTGTTTAAATTATTACCATCATCTCAGGTAAATAAATAATTAAATAATAAGAATTAATTAAATAAGAAATTGTCCAAATAATCGAAGCAAGCAGTCCACAATGGAGTGCTTATACCAACCCTGATGTATGGCAGTGAGGCATCGAACTGGCAGAGGAAAGATGAGAAGTAGACTGAATGCTGTGGAAATGAGATCCTTGAGACGTATGTGCGGTAAAACTATGTATGATCGTATTAAAAATGTGGATATCCGAAAAGAATGCAAGGCTGATGTGAGCGTAATGAATAGGATCAAGAAAGGGTAGCTGAGATGGTTTGGGCATGTAGAGCGAACGAACAAAGAAAGGAGTGTGAAAAGAATATATTATGCGAAAGTGAATGGAAGAATAAATCGAGGACGTCCGAGAAAGACATGACACGATCAAGTTAATCAAATACTTGAATCGGGTCATGTGAAGGGTTAGAATAACAGAAGAGTATGTTTTAGCCGGTGTATGAATGTGAATGAAGCAATGAGTGTGTGCCAAGACAGAGTTATATGGCGGTCCGTCCTCTTTGCTTACCCCTGCTGTGAAACGGCATGATGGTTAGTTAGTTAGCTATCTCAGGCTTGCATCATAAGTCGATTTAAGAGAATCTAGCTACAGGAACGTGCTCTGCAGTCATGCTTATTTATATATCAGTTCTGCCGTCCAACCGAAAACAGAAAAAAAACTGAATTGAATTAAAAAATTACCAAAAATTTATTACGTTTTGAATTTTGGTGACATTTCCACTCTTAAATAAAGCGAGCAAACGTCAGCCCGCAACACCGAAATAATCTCCGCTAACCGTTCTAAGTTCGCGGATCGTTAATATTTTACCCCGGCTAAGTGATAAAGTATCGCCGTCCGAAATGTATTTCACTTGAACTGACAAACGGGCATAAATATTCGGACGTACACCAATAAATCCTACCGTCGGTTTTAATTCATCAGAGGAATCGTTAGAGGGTCAGCGGATTGTTTCTTGAACTGTGAACGGTTGATTTAGCGTTTCTGTTGAGTAATGAAATGTTTAGAAAAGGTAAATGTCAAATATTTTATAATAATATATTCTAACTAATTATACAAATTTCACGTAAAACCCGTTTATCTCGAATATTCACTGGGCAATTAGTTCAAAAGAAAATAAAAGTTATGGAATGTAAATAACTATGGTAAATTACGTGACCCTGATTTTCGTTTTAAATCACATACTCTTTGCACTGGTGGTGATAAAATTGAAATCATCTCCCCTCGATTTATACAAAAAATATCGCCTATCAGATTATATTATTTGTTTTTATTTTTTTTGAAAGCAATCACTTTGTGGTTTGACATATTTAATGAAAATGAAATAATAACTTTGTTTAAGACCATAGATCTTTTTTTGTGACTGACTAATTTCGCTCAGCCCAAGAATTTCCTTTAAACTCATAAAAAATCACAGTTGACGTTTTGTCTTTTTCGTTTCGTATTTTCTGTCTCTTTCTCTCTGTTCCTTTGTCATAATCTATTTGTCATTTTATTGCTTGCTCACTGTTCTTTAATTTTATTTTATATTGTGTTTCTCCCTCTGTATTTATACACAGGTATAACCGTACACTTTGTATTTTTTGTTTGGTTTAATTTTGTACCCCGATGATGCTTAGGCTAAGCGAAACCGGTCGGTCATTAAAAAATAAAATAAAATCTGTGGTCTGGTACTAAGTCATCATTTCATTTTCATTATAGTATTTTATCAGATTTCGAAAATTTTTATTTTCCACTTTTCACAATAAAATTTAAAAAATGGATTGTAAATGAAAAATCTAACACTTTCAAACTTTCACAGGCCTGACAATTGAGTTTTTTCTAGTTTCTGTTTTCCGTTATTAGCTTTTCTTTTACCTTAAAATATCAAAATTAAAGCGTCGGTCAAATAACGGTGAAACTGTTACAATAAAAAAAAACGGCAACCATTCATGGAAATTGAACGAACTGTCGAGAACAAATATGGTATCCCCTCATTTTCAGAAATTACTCTTTATAATTTTCTACAAATGGTGGGGTGACAGGATAAAGCATGGAGAAGATTGAATACGTGACGTTATGCAACAAAGCACTTAGAAACATCGCGTCATCCACAACATGTATCCAACGAAATAATTAATTATTACAACAATAGGTATTCAAGAAAAATAAAAATAAAAGCCTTATGCAATAGATTGCATATTTTGTAAATCTAAAGTTTCTTTTACAAGAACATATTTTGAAAAGAATTTCCTGCTCAAAGATTTAAGCTATTTAAATATTTGAAAGCTGTGTCTATAAAGGATATAGTTTGGGAAGAACCGAGTAGGCAAATTTGGGGAGGGGTTTATGGAACAGCAGTGGTAGAAACCGACATCTTCCTAAGTCAGCGATATGAACCTTTACTACGAGGTTCATCGTTTACCAAATTTACGTTATTCTGAAAAATAAATCTCGGAAAGTCTTTAGGTTATTTATGGTCCTCAATGTGTCTTTCTTACTGCTAACTCATAGGCACAATTTATTTTAAATCGATTTCCTTTTGTACCAGTTTCCTTTTTTTTTCAAAATATACTCACAAATTAAATTTATAAAACTTAAATGTATACCAACTCTCAAGCAATCTTAAATAATAAGGTTATTTATTATTACTTTTGAATCTATCAATGTATTTTGTATTGACAATTAAACTTAACAAGTAACCCCACAATACCCAGACCTTGTAGGGTCCATAAAAATGTATTAAAACATAAAACGAGATTGAAGCTTTCTTTTGCTGTGCGAACTAAAAAAAAAACATGTAAATAGTTTTTCTAGAATAATTATTGGATTATTATTAATCTATTTATAGTTACTTACTAAGTAGTTATTAAAATGTTATTCACTCACATTATAATATTTACTTACCCATTTGACCGGTTAGTAGCCGAATTGAAAAATGCGTCAGGTTCCCACCCTCTCTCATATCTTCCATTTTTTTATCAATGGGACTATGGCATCCCAAATAGGGGTATGTTGTGAGACTAAAGGTGGTGGAAGGGGGAAAGAGATGCGGACGAGAAAAGTCGGGAAGTACCTGGTTATTCAGATCTGGTCACCAAACACGGCTTAAGCCATTTCAAGCAACGTTTCGATTCAGAATGGTGTTCTTTCACTAGGACGATATCATGAGTATCTTCCACCCTGGAACGTGCTGCAAATATTCTACATATTATTTTATGTGATTTAAATACGTTAAACCGAATATTAATATATTTATTATTATTTATTTATTAGTATCTTGCTAACATACATGGCAATCCCAATGAGTAAAAAAAAACTCACTCTTGAATGAAATTTATTTACGCACGTCAGGTTTGAACCCGCGACCTCTGGATTCGTAGTCAAGCGTCTTACCACTCGACCACGCAAGACCCTCTAATTTATTGCACAAGTAACATTTTTCGTTTATTATGATGGAAGTAGGAGTTTTCAAAATAGTGTCAGGTTTTTCGTAAACTGGGAATATTTGTCTTCCTTTTTTACCCAAAATATTATCTTATTTTTTATTAAAAACAAATTTAAAATTTTTTTATCACTTAATAATATTTTTAATAGTCAAAAATATTATTTAGTGATAAAAAAATGGTTTTTAATAAAAAAAAATCTGCGATGTAAGTATTTTTACACATCAAAATAATTATTTAACTAACTAAGTAGTTAAATATCACAAGAGTGGGCAGAGAGGATATACTGCCACACAACTTTGTCTTGGCACATACTCCTTGATTGATATTCATACCATATCAATAAGCTCTCATGCGGAACAGTATCGTCACTGAGCGGATCCGGACATTTGTGCGAATCGAGCTTTGAGGGTTGCACCACAGAGGTATTTGCTATTTCAGGCAGTTTTTAGCTATATAAGTCGTCATAATGTCTACAAACACCACGCAATATGGAATTGTTCAGTCTGGAATATATTATCAATACGAAACCTGAACAAAAAATTCATACAACTTTGTACCTTTAAATGACACTTTTTCCCGACAGTAATGAGTGATATTTCAGGTTGAATTAAAAATTCACCTTCAAATAAATACACACCGCAATAGTATAAAGGAAAAGCTTTTCCTCCGAAATAAACGGCGGAGTTTTTCAAGTCACAAAGACGACAATAGTTTTCTTTGTTGCCTCAATAGCAGTCAGACACGGCATCCTAAGCTATCAAATATATTGTTCGCTGAACGATGGCAAATACATTTTTATTTTACCTGACTTGTGAGGACGGATGGTGATTTGTTATTAGTTAATGTTATCTGTTCTGTTTGAGGATATCGTTTTGGTAATAGAATGATTTGATATATTATGCTTTCATATTGAGTTAGCTTATTATGTTGGTGTTTGCTAGCAGTCCACAATGGTGTGCTGATACCATTCCCGATGCATGTTGGTGTGGCATGTAACTGACAGAAGAATGATAAAATTATACTGGATACTGTTAAAATGGGATCCCTGAGGCATAAGTGTGGTAAAATCACGTATGACCGTGTTACGAATCCGGATTACATTTAGAGATGATACAAACATAATGAATGAGACTTAGAAAGAGACAAGTGCATAAAAAGTGGAGGGACAATGAAAGGATAGTATAAAACCCGAAGGTGAATATCAGAAAAAGTCGGCGGCGTTCGAGGAAGACATGACATGATCAAGTAAATCAAATACTTGAATCGGGTCGTGTCAAGAGTCAGAATGAGAAAAAAGTATGTGAGAATTTGAATGAAGCAAGGGGTGTGTACCGAGACAGTGTTGTGTGGCGGTTATTCTTCTCTGCCTACCCTACAGAGAAACGACGTGATTGTTTGTTAATTATAAAGGCTTAAAACCGTTTTTTTACACATCTTTGTGGAAATCAATATCAAAGTGCATGCATTTTATAATGATTACGTAGTTTTGATCATCATATGGCATTTATTTATTCATCTCTTGTCTGAAAACTATGTTGCACGATATTGCCAATTTGATAAATGTTATGAAGCTGAAGGAAGATGTGGAAGATAATGCAGATGAAAAAGCTCGAGATGATTCTGACTTTTCAGAAAGTAATTTCATTCAAATATTCTGACTGGTTTTCTCTTAGCAGGACGATACTCAGGGTATACGAGTATATCTTCAATGCTGCAACGAGGTAAATATAACATATTCAGATATTTTATTTCTGCATCTAATATATACGATATTTTTCAGAATTTCAACCCGTGACCTGTGAATTCGGAACTGAATACTATTTGTCAGAGAGGTCACTGATCTGCTTGTCGCAAAAAACCAGAGTTGTATTTATCAAGAACTAGGATTGCGTTAAGTTTTTCATGGATGCGACTAATCTCGGACACCCCTAGAATAAAAATAAAGTAACCCAAATGTTGTTTATACAAAAAAAATATTGATGGCTGCCAAAAATCGAAAGAAATAAAAAATAATATTCATAATTTTCAATGAAAAATATGAGATCGATTAAAATGCCACTTTCTAATAAGGTCCCAATGACCGAATTGGTTAAGGCGTTACTCCTGTGTAATAGATAATCCAAAATCGAGTCTCGGTTGTGACCATTGTCTTTTTATTTTCTGACTTTTTCTGTTTTAGATTATTGATATATATATATATATTTATTTATATTTGAAGAAAGACAAACTTCCCGGGTTACGAATAACCTGACAATATTCGAAAAACTCTTACTGCCATCATAAGAAGAGGAAGATGTTGCTTGTGTAATGATGGAGGACTTAGCCAGCAGAGGAATTGAACGCACGACGCCCGGGTGGGAATCCGACGCGTTTGTCCACTCAGCTACCGACCGATATTTAAATATTGAAAAAAAAATATAAGCGCTGCTTTAAAGTTATTTCTCATTACACATTTTTCATTGTTGCTTTATCAATAACTATTACAAATTTGTTCCCAAAATTATATAAAATGATTTCAGTTAGCTTATAAATTCATACATTATTTATAAATAATAAGGCCATCTGAATATGAAACAGACTAGGCCTTGTGTGCCATTATTTGAATAGTTCCTAACTAAATATTAATTGGATATGTTCCGTATTATACCTATTTCATGTTAAATAATTCGCACCCCCCTAACATTGTAACTAGTGTATCCCATTCCGATGGGTTTATCTAAGTAAATTGAATAAACGACTGCAGTGAAATATGTTACAAGGGAGAGCCATTAGAGAGAACCTCCTACCATATCCAGGAAAATGTTATCCATTTAACAGTATCCCTTCACATCGATACATCCATTTCGTTAACCCACGCGTTATGTTTAGGTTCAGAATTTTATTATTTATTTGTTTTTTTTTATGAAGTACTTAATACATTTTTTTACCAATTCGATTGTTTGTTTTTGTTATTTATAATAATTGAGACTGTTTTTATGATGCTTTAAAGTTGTTTTATTTTACGACGTAATCTAAATGGAATCATACAAACTAATCTAATTTATATGTATATATATCTAGTAACCTAACTACAATTCATACTAGTCTTCGGTAATACCAAATTTTGTCCAAGTACTAAACACCTTTTGAAGAAAACCAAATACGTCTAAGAGTTCTTGTTTAATTGTTGAATGATTTAAAAAAAAAACAAAACACATTTTTATAAAACCACGGATATTATTTTTTATTTTTTATGACCAACCGGTTACGCTTAGCCTAAGCATCATCAGGGTATGAAATTAAACTAAAAAAAAATACAGTGTGCGGTTATATATATATATATACAGAGGGAAAACTACATATAAAATAAAATAACAGAACAATGAAAAAACAAAATAATAACGTTTAAATTATAACAAAGGAACACAGAGAAAGAGACAAATAATACGATTAAAATAATACATTGAGATGGTGATTAAAGAATAATTATAAATTTTATGAGTTAACGGGAAATATACCTAATATTTGTTTGTTAGAAAAAAAATATTGAAAAATGTTTCAAAGATTCATATCTCGTGTAGGAGATAACGTTTCGAGTTTTAAATAGTTCCATTTAACTAAGTATTCCAAACAAAGAAATCAGTTTTCAGAGTTTATCATAGGCGTATTGGGAATATTGTGCGAAAGGTATGTTCATGGAGAGAATATGGTGAATTTAGGTACAGAGATAAGAACAAAATTAAAGAAAACTGGTAAGTCATACTACAACCCAACTATTGATAACAAGAGCCAGTGGTAAAAACAATCCATTTTCATACGTAAAAAGATTATCGTGTAGAAGTATTGTACGTCTCCCGGTTAAGCACGTACGCTGAAAGGTTCTCCGACACCAGTGCCATTGAAATGTCAGTTAAACAAACAGCGCATATTGTTTTATTTTTGTATTTCTTATTAAGATGTATGCAAAAAAAAAATTACACATCTAATAGAAAAAAATTATACATTTCACAATGGTAGAAAGAAGGACATAAGGTTACCATACACGTATATAAATAAGTAGATATACATTGAAATCTAAGTATGTATTAAAAACCTAGGTTTTTCTTTACATATTCAGCACAAATCCTACGAACAGTGCCAAGACTTGAGGCTTTTTTTAGAGCTTTTGGAAGGCTATTAAAAAGTTTTTGACCTTTATAAAATATATCTGTTTTATATATTGCAAGCGGCTTAATGAAAATATGAATCTATTTCCTATTGATAAAGATGATAGATTATTTGAACCGCGTCTGAATGCATTACCGTCCCGAAAGAAGTGTAGAAGATACAGTCGCAGAGTTGGAAGCCAATGCACCTAGATGCTCCTATAACATGTAAGATCTTGATCGCACATCCAGCGGAGTTATCCCCGCTACCCGCCATCCTTTGCAGTTCATGTATATTGTTCAGACGCTCCCCACGGTGTCTTTATCGACGTTTATAGGCCAGATGCAGACGATTGTTAGAGCTTTGCCTTCAAACTGAAAACTGCTATTTCCAAGACGCTTTTACAGCCAGCTTCAACGGCTTCTGCGATCCGGATAAACTGGTATATACGTAGATGGGTGTTGCTTCCGATTCTTGGACCAACGTTACTTCTATTTTTGATTCTGAATATATTGGTAACGTCGGAGACTACGGATATTTTCTACTTCATTGCTTTGGAAACTTCACACGAAGATTGCCCAACTATAATATCATGATAATATATAATTTTCACTTTATATTCTTGATTTCTACTAATTTAAGATGTTGTTTTGATTATTTACTCCGTACAAATAATTTATAAAATATAAAATGAGTAAAAGAGCTTTATTTAAAGAAAAAAAACCTTTTCAGCTACTTCAATTAAAACTATATAAGTATCACGAAACCCTTATCTTGGCAGTGTTATTTATATTTTACACCAACTTTGCTATCTTTTCATTTTTTAACATTTTTAGTAATGAAAACACTTCATCTTTTCTCTATCGTCCTGTTAATTGCTGATACCCATGGTTAGTTTAAAAAATGCTGTAACTTATAATCTTATCTTTAACCTTATAGTATATTTCTTAACCTGCCAAGATAAGGGTTAAACATTTAAATTATATTGTTAAGCAGTGCTAAATTCCTAAAGCCAGCGGGACTATGGTATCGAAATCAGGGAATATTGCGAGGCTGAAGAAAGTGGGGTTGATAAAGAGATGAAAAGTGGTATGTTAGTAAGTAACACCTTCTTCAGTCTTGTACAATTATTACAGTTTTCTTACCAGGGCGATACTGAGAGAATCATTCACTACGGGCGTGAGGTGAAAATATACACTTATTGATTGTGAAAATATACTTATTCTATCATTGTGAATAATACAATGTAAAAACAATAATTTTAAAAATTCCCCTGTTTATATTAAAATAAATTCTAAAAAAACATGAATAGATAGTTAATTGAAATACATTTCATTGATTTAATTTTGATTGAAAAAAAGAAAGAAATATCCAACAAAAAATAAAACAAAAAAGCAGTCAGATAACAAAAAAAAAAGTATGAATCAGGGCCCAGAGTCAAAAATCTAAGCGCTGTGCCATGGAGTTCAATATATTTCAAAGAATAAATTATTTTTCCGTTTATTATTGATGAAACCTTACTAATAATAGCATTTATTTAAATATGGGTTTTATAGACAAATAAATTCATGGATACCTTAATTTAAAATTTATTGAACTTGAATAATATTGAAAATGCTAAAACGATATCAAACTGAAAAGGTTTCTACAAAGTCAGATATTCATAGTTATTTTTAAAATGAAGTATTTATGGCAAGCGAAAATATCATTCTTGCAAAATGATCTATACTATATATTCTAATTAAAAAAAAAACTCTTCGTAATTTTTTCACCCTGCTCAGCATATCATTCCCCATTTTAAATTGTCACTGTTACATTTTATTAGAAAAGAAAGACAAAGGGAAGTGAAAAAAATCTTTGTGCTCTTTATCGTGAAAAGAACGTAGAATTATTATAAGTTGTTTTTCGAAGATCAGCAACAAGATTTTTTATTATTTGTTTTGGGAAATTCAAAGCTGAATTAGATTGCATTAGTATGATTTACGTAATTGGCTTAGGTTGAGCTGTTTACAACTTCAATCACGTTTCATAATCATCAAAACAACGATCAGCGCCATTTTAGGTTTTTGATATTTGAACATTCCCCGTTAAACGCTTATTCTTGATCCGTTTCGGCTTTTCATCAAATTGTTATCGGCTATTAAACTGTTGGTCATGTCGTTATGCTTGTCAGCTGATTAAATTTCAAATATTAAAATAAAGGATAAAAGTGGGCTGAATGCTGTGGAAAGGAATTTCCTGAGGCGTTTGTGCGGCCAAAACATGTATGGCCGTGTTTAAAATGTGGATATCCGGAAAGAATGCAAGGCTGATGTAAGCATAATGAATAGGATCAATAAAGAGGCATTTGGGCATTTAGAGCTAACGAACAAAGGAAGGAGTGTGAAAAGAATTCGTAATGCGAAAATTAATGAAAAAAGAAGTCGGGGACGTCCGAGGAAGATATGGCACGATCAAGTGAATCAAATACTCCAATTGGGCCATGCGAAGAGTCAGAATAACAGAAGTGTATGTATGATATGATATATGAATGTGAATAAAGCAAGAAGTTTGTGCCAAGATAGACTTTTATGGTGGTCCGTCCTCTCTGCCTACGCTTGTGAAGAAATGGCGTGATGGTTAGTTAGTTTATTTTATATTAAAAATGGCCCTGATCGTCGATTTAATGGTCATCAAATGTGACAAATGTTTGAAACAACCTTACCTTAAAAGCGTTCATTAAAACGTCTTTGAAAATACCATATGATAATAGGAGTTTATTAGTCATTCATTTTATCAATAACTTAGTATGAAGATATAAGAAATAGGTGCCGAACTTACAACTTCTATGGCATGGCGGTAAGATTCTGAAACCGGATCAGATCAATCGAAGGTATTAAATAAAGCTTGAACTAAAACGAAAGATTTTCTCAGTATCACCCTGGTGAGAGACCGGTCGATAGCTGAGTAGACAAACGCACCGGATTCCCACCCGGGCGTCGTGTTTTAAATTCCTCTGCTGGCTAACAATAATATTTAATAATACTTGGATAATTTGTATGGCGCTGTTTTTGTGAAAAATCACCTCAAGGGCGCTGTACAAATCTTAATTTCGACTTAATATTATAATAACTTAAAATTTAGATGATTCTTACATATATTTTTATTTAATTTTTATTATTATTTATTCATTTTTAGGGCATGAGAGCAAATTTTATTTCTACTTCTCCTCTTTCCTCTCCTAACAATTTTTTAGATTTTTCCGTCTTTACGAGGGATCGTGACTCTCCTCAATTTCCCCGATGAATCAGATTTATTTATTCCCATAATTATTTTTAATAGCATTGTTTTAACAAGAGAGGCATGTTATTATTTCAAAAGTATTTGAAAATTTATTCTTAAATCAGCGAATCATAAGTCTCGATAAAAAAAAACACACGACATTGCCAAATATCCATTTAAAAGGTTCATTATTTATGTATTCATAATGGAATGTATGTATAATTAATGAAGGAAACTTCCGTAATTATTTTAGAATATATCTCCCAAAGTTGGTGAATGTATAGTTTATGGGTAGGCGACCCGACTCTTGACTTATTGCAGTAGACATGTGTCCGTCATTAGGACGTTTCATATTGTACGTTCGTTCGTCAGAACTGTGTATAAAGAAAAAAACAAATATCGCCCCTTTACTAGATAGGCCCTCCGCAAGCAAGCGATGAACAAAACACACCATATTTAACTCTGATGATTAACCAAATTTCTTCACCTAGATGGTCCACCGCAATAGCGTCGAATACTAACATATTTGTGACCCGATAAGCGATGGATTTTTTGCGAAATATCAGAAAATTACGGTTTTATGCATAGTCGCATATTCGGTCGATCAAACTAATTTCAACTTAGCGAGCAAATCTCGGTAGAATACCGCCTATGGTTATTCGTATAATCTTTACCATAAATAATTGGTTACACGTTACCGTGTTAGTATTATTAAAAGTTTTTTTTTGATTTTCGTGAATTGATCGATTTCGAAACGATTTGTGTTATATTATCATAATCGAAGCAAAGAAAAAAATGTTGGCTATCTGTATGCAAAGTGATGGCAAGTTTTTGTGCGGTGTATATTACGACCGATTAGTAGCTTAGTGGAAAAACGCGTCGGATTCTAACCCGGGCGTCGTGGGGTCGATTCCTCTTCTGGCTAAGTCCTCCATCATTGCACAAGCAACATTTTCCGCTTATTATGATGGTAGTAGGAGTTTTTCAAAAGTTGTCAGGTTTTTTGTAACCCGAGAATATTTGTCTATCCTTAAAAAATAAAGAATAATATATTAATATTTTTAAATGTAGTATCGAAGTGCCAAATTTTGACGGCCCACATTACAAAACGAGATGACTTCATAACTAAAAAAAAGGTGTACCATCTCTTCTAGTGTTTTTTTTGCAGACAAAAATAGTTTTTTTTTAGTTTGATCATACACGAGTGTGCGAAAGGAAGAAAGACATGAGTAAAAAAAAGTTTTAAGTTAAGTATGCAGAATTGTTCCTTAGATTCATATCTAGTAAGGAAAAATGAGATGATCCAGAAAATAAAATAGTTTGGTATTATTTTTTGAAAAATGACATGTGACATATGACATGATAAAATACGTGATTATATACTCTCGTCCAGGCTGCCGCCCAATGGCACAGTGTACGCCTACATCACAGGGAGATAATTTCTCTCAATCTGCCGTAAAAGTTATTTTCTCTTTTGCATTATTATTTATTTATGCTCTTATATTATTATTATCATTTTATGTTATTTTCATATTTAAATATTTAAGCTTTTAGTATTTTTATTGGCACATTGACCCCACTATTTGAGTATTGCACCCACCGCTCTGTTCCGCTGAAACAAAATGCTGTTATTATTAATATTATATATAAAAAAAAAGTTCCTAAATTTTATTTTAGCTCAAACGAACATCTGCGTTTATTGACTCATTCCATTCTTCCTTGCACACACAGATATATGTATGTATTTCCACTACGTGTGGTAAGTTTTTTTTAATACACTTATTAATTTGGGTCATGTTGGTACTGCAAAAACCAGTCTAGCTTATTTTTCGTCATTGCCTAAGCCTTAACATATCACCCATATTTCTCACTCACGCGGTTGTTTTTAGTGAAAAATAGGCTTTCAGCAAAAATGCTCTTTCTTTTCGGTGCGAAATGGAAAGTACTTTGACCTCCTGGTAGTTTTTTTTGCGGTGCCATTATAAAAACCATTTTTCGTCTTTAGCAGAACATAAATACATTATTTTACGTATATATAAAATTAAGGACCTCTTCAGAGTAAGTGGAAGAACACACTCACAAAATGAATGCTAAAATATATATTTTGTTTTCGTGATCATAATAAATAATCTTTAATGGAAAAATAATTACATACTTCTTAGAAGCAGTTATATTTTCATTCATATAGGTTATAAGATAAAAGTTAATAATTTGGTCACTACTGGGAACGTATTTAATTTATTTATTCATTGATTAAAATGTGCTTAATTTTATTTAAACGATATTCTATTTTTTACTGCTTCATTTTCCCTACGCGCTACTGATTATTTATTATTTTTTTTATTTCTTCATCTAATTCCTGTTTCATATTTTTCCTTTTTCGTAACGAATAAGGCTCTTCCAAAGTCGGTCGACGGTTTATAAACAAATTCTTTTTTAAATTAACAAATAGACAGAACGGGTTTAGAAAAAGCGCTTTAAATTAAATATCTGCGGTGCTTGTGTTTACTTATTATAAGAATCAATAAAGCGAACTTAATTGTTAAACTTATTGATGACATTGATTTTCTTATTCCGTTCTTGTATTTATTGAATATGACTGGATTCGACTTCTTTGAATTGAATAATGCAAACACAAGAAAAAATATTTTCTTATACTAAAGAAGAAACAATTTGAATGAAAGTATTTTTTATGTAGATTTTCCAGGTATTTTAAACATTTTTTTTCAACGCCAAATACCGTAAATATTTACCAAATATTTCGGTAGTAAATGTGCAATTATTACTTACCATTTAATTTAATTTTTTGTTTTTTATTTAAAAAAGAAAGACAAACATTCCCGGGTTACGAATAACCTGACAATATTTGAAAAACTCCTACTACCATCATAAGAAGCGTAAGATGTTGTTCGTGCAATGATGGAGGACTTAGCTAGCAGAGGAATTGAACGCAAGACGCCTGGGTGGGAATCCGACTCGTTTGTCCACTCAGCTACCGATTGTTTTTAACAAAAACATTTAATTTTATAATGCATCCGTTACGAACTATACTGAATCACAACTGCATATTGTGACATTTTTGTGGTTAGTAATAATAATCTAAAGATAAAGACTTAGACCCTTTTACATTTTACTAATTTGAAAGTTACTACAGGTTGTTAAAAAATTTATCACGTTTGACATCGTCAAAATTTAATGACGCCTTATTTGACATTTGAATGGTCCTCGTCAAACACCGATTGTCAGCCCGTTTCAGCATTTGGTAAAATTGCGATCAGCTGAACAGCACAACGGTCATGCTGTTATGCTTGTAAAGTGTGTAATATACATACAAAGTTTTTAAAACTCGCAGCCGTCGTATTGTCGTGTTCTGTATCTTAATCGATTACAAGCATAATATCGTATTCGCCGTGACTCAAATATATCCATCGTAAAGGCCAACAGTTGTCTAACCTGTGCTAGTGTTATCTCGTGGATCAATTATATTTTTGCATTGTTTTTTGGCGTTACAAAGTTTTTGTTTAATTTGTTTTTCTCGATCATATGTGACAGTGTAGTGTTTACAAAGGTAAAAGTGCGCTGATTGGCTGCATTGATTATGAGCTCACTTTAAAGTGCTCCTATTGGTGCTGTCATTCAATTCTAACCAATCGCCGCTTATTAAACTTTTGTGGAACTGTTAACTATCCTGTTTACAAATTGATACCTATGATTCTTTGTTAAATATTATAACTTACGTATTTATGTAAGCATGGGTAAAAAAAAGAATTTTCAAAGTAAAGGAGGCCCCACTATTGCTTCACCTTACACTTCCCACTCTGATGAATCTGATTCTGACGCGGAGGAAATTGAGGTGAAAACTGACACCGAACTCAGCAATCCATCAGGACTCAAAACTTAACTCAGCCCGAACGAGCATTAAGGTCTTGCAGGCTGAAAAATTGATGTCTGATAATCACATTAAGCAACTGCTGGACAAGATTCAGCAACTTGAATCTGATCTGGGGCCAGTGATGCGTCGAGTGGCTGATGCGACAGAAGCTAGCCTTTCTTTCGCTGAAGTCACAAAGAAAAAAACTGCCAATGCCCCCCACCACTCACTCGTACCAGCATCCCGATAGGAAAGCCGAGACCTTCTGTCTGTTTTTTCCCCAAACTTACTGATGTGAATGACAGCGATGCTACTAAAAAATAATCAAGGACATAGTTAAGCCATCGCAGCTTGGAGTTCGCATAACGGGAGTAAAAATATAAAAAAACAAAGGCGTCATCATCCACACTGCCAGCAGCCAGGAACAAGAGCGGCTCTTAAATGCTTCCATTGTAACCAGCTCCAACATGCTGACTGCCCGACTTCCGGTCAAGAGGCAACCGCGGGTGATTTTTTTTAATGTACCGCGGGAGCTTTCTGATGAGGGCTTTCTTGAGAAGGCACTTTCCGGAATCTCGGAAGTAAATGACATGTCAGCGTGTATTGGCCAATGCAAACTTAGTCATATGGCTGGACCTCGAACCGGACTGTCTTGCCATAGAGTGTGTACGCGGTGCCCGCTAACATTCGCCATGCGTTGGTGCAGCAAGGACGTATATTCGTTGATTGGACCGTCTGCGGCGTACGTGACTTTATAGGACTTACTGTTTGTCTGAACTGCCAAATGGTCGGACACTCGCACAAGTTCTGCACAGCAACTAAGAGGTGTGCCCACTGCGGAGAAGAAGGACATGCGCGTGAGGTCTGCCCCGTCGCTACTGCAGCGCCTAGCTGTGCCACCTGCGCACGTTTCGGTAAGCCTGCCACTTCCCGTGCACACCCCACAGGACACAAGGATTTGTCCAGCCTACAAGGCTGCTTTTTACTCAGGGACCTCTCCACTATCGACTATGGCGTCTAATCACATCACAAAAGATGGCGATGAACTGACTATGAATACATTGAATATATTTTACCAAAATGTGAGAGGAATTCGCACGAAGACCACAAGTGTACGTAATGAAATTTTAATTAATAACTATGATATAATTTGTTTTTCCGAAACATGGTTGAACTCAACAGTGTTTAGTGAGGAAATATTTGATGAAAGGTATGTCATATTTAGAAGAGACCGTGAGTCTACCAAATCTGTTTCTAAGGAAGGTGGTGGAGTTCTAGCCGCCGTTTCGAAAAAACTTTTATATCAAGAAAAAACTGAATGGGAGAGTGACAATGAAGATTTGTGGCTTGTGATAAGATCCAATTCTCATTCCAACTCGCTCATTTATATCTGCGTTCTCTATATTCCACCCAGTGTAACTGTTGATCATTATTGTAATCAAATTGTAAAATTACAGGATCTGCATTTGAAACATTCAAATTACAATTCACAGTTTATAATTGTTGGTGATTTCAATCTCCCTGAAATTAAATGGTTACCTGAAATTTCATATAAGAATAATGTACTTTCTCCTTCTAACTATAAAAAGCCAAAAAGCACACAGTCTTGTCAACCTATCCTCAATTTGTAATTTATACCAATTCAATTATATACTCAATAGAAATAAAAATTTGTTGGACCTTGTTTTATCTGATAAAGTGAACATAGACATATATACAGCACCAGGTTTAGCTAAACTAGATCACTATCATCCTTCATTTGAAATTAAGGTAAAACAAAATAAAAACAATTTTTAGAATTGAATAAAAATGATTCAAAATACAACTTCAGGAAGGGAGATTATGATGTATGTCGACTAGACCTATTGTCCGTTAATTGGATAGCTCTATTTAAAAATAAAAATGTTAATAACATGGTACACTTGTTCTATGAAAAAGTTATATGAAATAATTGACAAAATTTTAAAAATATATTTACAAATCAAAAAAGTCAATACCCAGCATGGTTTAATCACCAATTGATTGCTCTTCTTAAGAAAAAGTACAAAAAAGGTTAGACTTAAGGTAAAAAAATATAACTTTCCATCAGATTATAGAGAATTCTCTAAATTAAGAAAAATGTCAAAAACAATGCAAAAAGAATGTTATAAATCTTACATCAACTCTGTTGAAAGTGGTTTACAAGATAATATAAAGGTGTTCTGGTCATACTCAAAATCATTACGAAAAACCAATAGTATTCCTAAAGTAATGCATCTTGATGATATATCCGCTAATGATGGAGAACAAATAGCAAACATGTTCTCCAAATATTTTTCATCTGTTTATACCGGGTCGAAATCCCCTTGTATAGATTCGAGGCCAAACATTATTATTAAACACAACCATAGCAATCTTGGTAAAATTCACATTAGTGCAGATGTAATAAAATGTTTTTTGAGTAAAATAGATTGCAACAAAGGTCCTGGACCTGATAAAATCCCTCCTTTATTTGTCAGTTGCTGTGCAGATTTTTTATGTTTGCCGCTTTTTATTATTTTCAATGAATCACTAACCACTGGAACATTTTCTGACTTGTGGAAAGAAGCACATGTAGTACCAGTTTTCAAATCAGGTGATCAATGTTTAATAAAAAATTATGAACCAATCAGTATACTTTCATGTTTTGCTAAGGTTTTTGAATCTCTAATATATAATAATATTTTTTCTCACTTTAAGCCCTTCCTCTGCACTAGACAACATGGGTTTGTTCCTCACAGATCTATCAATTCAAATCTTTTAGAATTTTGTAATTATGTCTGTAATTCATTTAATGAAAGATTACAAGTTGATGCAATTTATACTGATTTCCAAAAAGCTTTTGATAAAGTTAACCACTCCATCTTACTAAATAAGCTTGATCAAATAGGAATACATGGAGATCTTTTTTCGCTGGGTGAAATCATATTTGTATAACAGAACACAACTAGTACTCATTAATGGATACAAATCATCCCATATAGTTGTAACTTCTGGTGTACCACAGGGATCGAATCTTGGCCCCCCCTGCTTTTTTCTCATATTCATAAATGACCTTGGTTCAAAATTACACTGTGATTATGCCTTTTTGCTGATGACCTTAAAATTTTTCGTAAAATTAAGTCGATCTCCGATCATCAATTGCTTCAGAATGACCTCAACACACTCAATAACTGGTGGTGTATTGACAATGATATGCACTTAAATGTTGATAAATGTTACACTTTAAACTTCACTCGAAATAGAATTACAAAGAACTTTTCCTACGTTATTAATAATACTATCCTTAATAAAAGTTTCTTCGATAAAAGATCTAGGAATCACTCTTGATTCTAAATTCATATTTGATGTTCACATTAACGACATTAAGTGTAAATCATTCAAATTGATGGGATTTATTCACAGAATATGTAAACCATTCAAGGACCCACAATCAATTCTAACCCTTTACAACAGCTTGGTTAGAAGTAAATTGGAATATGGTAGCACTATTTGGAATCCTCATTACCACAAGTATGTAAACACTGTTGAATCTGTTAAAAAAAAAAATGCTAAGAATGTTATCTTTCAAATGTGGTCTACATGACCATCTTAGATCATATGATGCACGCCTTGAATACTTTAACATGGATACACTGAAAACTAGAAGGCAATTAACTGAGTTGATATGTCTACATAAAATAATTCACGGTCATCTCGACACTGCAATATGTCTTAGCGCTATTGAAATTAATGTACCCAATGCTCATTGTTTAAGACGCCATAGTACATTCCACCTGAATACATTCAGAAAAAATATTACCTACTTTAGCCCTCTATCGCAAATGTGCCGACTATATAATCTAATAGAGTGTGCTGATGTAGACATTTTTGTTGATGGTCTGTACGGTTTCAGACGGAATGTCATGTTATTGCTTAAAAGGGTGTTAGAGTAATTCCCTAAGTATATTTTGTATGTATCTAGTAGTAATAAGTACAAAAACAACATTTTTTTAAAAATTTAATGTATCTTGTCTATTTGTATTGTATTTATCAATGATTGTACACTAACTGGTTTTTATAACTGGATTTTTTCACGTAAGTGAAAAATCTGTTAAAACCCAGTATAAATAAAATAAATAAATAAATAAAGTGACCACAATTTCTTCAAAAGCTCAAACGGTCTACAATCTTTAATGGAGACCGTTAAAATGTAAAAAAAATAAGATGGCGCTAATCATTGAAGCTTGAAACACACCTACCTTAGAATCGGTGAATTCGTAGAATTACATTTGAATTTTTTTACGTAAAATGTAATAATTATTTTTTGTAGACATACTAGAAAGGCATAATATTGACGTGTGTTGTATAATTATTTAGGATAAGTTGTTAGGGTTCGTGTATTAACAGCACTCAAATGGACGGTTGATAAGTCCAAATAACCTTTTGGAATATTAGTTTAAAAACTCAATTGGGTCGGGTCAGAACGTTTCTAGAAGTGTCTGGGTAAGGGTAGGAGAGCTGTTTAATTTGTCTTGCAACCAAACATTCAGCGCTTCTCATTTCATGTATCAAGCATTAACATTAAATCAAGATTTAGCATTTTTCAGTATGAAAAACCTTGTTGATTAGAATCTTAGGCGTAGGTAAAACAGAAACCTGCCTGTACGAGCGGCAAAAAGTCTTGAACTGTGAGTTCTAGCTACCAGGGAGAAAACAAATATTATTATAAACATTCATAAGTATGTACATATGTATAAAATTGAAAAAGATAATCGAAATCAGATTTAAAAAATACATATTTTTAACTCATCAACATCATCGCTAACATCATCAACATCATCAACATCATCAACATCATCAACATCATCAACATCATCAACATCATCAACATCATCAACATCATCAACATCATCAACATCATCAACATCATCAACATCATCAACATCATCAACATCATCAACATCATCAACATCATCAACATCATCAACATCATCAACATCATCAACATCATCAACATCATCAACATCATCAACATCATCAACATCATCAACATCATCAACATCATCAACATCATCAACATCATCAACATCATCAACATCATCAACATCATCAACATCATCAACATCATCAACATCATCAACATCATCAACATCATCAACATCATCAACATCATCAACATCATCAACATCATCAACATCATCAACATCATCAACATCATCAACATCATCAACATCATCAACATCATCAACATCATCAACATCATCAACATCATCAACATCATCAACATCATCAACATCATCAACATCACATCAACATCATCAACATCATCAACATCATCAACATCATCAACATCATCAACATCATCAACATCATCAACATCATCAACATCATCAACATCATCAACATCATCAACATCATCAACATCATCAACATCATCAACATCATCAACATCATCAACATCATCAACATCATCAACATCATCAACATCATCATCAACATCGGGGCCAATGCCAGATCAATTTTAAGCCAATATTTAGTCTTTAATATATACCTCAATGCTTTAAACTAACAATTGTGCCAAAAAACCGTTTCAACTACCGGATGTGGGTTTAAAAAAAACAAATCACATTGTTAGTTTATTATGGTTAGCCTGCTGTTTTGTCTCTTTCCTACGTAGGTGTATGAAAAATGATTTATCATTTAAAATACTCTCACTCGGAAATAAAAGGGAAACATAAAAACGTAAGCAGGTAGGTACTTAAAATTCAATGCATACATTTTTAATATTGATGCGAATCAAAAGGTTTTCACTTTCGTGTGGGTTTGAATATGTTTGACCCAAGATATTAAGTGCTAGAAGTAATGGCCACTCGTTCTGTATGCGGGTTGTGGAAATTCACAGGACCTTTGTTATTTGTAACCATCGTTTGGCGTGTTGTTAACATGTCCCGTATAGCCCAGCCTCTCTTTGTGGATGAAACGTCCCAAAGGATAAAAAAAACATGTTTGCACGTGAACTAATTTTTCGCCAGAATGTTTCAATACTTTAAAGTCCGACCCACGCGTATCGATTTCTAAAAGGTAGCAGCAGGTACAAAGCAAAAAAGGAAAGTTTATTTGCTTATCGTTAAGACTCATAAATTTCTCGGAAATTCCTCTTTTACTTTATACTCCCGTTTTAATGATATCAAATGTGTGCTTGAGTAGAAGGTACCATCCTTTATCACATACTCGTACTCAATAGCAAATATAAGTTGTTTATTTTGCTTCGTTAGTTTTAGCTATTTTGTTTAGCGAAGCCTGAAATATAAACCTCTAAATCCTTCAGAAGTTTCTACTTTTGGCTTTTAGGTTTTAATGAAAAAAATAATTAGCGGTTTAATTTTTAAAGAAGTGGGTTTTGAACATTTTTCTTAAATAAACATTTATAGTTCAGTTTTTTTAGATAAAATTGACCTTTGCTTTATAATATTAACGGAAATCCACATGAGCCTTCTAGTTCAATGTGTTGACGGTGAACTCCACCTAATCGTAAAAAATGTAATTTATACGAAAATTAATAAAAATACACAGTCACGTTTTGTAAAAAAAACTAAAAAACGTTTAATTGTTAAAAAGATACAATCGGATTCAAAAGCTTAAAATTTTATACAAATTGTATATTTTGAGACTTTCGGTTTCCAGAAAGAGACAATCTATTTTTTGATCATTCTGTTTTGTTTTGAAATCCAACAGCATTAAAAATAAAATAATTATGTTCCATGTCGATTCCATGAATTTCATAATGCTCTGCATTGTAAAAAAACGGCTTAAACTTTTGCCTACTTACGATATAATAATGCTTAAAAAACTATCATATCTTAGTACAATTGGACGTAGTTACGTAGAAACCATCCAACCCCAATAAAATTAAACGTTTGAAAATATGACGAAACAAAAGCATAATACGGATTTTTTAAAGTGAATATCAGTGTTTTTTCTTTATAAAAAATATTATAAATAAGTAGCGTTGTGACCGCTTCGCAGAAACTCCTTCAAAGAGCGACTTTTTTTGCAGCAGTCCCAACTTCATTCATTTTTCATTGAACAAATACTTCAATTGAAGTTGGTAGTTTCGCTTGCACGATGTGTGGCATATATTTCGAATCTCAATGTTAGCCTTTCATTCGTTTGAACGATTGAAGTGTTTTTTGGTGATTTTGAATTGTGAACGAATTATTTTGTTGAACTTTTTTACCTATACCTTTCAATCTCTACCTAAAATTATGGCTGGCTGTTCAACGAGAAAGCAAAGTGAAATATGGGCTAATTTTAAGGAAGTTGCGGTTAACCAGGCCAAATGCAACTTTTGTTCTAAAGTTATATCCATAAAGGGAGGCAATGCCTGTAATATGAATCGTCATTTGCGCAATATTCACCCTATTGCTAACCAAACTGTGTACAGTAAGAATAATTCAAATTGTACCTCAAGCCCTGAAAAACGTTCACATCGCTCTTACAGAAACTGGAAATTTCGCAATTACTACATTTGCTTTTTACAAGTTCTCTGTAGGGCTATGCATACTTATTGTACATCATTCCTTTTAAAGCATGATAACGCCAACAATTCAAACAAATGGGCAGCTGTCATCTAGAAACAATAGACAAGAAACCAGTAATAGACAATTCATCAACACACACGGGAAGAAGAAGTAGTTTTTCTACACGGTATAATTTTTGCTATATAATAATGGAGAAGTGGGTTATGTGGTTGGGAGAGCTGTCCCGAATAAAACTATTAAGAAAAAACGTGACTATTATTTGGTACATTTATCGCTGGCAAACCCCCCCCCCCCTGATCTGTTACTTCGATTAAACTGTTCACCGTGAAGGGTTCATTTTGAAGGACTACCAACTCGTGAAGCATTCACAAATCTGTGAAGCTTTTCCCATCGCTATAAATAAGTCATTTATAATCTAAAATTTATTTATTTAAAAAAATTATTTTCCATGTTAGCCTACATTGTCATCTTTTCAAACTTCAATTTAAGTCATAAATCTGGAATCTGTAAAAACAAAAACATATTGCATTTGGAGCTTAAATATTTTCAGCGGATAGGAATTTCGTAATTATCCATAAGAACTCTATCTATAAGAATATAGTATAATAAAACTAGATTCTGGCAAAATGTGTGTTGGACGCTTTCTGAATAACTACGTTCAATTTAAGTAGAATAATTTAATAATGGAAAATTTAAAATATAAGTGTTCGTTTTTAACATTGCTCAAAAATAAGACACATCTGTTAACGGTCTTCAATTAATTATCTTCATCTTAAATCATAAGTTTTTATAAAACATTGCAAAAAAAATCCCTTTAGTCAAGTCGTACTCTGATTGATGTGCCAACTGTGATGAACCTCGTTAAATGATTTAATTCAAAGATAATAAAACTATTAAAGTCATTCAATTACCACCTATTATAAAATAGTTGTATTGGATACACCTTCAGCTAAAGTTTTTTTTCCGTTTTGAAACGTCGTCACTATCCTTAAGGCTTTTATTAATGTCAGAATAAAATAAAATAAAATAAAATGTCTTCGATGTTTTCCAGTCGAGTTTAATCATAATCAGGTCGCACCCCGCTTAGCACTAAATCAAAGGTATTTAGGCAGCCTCAAAATAAAGAGTCTCGTGAGGTATTCCTTCTAAA
The DNA here is from genome assembly GCA_022651775.1 of Drusus annulatus. NCBI lineage: Eukaryota > Metazoa > Arthropoda > Insecta > Trichoptera > Limnephilidae > Drusus > Drusus annulatus. Next base: position 476,646 of record JAGWCC010000334.1, read on the forward strand.
TAAGGCAGTATTTCAAAGCCGTATGCAAACCAGATGAACCTGTTTAATGTGCGAGCATATGCTGCAGCCCGCGAGTGACGGAATCCACTTAGGGAAGTGAGGGAGAAGGAACTGAAGTGAAGAGAAATGGAACTTACTAATTGTGAGCTAATTTCAGTTCTAATGACAGCCACATGAATAAATTACTTTTCTTGGGGGATTTCACTCAAATATCGCATATTTAATAAGCTGCTGGTTATAAGGTTTTATTATAGACATACAAATTTATAAATAAAACAGATAAACTTTGTTAATAACCTACTTTTACTATCAATATTATGTCGACCGGTTTTGGAAGCATCCTTCCATCATCAGGACAGTATTAAAATTAAAATTTTGATATTGTCCTGATAATAGAAGGGAGCTTCCGAAACCGGTCGACATAATATTGAATAATAAAAGTGGTTCTAAAAAAAATTAATCCGTTTTATTTATAAACATGGCAAGCCACAAATAAAATACTTTTTACGAATACATATAATATTTGTTTAATATAAATTTTGATTTTTTTGAACACTGCACAAGAGCTTCTATAGTGACTATGGCATCGCTAATAATTGGGGTATGTTTTAGGGCTGAATGAATGTCAGAGTGGTGGGGGGAGGTAGAGAGAGTGAAGTGGGGAAGTGCCTGGGTATTTAATTTGGTCACCAAACACGGTTATTGCCATTTCAAGCAACATTCAATTCTGCATGGTGGTCTTTCACCAGGGTAATACTGAGAGAACGTACTACTCTAAAAAGTACCGAAAACAAACTATAGTAGTTAAATACATTTTATTTGCGCAAGCCGGGATATGAACCTGAAACTTCTGGATTTGTAGTTGTGGATCTTAACCGCTCAACCGCATACTCGTATGTTATTAACCCAAGCAATAAAAATAAAAATATTTTTAATGTGTATACCTAGGTAGTTTAACGCCACAATAATATAGGTAAAAATAACAATAAGTGATTATCAATTATTTATATTAAATTGATGTTTGAAAAACAAGCAACGTTTCGATTCTGATGCTTATTTATGTCAGTTTAAAATCAAATTTGATTTTGGACTCTCTACCTCTGGATTCGTAGTCAACGATCTTGACCGCTCTGTTACAGAGGTCGTCAAAATATACTTTACGAACATTTAGTTTTACTCCGCGGTTTTGCACGTCTTTCGGATTAGTGTTTCTTCATCATTTCAATATCAAATTCGTTGTATTTCACTAAAAATTAATCAATGGAATGAAAAAAATTCTCGTCTGATAATATTTCTACATTTTTTAATGTAATCGAATAATTACTGCGGTGTCTTGTCACATTTTTTTACAAATTGAAAAAGTATTTTAAAACTTTACTGCTAAAAATGCTTTTTAATTCAGAGCTATTTTCGATTGCAAATATATGAAAAAGGTTTATTGTCTTCGAAATATCTGACAGAATGCGATGTACAAATTTCTTGACGAATTCAGATTAAGTCCAAAAGTTTCAGAAACAAATTCACAAACATTGAGCTCTCTGAGGCCATCAATGGCTGCTAAAATATAGAGCCAAGCGATGATCATAATAACATTAGAAGTGAAAAAAGAAGATGCGTTTAAAAATACTGATATAGATATAATAATATCTGAGCTCATTTCAAGAGTTTTCTTTTACAATTAATCCAAAATAAAGCATTAAATGAATATCTTGTCATCAAAATTATGTTTTTGAAAAAAAAATTAAAAAGTAACTTTGAGTAAGACAGATATTATTAAAAAAATATTACCGACTGGTTTCGCTTAGCCGGTACAAAATTAAACTAGTTTAAATAAATGAAAGTTATTTTTCATTTCTTTAAATATGTCAAACCAAAAAGTGATTGCTATCTACGAATTTATATAAATATATATACCATTTTTTTTTAATTTATATTATTTTATCATTTTGTATTTTTTTATTTATTTTGTTATTTTTTCATGCAATTTTTTTATAAAAAACCTTTTGAAAATAACCATCTTCTTACGTGATAGGGTGTTAGCGGTAGGTACCGTATTTTGATTCATCTCACAAAAACATATTTAAATATAATAATATATATTTTCACTGTTTTTTTGACCGGGCCGGTTTCGCCTTGTAACAGGCATCTATGGTATGGTTCCATTTGTGTCCGGAATGGACCGGTTTTTCAGCATTCTATTTTTTTTCTAATTATACTATATTGAAATAGAATCCCATCACAAATTATCGGTTACAAAATAAGAGATAATATGCATAACTAGCCAACACAAGGCAAGACTGACAGCACCATACGTGCACTTCTTGTCTTCCGCTAAAACATATATTTTTATTTAACATAACCTTCGCTCAATGATGATTGGTGAAAGCCGTGATAAAAACAAATCATTCAAAACCTAATTCTTTAAAATATAAAACGCATTACGAGTATATGTATGCTCATTTTTATCACTTCGCGTTAAAAAAAATATTTTTGAGTTGTTTTCAATTACATAAAAAATCTTTACAACAACTCAAAGTTTTTTGAAATGATTCATTTAACCTTAGTAAAGTATAATATTATGTGTTCCCGTGTGGTTAGTTGCATTTCAGTTAAGTTTAACTTCCGTCTATTGGGAAATCAGGCTTCTACAGGTTTAATACTGCGTAAAAGTTACACCACAACTTTAAACCAAACGTTTTAATCTCGCGAAACTTTGCAAAGGTGCTTATGATATTTTAATTAATTTTCTGTACCTATCAACTCTTATTTGTAGATGATAAATACAAGTTCTTAGTTTAATTGCGCCAGGGGAGGGCAACTTTTAAACTTACTTTTCATTTTTTTAACGTTTTTTGTAAATGCTATGTGCCTTTTTCCAGCGGTTATATTAATTTACATGAAATAACATCGTTCTGAATCAATTGAAAATATGTGTTCATTTATATATGTGGGACGATAGGGTGCTTGCTAGTGTCACCGCCCATTCTATGATGGCAACATAGCGTTGTGCAACTTTAAATACGGCGCCTCAGCAACGTGCCGATTGCGCCCACGTATTACCGGACCTATAAACATCTCGCTTTTCAACAGTTACGCTCTAATTGAAAATAAAAATCAATCGTATTAATAATAAAATCTTAGATCTCTGATATGACATATACATAACAATAAGATCTAAGCTATAATTTGAGAACTAACGCAACGTCTTGAACGAGCAAAAAATGGTGATCGAGTTAGGGATGGATATCTAGGTACTAATGCAAGTGGAAAAGAAGGCTGCAAGAGTTAGGAGGAGACTTGGCAAGGGAAAAGATAACTAAAGGATTGAAATTAAAAGGAACGATTGATAAATTAAAAATATAATTTAGAAAAGCTTGTAAAGATGCTGTTTTGTTTTTTTTTTCTGTAAAGCGCGGAGATATGTATAGACTGTAAAAAAAGCCAACAGAAAAAAATCGAAGCCTTCGAAACGTGGTGTCGGTGCCGAATGCTCGGAATTTGAGGGGAAATGTTACATAAAGGTATTTTCCCACATTGCTCGAAGGCTGGCAATTAAAAAAAAACTTGCAAGGACCAGCGGAGTAGAGGGAAGGAGGTTGTTTAGTAAATTTGTTGCGGGGTACGCCATAAGAAAAGTCCTACAGTTATTTCCACATCAAAGGTCATAAGAATAGCATAAAGTCGAGTGAGTTGGCGAGGGATAGTCAATAAAGCATGTGGTACCACGCAGAATTGCCATCATCAGACAAGAATACAAAAATCGTGACGATGATCATTAACCCTTGTCGAGATGATTATGAGACCTTCCTAAATCTCTATTTTTTCTTTCATAAAAATGATGCAAATCAACAAGAACCGACCCTAAATATACTCGTAGGTGCCTGTGTTTTTTGTACCTAATTATACAAATAATTGACAAAACGTTTGAGAAAACTTCTTAAATAACCGATTGAATGATGATTTTGCTACGTGTGATGCTAACCACCGCTTATTAAAATTAGGCCATTTTGGCGAGCCTGAAAAAATCGTTCTTTCTAAATGATTTTGATTTTAAATGTCTGGATTGTGTTTGTAAATATTAATTTGAAAATTGTTTGGTATTCCGTAAAAAAAAACCATGGCTACCGGTTTCAAATTTGACGATATCTTCTAAAGTTGTTGCGTTTCAAATTTTCGTCACATTTGATGGCCGTGAAATGGTCGACGAGTATTTTTGACATTCGAACCGTTCCCGTTAAGCACCAATTCTCCACTTTGTGATTTGTCAAGCATACCGGTCATGTTGTTGTGCTTATCAGTCGATCTTGATTTGATTACAAGCTAAAATAAGCTGAGAATCTGCGTTTAACGGGAATCATTTAAATGAAAAAAAATCAAAACGTGCGGGTCGACTCATATATTGATGATTATCATATTTAATGTGACAAGAGTTTGAAACAACATAATCTTTATTTATTAAATTCGGTTTTTGATATTTTTTTATGACAACGATATTCAGAATTACGCGAATGTTATGCGAGCCAGATTTCTTAGAAAGGTAGGAATTTCTCATATTGCATCGGTGATCGCGCGAACCCAGTTACTATGATTTATGGCCTGTATGTATCCTCCTATCGCTTTACAGTGGTAAGTGAAGTGGAATTTATTTTCAGCTTAAAATCACTAAAACCGTAAGCAGTAAAAAATAAAACACAAACCGAATTTCGTTGTTCTTTAAATATGACTAAACGTCATTTTTTAAAGTCTTCCATGGAATATTTTCAGGTCTAAATATTTTCCTTGCGACAGCTGTGAAGTCATTTATGTGCACTACACCAAAACTAATCAACGCTCGAAATGGTAATAAGGTTAATCAGTATAAAGATTGTGAAATAATCTAAAGGCGTTCAAGTCGTTTTTTATCAATTATAACGGAAACTATTAAATACGTAATTTTTATTATTTCAATGAACTTTTCTGTTTTATTTGTTAATGAATCATATACTAACATTTAATGCTTTACCTTTGTCAACAGAACTTTTCTGTACACTTTTTTTGTAAAAGCCCACTAGAGAGTAAATAAATGTCGTTAAAAAAATGATCAAGGCCTTTTTAATCTTGATTGTTTGGTATATACCGATATTTATTGTCCGGTTTCGCTTAGCCCAAGCATCATCAGAGTACAAAATTAAACCAAACAAAAAATACAAAGTTTCTATTTCATCATTTTTACAATCTATAAAAAAGTAGTATGAAATTGTATTCAATATATATGTAATATTTATTTAAAAATGTAAAATTGTAAGCTTAACATGTCCCTACAATTTTTTAAACAGAGTTTTCAAAGCTCTTTAAAAAAATGATTTTGTATTTGTGCCAATTGTTGGATTTCAAATAGACAACTTGTTAGGTTCTCACCTTTTTGTTTATCATCCAGTCCTTACCTATCCCTACAATTTGCCATTTGGTTTATTATTTAAAAACGTTGCAAAACAAAGAAGAAGAAGACGTTGTTGGTGATCGTCGTGTCGCGGGTTGGTGCCTGTCTCTTCTGGCTTCGTCGTCGATCGTGGCAGGTTGTGTAGTTGCTCACAACATAGTGTTCAAGAAGATTTGAAGAATTCTAGAACATCTAATTTATCGGTTAGTAAATTGGCTTAAATTCTCATTTTACCCACAATATACAATCGAACCTTCCATCTAGTAGTCTTCGTTATTTTGTTTTACAGTCCATTCTAATTCAAAGTTCATTCGAAGCTGAAACGCATTCGCTGTTTATCGCAGCTTTGGATCCAACACCAACTATATAAACAAAAAAACATTAAAAAAAACACTTTTGTCACAATTTATTTCCTCAAAATTAAAATATGTTGAAATTTTCTTTAAACAGAAGGTAATTATTTGATTCCAACGCAAACAGGATTTTGCCAACAAAAATCGAAAGGCATGAAGATAATGAACGGAGAAAGGGTAAAGCGCTTCTTTACAAGTAACATTTAATGCGTACCGAAGTATGATGGTTTACATAGTGTCATAACATATTAAAGCGATCAGTCACCAACCGTCACATTTCCGTATGGTAAAAATGCTTAGCAGGTGTTAAAAGGGAAATATTTTCTATGAAATATGTTGATGTGCTACAAAGCATTTGCTGTTGTTCGTAACGTATAAAAAAACACCCTCCGACATCAGTATGATGTGGGAGGGAAACTTGAAAAATGATTCATTCATTATTTTATTAAATGCTGCAAAATTTTCAGACTTTATTTCTCTTTCTTTCTGGAGGCGTGAAGAAAATACACTAGATATATTTTTTTAATGATTTATATTTTTCTCTTTAAAAACAGCTTTACAACCTGGTTGAAAAGCTTTGAAAACAGTTCCTTTTGACTTATAACTGCCGGAAGCGGAAATAAATTTTGAACTTTAATATCCCTTGGTAGAATTAAAAATTATCATTTTTATTTTGAAAAACAGCTTTAGAATACTAAAACGTATTTTTTTCCAAGAAAAATACGATGGAATTGATAAGAAGGCTTCCCACAAATGAGAATCTAGGCAAAGGAATGATTGAAAAAGTAATTTATAGTATTATACAGTTTTACAAATAAATATAGTAAAAATAAAGGGGCCGCAATCGTTTAAATTACTATAGTCAAGAAGGTTTAATGATGCAACTATAAGAAAGCACCGTGTTCCAGAAGGATTTTTTCACCGTATATGTATGGTATATATAAATACGTTGTTCATAGATGAGTGATTATTTTGGATAGGAGATGATTCGTCATATTCGAAGGTAATTTAATATTTGAATTTTATTTTATTTTTTAGTCTTATAACCAAGGCAATTGAGTTTTTTTTGTGTTTTATATTTTATTTAGTTTTTTTTTCCAACCATCTGAAACCAGTGAGGCTATGACATATTTAATTCGAGTATATTGTGAGGCTAAAGGTAGTGGAGAGGAGAATGAGATTAGGAAGAGGAAAGTTGGGAAGTACCTGACTATTCAGACATGGTTAGCAAACACGACCAAAACTATTTCAAGCAACTTTTCGATTTTTAATGGTGGTCTTTCACCAGGGCGATACGAGTATCTGGTAGTATGTATCAAAAAAGCAATCAATTAGATGTTTTACTTAAATAAAACTATCTGAAAGAGACGTATACTTAAAATCAATTTTCTGGTTAAATGAAAAGGTTACAAAAAAATAAAAACAAAAATAATCCTTTATAAATTTCCCACTGTATAATTCTAGGGTAAAGTATAATCTAATAAATGTTTCAAAATTGGTGATACTCGGTGCTGCTAAAGTAATGAAAATTTTAGTACGTCTTTCTTAAATCATTACATTTTATTTATTTGGTTATTTTATTGTATGTAATTGCTTTATAAATTTCCAAGGCTTTCAATCATTCTTATTCGACCACTTTTAAAATATTAAAGATGTCTTTTCCCCAGATCAATCTTACCTCTTTCTTTGAGTTTTCTTCTACAACCAGCCCCTTACATGTAAATAATTTTCTGGAAAGTATGACAAATCTCCCCCGAATTCCCCCATGCATTTTATCTCGACCACATAAACGACAAAACCTGAATTACATATCTGCCTGTGTTTTGTCCTAGGCCATCTCCGCTGTATTTCACAAGCGTGCGAGTACATCACCCTTCACATTAGATCGTTTATCGTGGCCCATAAAAATGGTATTACGCTTTTGGGACCTCTACGTAATAGGGAATGCACATCCCGTGGGAGTCCACACCGAGATGTGGCGAGAAATGGCGAATACAAACTACACAGTTTTATCGGTCATTCCAGATGACTGCTATTAAATACACTACGATTTAAGTACGTTGGATAAAATAGGTAATGATTGCCCGCTTAAGGAAAATTTGCCTTCGAATGGGTATAGATTTGGCCTTACCCACCCAATTACAAAACGATAAATAGAAGCATAATATTTCATTCATAACCCATTAAAACTTACATCGATTATATTTCATGACTTTCATTTTCAATAATCAAAAGTAATGTAGCCAATTTCACAGTGTTTGCCCAGCTGATCATTGTGATTGACCACCATAATGACGGTGATTGTCCACGTTTACGTTCCGATCAAAACCGTAAATAAAATATTTTGAATATGGTATACACATACTCATTTTGTATTACTATTAATTAATAGGTAAATACTAAGATAAAAGAAGAGTGGCATTGAAAATTTAAGGGAATTTGAGTAATTTTGGTTTATTTCGTCCACAGACCGTGAGGTGATTTTATTGCCAACATTGATCATCAATGTTGGCAAACGAAATAAATTCATCAAGGCCATTATAAATAATATTTCCTGCACTTGAATATTAGCATTATTTTGATTTCCTTAGATGTAGGCAAAAATGTATATACATACGAATATTCGCTTCTTTTGATAGCTCTGGTTTTAATTGAAATATGTTCTAGAATTATTAAATTCTTCTATTTTTTTCTGGCCTTTAAAACTGTTGATATTCTTTGTTGTTAAATCCTATTTTTAAAATTTCATTCTCTTCCAGTATTTTCTTGCGATGATTGATAAATCATTACTTAATACGACACTTATTGCCCACCTCAACAAAATCTACAGTAAGCAGTTTTTTTGGTTAGAAATTAACAAAAATATCACTTGTAACTAACTATGTATCTACCACTAACAACATATGGATATCACAACAAACCATAGGTGAGATCATTAAGCTAATTTTTTTATATAAGATGCTTTTCAACAACGTGGCTGTTTCTGCTGATGGTAGTTTGTCAATTTCTTTTGAATTAATAAATAAACCTGTTAAGATTTCAGTGATTTATGTACATATCTTAAGTAGAAAAGGAAAATCAAATTGATAGTGAAACATTGTCTTGTTTACCCCACCCAAATAATATTAAGTAATCTTATACTTAACGTAAATGAAGATATTAAATAAAAATTATAAAACCTTATAATTAACTGACCCATCTCAACTAACAAAATAACCATAGCCCCATTTTTCCACAAAGGAGTAGAAGATAAGTATCACATCTCCGTCATGAAATACACTCCGTGTTTCATTCTCATGCATTTTTCTCTTCAGTTCTGTCTACCGACTCTAGAGATGATCTTATTCAGGTATTTGTTTCACTTGATCATGCCAACTGGGCGTCCCCGATTTCTCCTTCCGTTTATTGGCACGTTAACATGATACCTACAATCGCAAGTTCTTGATGTGAACGGCTTAAGATTGACATACTTAAAAAAACAACTACCCAATAAACTGCGTTGTTATCTATTCAACAGTAAGGACCATGAGGTAGAATTGGAATTGTTATCACAGTTAATTTGTTCAAGAAAATTATTTTTAAGCATTTGGACGTAATGCCCAACCTGTTGCACAGTGAAACCCGTCCGGTCTAAAATAGACAACTGAAACTATGTTATGAAATTTTTTAATCATGAAATTGTACCATCATTAAAAAAAATACGTCTAAGGGCGAGAATTTTTTGGGTTAAGAAAATGTATATTTCATATTATTTTATATACTCGTATGTTAAAACTCAACATTTATATGACTGAAAGGGTACCCGGGTACCCTTTTCGGTTTTCAACATAGATTTTTTAATGTTACAGTAAGTCTAACCGGCTGAAACTACCCGACTTCTCCACAATAGTGAAAAAAAAGCAAATAAACAAAACCGTTGGATATGTGGAGGGTGGTATATGAGTGGTAAACGCTTAAATAAAACTTACACCTTCTGATAACTGAAAGGGTACCCGGGTACCCTCGTGGGTTTTGAAGAATGTAAAATTTGAAGATCATGTTGATCATTTTATCTTAGTTTAAATGATAAATACAATGTACTGTTGTGTTCACAGTAGATCACTTGTATTCTGAATACTATTTTTAATCACCTACCGGATTAAAAATCCCAAGAAAAGATGGTACTGGGTGAAATTCCTATCCACTTCTCCAAATCTTGAACTGAGTCAAAATGTTTTACGTCATAAAAGCGGTCCAGCAAACTTCAGGAAATTAAAAACTGTGAAAAAAACCTTCATGTCAATTAAATAAAGGTGCAGTTTTCTTCAGTCACATAATAGTTAAGGAAATATATTTGTAAAAATATTACCATTAGAGTAAAAAAAGTCTATGTACAATGGCAGATAGGTCATCTGTGTTCATTTTGACTGGCTAGCACGATTTTTAGAGAATTCAAAGTTGAATAATTAAATTAATTGTGAGAAAGACCGGCGAAAAGAAGGATATTTTACGAACCCTTAAAAGTTATCAACAGTAATAGAATTACAGCCCCCTTTCATGTGGAACAATCAACAACTTCTCATCTCCTCAAATTGTTTAATAAATAGTTGTAAGGGTTACGAGATATTTTAATGGGCCTAAAGTCAGGCGGGGTGAAACTACCTTGACGAAACAAAATTAATTAACTCAACGATGTTGCTCCAAACAAACTTTTACAAAATTAGAAGCCTCACGGAGTCGCGTTACAATTATTTGGACTTCTGATTCACCATCTCCACTCCGAAACAGGAAAACTGTATTTAACGTTTAATTGACGGCCTCCATGGTCGAGTGGTAAGACGCTCGACTACGAATCCAAAAGTCGCGGGTTCAAACCTGGCGTGCGCCAATAACTTTTATTTAATTGATATGTGTCATAACACATTTAATTCATATGAAAAATAGTAAAAAATATATTTGCAGCACTTTCCAGAGTGGTAGATAATAGTATTGCCCTGCTGAAAGACCACCATTCAGAATCGAAACGTTGCTTGAAATGGCTTTAGCCGTGTTTGGTGACCAGATCCAAATAGTCAGGTACTTCCCAACCTGCCTCTTTCCAATCTCCTTCCCCTCCCTACTACCTTCAGCCTCACAACATACCCTATTTGGGGATTTCATAGTCTCACTGACTCTAGACGGTTAGGAGCAGTTGAGACTCTTGTGCGGTATTCATATAAAAAAAAATTAGAAAAACAAGAACTAAATAATAATTGTGCAATATTTTTGGGGTGATGCGTCAGCACTCGAAAATGGCGCTAAACATAACTTTTTGGCTTTCTAATACAAACTATACTACATATGATATATCTGTTGTTTCTAACCAGGAAGTTAGGAAAATATCTGAGGTTTCCAATTATGATTTTATTTAAACTGTAATCTTTCGAATTCCATAAAAATGTAAAAGTGCAGTTTGAAAACTGGCGAAGACATTTTTGAACGTTTTACTTAAAATTGCACTATGCATTTCATAAAAAAAATTTAAAAGCTTACTGCTTAAGATTTGTATTCAATAAAACCTTATACATTTATAATAATAATAATAAAGTTTTATTCCGGAAGGTATGCAGGAGTAGTGCAATGCAATACCTTCCATAATTGATATCAATACATTGTAATAATAATAGAAACAAAATAAAAAATGAACAGAAATTCATAAGAAATAAATAAATAAATAATAAAATAAAAATATATGTAAAAATAATAATAATGTAGATAAAAGTAAATAAATTAAAGAATATAAGTAAGAAAATATTAATGGAGTATATTAGGCCTCATTTCTGCAAAACGCCATCAAGAGGGAGTCCATCCTGGCAGCGTTAAGATTGATGGGGCCAATAATTTACTCCAATGCGCTTCTATGCTTGAGTTCGGGATCTGACGGGATTCCATGATAAGGTTATTTCTGGAGTTGTTAATCCTTTCCCGCATTCCTGCTACCCTGGTTCTGCAAATCCTGGAACTCGCCCCTCGGTGAACATACTGGAAGCACTGCAGTGCCTGGGAAGATTTAACATCATGCGGTAGGCGTTGTTGTACTGGACCCGAAGCCTTTCCATGCTACTCTTCTTAAAATTGGTCCAGAGCTCGCACGTGTATAGGGTAGTACAGAACGCCAGGAAGAGTGTCCTTTTCACTGGTGGACTACAGAGCCGAAATCTTCTACTGAGCATATTTGATTAAAAATAACTACCCGTATAGAACCAACAAATAAATCATTCTTTGAATTATTTGTATTAAAAATCCGAAAAGTGTGTATTTGTGTTTTTTTTTTAAATTTTCATTCTATATTTTTTGATATTTTTGTATTTTTACTATTATATCATTTTGCATAAGAGTTTTAACAGCCTGGATCCTAAACGACGGTATCATTTCTAATTTGGGGTATATTATGATTCTGAAAAAGTGAAAAAGGGAAAGGAGATAGAAAGAGAAAGGTTGGGAAATACTTGTTATTAAAATTTGATCCCTAAACACGGCCAGTGTCATTCCAAGGAAAGTTTCGATTCCGAATGGTGGTCTTTTATCAGGGTGATACTGAAAGTATTTACCACTTTCTACTAAAATTGACTACTGTAAATAGCCTATTCTGTTGTAATTATGTGTGAAACAAAAAATGTAAATAATTAAATAAAGTTAATAAAACACATACACTTTGTTAATAACCACTTTATTATTTTATATTACGTCTACTGGTTTATAAAGTACCATTTTATCATCAGGACAATATCAAAATTTTTCGTAATTTTAAATAATAAAGTGGTTATAAACAAAGTTTATGTGTTTTATTTATAAATGTGGCAAGCCACAAAGTAAATACTTTTTACGAATATGTAATTAAATAAAGATTTGCCCACGCCGGGTTTTGAACCCGCCATATCTAAATCCGATGTCATGGACCTTAACCCTTCGGTCACGGAGGTGATCATATTACAAAAAATATAATTATTATTTAAAATATATTTATTTACTACCAAATAATAAAACTTATAACGAAAAAAGTCATTGTTGCGGCCAAGATTTTTAACACCGATACCTCCGGTTAAAAGGGAAAATGCTCTACACTTTGAACTAATAGGGCAATTGTGTGAATCCGCCGTGTTTGACCAATACAAACAATAAAGATTTTAATGATGACACCTTTATAGGTTTTCCTGGCTGGAATATATTTTGTTCCATACGAATTTGTTTTTTGGGCGAAATCGCCGCAAGGTATCGGGTAATTGAATTTCAACCCACGACTGTATTCTTAATGCGTTTCTTGGTTTAAAAATGGCTTCAATATTTGATTTAGAAGATACCACGAATTCAAAGTAATCCCTTTTGACAAATTGTCTGGTTTTTGGAGAATTTTTTTTTTGTTGATCTGATAATTCACAAAAATCTCATGAAATATGAAAAGTTAGAACTGATTAATTGGAGGCAATATCAATTAATCATCACTTAATGTTTTGGTATCTTCCTTATTTGTTGAGAGTTAATTTGATTTATCATTTTTTTTTGTAGCTCATGATGGAAATAGCGTTGAAAGAGGAACATTGTTGCGTTTCCCTAGAAATCCTTTTTTTCAAATTTTGTGGAGCCAGAACTCAGTGTTCCACAATAAAGTAATTGCTGCTTTATCAACAGTTTATCTGCTCTCTACTTAATAGTGTTCGATTAGATTAAACGAGTATTTTTACGCCCACACTCCACTAATAGTTAACAAACTCTAGTAGAATAAAGAGTAGTTCTAAAATGAAACACTAAAAGTGAGTTACAAACTTGTTTGAACCGAATTTCGCCACAAAAGTCTTCAGAATCAAACGAGAGTCAGAGAATTGGACGCCGAAAAAAAACGATGAAAACTGCATATTTAACTCATTTTTGACCAAAGTGTCGCTTAAGCCCTTTTGCCTTTCCAGCGACGATGTTTTCTGATACAATACAAATACATGAAAGAAGTTTGCTTTTTAAGCAACGCTATTTAGTGAATTTTTGGTCACGAAACCACTGCTTTAGATAATGTTCCACATTTTTCACGCAGGCTACCAAAAATGCAGCCCGAGCTACAAACATCTCGTATTCGACGGTTTGGCAACCGCCGTTTTAAATAATTAACACAAATTTCCTCAGTCAAACTATCAATCAACTAAAAATGAATACCAGGGCGTTATTAGATGAATAATTGCGTTGTTTTAAATGCAAAAAATGAATAAAAGGGGATATACGTACAGAATATGAAAAATATTCCGAAAAACATTCAGTAATTTCCCCAACCGCCGGCGCGTGAGGCAGGGCTCTCAGATCAAACGTGTTTCGGCGTGTCTTCCCTAGATTAGTGATTCACCCTTGTGAATTTGAATTTATGACCCTTACGTTACTTCATATGAATGAGGCTTTTTACACCATCTCGTGGTTTTACCATATTGAATGCAGAATCAACACAGACCCGGTTGGAGGATTCACTATTTAAGTAAATAATGTTTACATATACAATATTACGAGATAAATGCTAGCTGTAAAACGTGGCGTCGCAACAGTCAACTCTTTTTTATAAGTATTAAAATTTTTCAATGTCTCGTCTAATTTCTCAACAAGATAATTTGTTTTTTAAAGCTCCAAATCCCATCTCAGAAATGGCTCAACAAGTCGAAAATATTTTCTAAGCCAAAAGAATACTGCCCAAATACCATGACTAGCTAGCCATTTGACAGTATTTTTGTACATTCTAACAGTGAAAAAGACATTTTAAAGCTCCAAAACTCATAATGGAAATGAAGATGCCAGCGTAAAATAATTGTTTTGATATAAATGTAAATCTAATAACGCCAGAGCTCTCTGTTTACGTGTTTTTGCTGAAAAACTAACTAACACTAAGATTTTTGAGTTATGGTTTGTTGTTATTTTTCATAATTGTTTATTTTTTTAGAAAAATGAATTTTGTAGTTTGACATTAAAAAATTGATATTAACAGCGTTAACCTAGAAATCAGAAAAAAATGCTGTGTAAATTTTATAAAGTCAGACTTCACCGATCGAGAGTTTTTACTGCTTCACGCACACAAATATTCAGGTTCTGTTTAAAAATTTTAGTGAACAAAATATTCATTAGTATAACACAGAAAATTTTGAAAGTTAAAATCACTTAAGTCTTTTACAAAACCACCACCTTTGGGAAATTGACACTCTAATGGTTTACCCACGCCCAAAAAAAGCACAGAAAGAATCTAGATATAAAAAAGAAAACAAATTAAAAACATATTTCAAATAAAAAAGTAATCCGGAAAATATTTTTCCGCGTAGGATTATCTTCACAAAATTTTTGTAAGGTGAAGGGCGAGACAAAGGAATAGTCGCTATATATTGACTGTCGTAAAATTAGCCGCAATACTCGATGTTAACAATAATAATGGCAGTACAAAATCTCACTTCCTTTTTCAGATGTGTTAAAAATCTTTTTTGCTGAAAATATATTACAAACATTGCGAGAAAGCTAAATATACTCCCAAGATGTATTAAAAGTACGTGTGATACAAGATAAATAATGGCGTTGACACAATCTTAAAGTAATCGGCTTTCGATTGAATTCCATTATCATTCCATCAATGACACTTGCAGTAAGCTTCCAGGCCCGCTACCTGCCGTGTTTTGCATAACAAAAGGCTTTACCATTAAAAAGAAATACCTATTGCATGCTTAATTTGATTTGCCAGGCGGAAAGGGATATTCGACAAGACGAGGCATTTTTCTCGACACTCGAAGCATTCAACAAGGACTGACAGCTTTTTCTACTTCTGCTCCCCTGTTTTCGCAAAATTTCTTTATGGAAGATCTCTTTGAGTGGCATACTCTTTCTACCATCCTTTCTATTTCCTGATTTCGATTCGACGAGATATCCCGCCGAGGCTATTGTAATTTTACTAGCTGCGGGATCTCGCGATAAGCCTAGGATTTTCGCACGAAAATTAGATATATTTTTTTACGGCGCTGTAAAGGAATTGAGTTGCTCGAGTTTATTTTAATGATATAACTTATAAAGCCAGAGGCCTAATTCGTGTTCGTCTGTGGACGCCAACCAAATAAGCGCAGTTTCGCGGCTTAGCGAATGTACCGGTCAGTGTATTTTTCTATATGCTTATGTACGTACCGAATTACTACGATTGTTCCATATTAAGTGTATTTGCGGTACGTTCCAGAGTGGCACATACTCTCAGTATTGCCCTAGGAAAAGACCGCCATTCAGAATTGAATGTGGCTTGAAATGACATCAACTGTTTTTGGTCACCAGATCTGAAAATTCATATACACCCCAACCTTTCTCCATTTCATTGCCATTCCCACCCCTTTGAGCCTGAAAACATATTTCAATTGGGGATACTATAATCCCACTGGCTCCAGACAGTTGAGAATCTTGTGCGCTATTCGCAATTAAAAAAATATTTGTAGTTAGGTACCGTAAAATTTGATGAAAAAGTGTTTACTTTTTAAAACTAGAATGTTTATCAACTTTAGAAGAAATCAAAATCAAATCAAAAGAAAAATAACATCTGGTCACCAAACACGGTCAAAGCCATTCCAAGCAATGTTTCCATTGTAAGTTTTTCACCAGGGTAATACTGATAGCATCTATCACTCCGGAATGCGCCGCAAACATACTTTGTATTATTTTGAATTAATTAATTGCGAAATAACACAAATTCATTGAATAAAATTTATTTACGTACGCCTGGTTTTGAACCCGCGACCGTAGGATTGGAATGAATTCGTACTCGAGGAATTTAACCACTCGTCCACAGAGGTCATAAAATAACTTTATAAATATTTACGTGTATTTCATATTAATATTTTTTAGATCTCGCCGTTCAGAAAAAAAACTATTTCAAATATTACGTTTGTATTAATTTGAAGAAAAATACTAACCCTGGCTCATCCATCAAACTTTCGAATCCAACGAGTTCTGTATTAAATTCTGCCAATAGATTTCTGGATGGAATTAATCTGTGAAAAATACGAAATCTCTCGGGGAGGATAATATAAAAAACACATTTCGAAGGGTATATTAAAAACAACAACAAAATGTAAGGAGGCGAATGAAGATAGAAAGCAATCCTTTGCTCCTCGATGCTTCTTTGGTTTACGGTCTTTTATTCATAATGAACTCGATTCCGAATCTCTCGACACTTGGCGTCTCTTGTTTATTTTTTCGGCAGTCGTCGGCAGTAAATACACAATTATTTCGTGGACAAATCTATTGCAGAAAGGGGGAAATGGCGAGAATGGAAGAGAATTGCCAAGAAAAATGTAGCAGCTCGCCTAATACTTGGTTTAAGCACAATGGAACTCAAGTGAGCCTAAAACAATACAAGGATCTCCTATAGGTCGACCGTAAATATATGGCAAAAAAGGTCTTCGCTTAGAGCCCCGAGTTGCCTTGTCCCATTATTGTTCCTCGCGACCATTTATTAAACTTAATTATAAAACAGTCCATACAATTTGCTGCGCCGCTACATTTTGAACTTCACGGTAGGTACTTTATTTGAGGGTTAGTGATATTTTTGTCAGTTAATGAAAGAGATGTGAAAAAGGGAACGTAAATCAAATTATAACAATTTAATTTTCACTTGAACAATTCCGTCGGAGGTCCTCTCGTTTAATAGAGGTTTACTGTCCAGTTTTTTATTTAAATTAAAAGCATCCTACAATCTGGTTTCCCGGGCTATACGGAAATTAAAATACGTTTTAATTTCGTTGATAATCGGATTTGAACAAAAAAGGTATCCATAATGACGGCATCGGTTGCAAGTTAATGGCTAAAGTTACGGTACCTAGATATGTGAAGAAATTAAGGAACGATGCTAACGTCAACATTATCTGGAATAATAACCGTTTCGGATATTAACATATGAAACTACAAGAACATTAGAAAACACATTTGGCCCTTTTGATAATATTATCCTACTCACGTATAACGACACCCGAAAGCCGACTAAATAACCGACTCGCTGCTGGCTGCTGGCTGTTGGCTGTTGGCTGTTGGCTGTTGAGCTGTTGGCTGTTGGCTGTTGGCTGCTGGCTGCTGGCTGCCAGCTATACGCCACTACCCAACTCCCTGTGTAATTAAGTCCCAAATTTCACTTAGCTCTTACATTTGATATTTAACGCTCAAAAGACGAGTCGCTCGTGTGAATTTACAATTCGCGACATTAACGACAGAGGCATATTAATTTGACACAATTATCGCAGCCATATAATTCCTCTCTCCAGACGCACGCACAAAGGTTTACGGCTCCGCTGGGCCGAGGGCCGAGGGCCGAGAGCCGCCGGTTACCGGGGGCTGCTTGTCTTTGCGGTGTCATATTTTGACCTAATTATACCATAAATAACTAGGTGGCTCGGAACAAGGGCGGCTTAATACCCCATACGCCTCGCAGCCAACCCACATACATTCCCAACTACGGAACTGGCAGGACCGAGGACTCGAGACTGGAGTTATACCACCGTCTGACAAAACATACCATTTTCTACGCAATCCTGTTACTAGGCAAGTAAGCACCACTTAATGGATCCTTTTATTTCTAAAACCTTCCATTTTTCCCTGAGAGGTATTCCATTCACAACACATATTTCACTAAAAGGCATTCAATATAAATTTCGTATTTGACCTTATAATAAATCCATCAGCGATATTTTAGTAAATAATAAAAATACATCGAAACGAAAAACAAAAAAAAAAAACATTTCGGCCGTGATCTGCATGCAAAAAAATTCACATGTAAATTTTCGATTTGCCCTCATACCTACATGTATATCTGAAATGGAAAAAAAGTTACTTCAAAAACGAGAGTTTACAATGTACAAATATCCATTTACATTATTTGTATACGAATATATTTTTTCCTTTCATAAATGCTGATAGAAATTCTGAGAGGAAAAAAGCTCAAAGGTATTGTGAATATAAAATACATATTTTAGGCAGTATTTCAACAGGCCCGCAATCGATTAGACATTATTTCCCGTTTTAGGTTCGGGTGGCAGGTGCTACAGGATTGACCACCTGATAGCTAGTGGCTGCTGACTGCTGTTGCCACGTGTTGGTAGATATTTTGCGCTGGAACAAATTAAGGGAACTTCCTCGCTTGCCACCGGATCTGCTCTTGAAGAGCTTCAGCTGCCCGCAGCAACCTGCCAGTACCTTATAATTCCTTCTGCCTTCCGCTTCCTATAGTGCCAAGGCACTTTATTTAAATCAAAAGTTTAAAACACGAAAAACACGGTTCACAGCTTTGAAAAAAACTTCTAATGTGATGAAACGTTATTAAATTAAACATTATGCAAATCACTATTTTTAAATAATAACAATTCATCTACATAGTACCGAAAAAATGATTAATTTTATAACTAGTATACGAAAATATATATTTCTTCATTTAGTTACACGTAAGTAAGATAAAAAGTTTCCTTCCTAATAATGGTACATATCAAAACCATAAGTTTTTTTTTTGACTTGCAAATGAAACATAAAAATGAAAAATGATTTATTTTGCTACCTGTCCATCTATTATTGAGTATAGTATCATATAATCGTCTGCTCTAGACCCAGTCACAAAAGCACAGAAAACAATTATACAAATCATCCCCAAGCTTCCTCTAGTTTCAAACTTTAACTCAATTTATAATATAATCAGAGTGTTTGACGTTCAACAGATATATGCAAAAACAATCCTGACTCATCTTTTAAGAAACAAACATAAATACTTTGAAAATAGACTAAATACTCGATTTTCTTGAAATATTAACAAATATATACTCAAAATCTTGATATCTTTACCACTTTTGGACAGCGAAGTTTTAGGTACCTTGCGACAAGAATCTTTAACACTCTTCCAGAAAATGTGAAGCAAAATGAATCGTTAAAAAAAAAAAAAAGTTATAAAATGGATTAACATAAATGATAGAACTTTGACCGTACTCACTCAAATTCGATGTTATTGATTAAATCAACCACAAAACAAATAATTTTCCAATTAAAGGTACTATTCTAACTTACACTTTATAGATACGATAATTATTTAATAATCCGTTATAAACGGCAACCAGAGACACATATAATTATAATACCACAAACAATAAAAAATATTGCCTTAACACAGGCTTGCCTAGAAGGCAGGTTATGTGAAGCCTAAACTTATAATTGATAATCCAAAATTAAAGATTTTATAAATAATTTAAGTTGTGACGCAAAGCAGTCTTTACATTTTTTAAATACTTTAGTTAATGATAACATTTATTAATCATTGTTCAAGTTTATAAAACTTTTTTGTAATTCTGTTCACTTGTATTTAAATCAAAAAAAATATTATTTTTATAAAACATCTTACTATACAGGATGTTGCAGAACGTACCCGACAGATTTTAACGAGTGATATCTGAGCATATTTGGAGTAAGAAATGGTATTGTGATTTTGGTCTACGATGATTTTTTTTGTTTTATTTATTATTTCACGTAAATTCAAAATAAAAATCCGCTTTGGACACCAAGGATCCGAAGTGGGTGATGACTTGGCGGAATGACCAGTGACGACAAGTGATTATTTTTTATTGAAAAAAGTCACCGGAGTCCGAAATGCCGATTACATATTTTAATCCAAATAAGCTCTCGATCGCTAGTCTGTGAAGTAAACTTCGAAAGTAAATGATAAGCATTTTTTTATACAGGACCATTACACTTGTAAATAGTCTAGTACGCAATAGTTTATTAAGTATGCAGAAGTTTTAAAAAAAAACCATTTAATTGGTTATGCAATTATGTACGAGGCCTGTTCAAAAGAAAAGGTGAATTTTAAATTTTCGCAGGCTGTTTCCATTCGATTATCGATTTTTTTTGTTATGTTGGTACACATATGTTTATCATAAGTTAGCATTATCAGTCATTTTGGATTAGCGGTTTATTTTTGACAAATGGAAAGGTTAGTCACGTTTTTGTGTGTTCTTCGATTTTTTTACTTTTGAAAAAAATGAATCAAAGAATATGTATTAAATTTTGCGTTAAAAATGGAATAAAGTGCTCCAACGTACTTAAAATGTTGACTGTGGCATTTGGCGAGTCTACTTTGTCTCAAAAAAGTGTTTATAAGAGGTACAAGCGCTTAACAGAAGACCGAGAAGATGTTAATGACGATGAGCGTCCTGAAGTTGTGGAAAAACAAATCATGGATTTTATTCTTTGATCCATTTTTTTCAAAAGTAAAAAATCGAAGAACACACAAAAACGTGACTAACCCTTCCAGTTTTCATAAACAAACCACTAATTCAAAATGGCTGATAATGCTAACATATGATAAACATATGTGTACCAACATAACAACACAAAAAAATGATAATCGAATGTACAAAGCCCGCGAAAATTCAAAATTCACCTTTTCTTTTGAACAGGCTATGTACCTATGTATTTAAAAAATCAATCAAGATCGTTATAAAAATGTGTTCAATCAGTTAGGCTTTTGTTTATTTATGGGAATTTGAGATCAGTCAATTTTATTTCATCCTTGAAAGAAGAAAGTATGTATGGTACCTACCCATGAAAACTGTGTTCTACTTCGAAGAAGTATTTCCTTTTCAGTTTACTTTAACGATTCTTTAAAGGTTATCAAATTACACCCTAAAATTAATTAATAAACCTAATGAATTTTGATGGTGTTCAATGAAAAAGTTTTTTTCGTAGACAGTGAGTAAGCTAACAGATCTGTTTTTAGTTAGCAAACAAAACTTTTTAATATATTTTTTTATTCCTAAAAAACATTGTTTATTCAAGAACAATTTTACAATTTTAACCAAAAAATCTCTAAGGAACGAACAGAATTATCAATCAAACGAAAGGGTTCCTATTTATTAATCTTGTAATTAATTTATAAATCATATAACATCAACAAATCATCACCGGAAAGGCAAAAGGGCTGAAGCACCATTTTGGTAAGTTACAAGAAGCAACGAAAAGCTAAAAAGTCCCGAGTTCGTGTCGCGCGAGTCAAGACTTCTTCCAACAGGTAAATTTATTTTAGAAAGCTGAAAGGCCACAACAGAATTCACAATAATTCGATGGAGAAAAAAACTGATCAAAACTCCATATTTAACTCATTTTTGACAAAAATGTCGCTTCAGCCTTTTTGCCTTTCCAGCGAGGATATACTGAAAACATGTTTTAAAAAATCAAACCCTTACCTTCAAAAGAAAACGACGAGGTCTAATAGCACTTTTGGAAAAATATTAGAAAAAGTATTAATAACTTATTATTTATGAATATTTGTCTTCACACACCTATAACCTATTATTTTTGTCACAGTTTTATTCAAGATAATCCGAAAAATGAGACCAAGGAAAACAAATCCGTAAATTTAATATTATTTCCTCTGCGCCAGCAAAATTTAAAGATAAAAGACAGGACCCTTTTCTCGATTTCGTGTTCAATTTAAGCCACGCTTCTGCCATACATATTTGAGGTCATTAGCGATGAGGGCGATCTCTCTTTTTCGTTAGGAAGGAAACTTAAATAATTTTTATCGCTTTCTACCGGAAGCTTAGGGCGGAAGAGGGTCGCCTCTGAAAACAAGGGTGGCTTGTGCTTACCACTTTAGCAGTGTGCTTTGTTTGGAAATATAATAATCCTTCCAATCGTCCATGGTTGTATCTCAATTTTGTCAATTTGCTCATTTGAAGCGGCTGAGATAAGGCGAGTCTCTTTCACAAAAAAATCACGGATTTTCGCGGAAAGAAAAAAATGGTCAAGGCAAAAATTATTTGTGATAAAAATATCATTAAAGTTTTTTAGTTGTTTTTTCCAATACTTTATTTTAGTTATTTGCACATCAAAGCTTACAAAAAAACTAATTGTGGCTCATATACCTTTAAACTTAACAATAATAACTTATATACCTACTACTTGATATAACATCTAATGTATTTTGTATGGTTCTTATGAAATATTTTAAATTTATTAATTGGTATGTTTTAATGGTTTCCGACAGCGCATTTTGACATTTCATCCCTTTATGAAGTAAACTGTTACATGTATTGGATTTATTATTTTTTAGTAGTCTGAATACTTTGGTCGTATTATGTCTGTATAGTGTCCCCACTTATGTGCTTCCTGTCACAATCACGCCGAAAGCCTAATATTGTGAAAAAGCGAAACACTCGTTTAAGAAGGTCAAGGTTCACAGAACGGGTCGTTTTTCCGACTCGTTCTTGTGTAAAACGTGATGCATCTGGAATAAGCTACCGTTATCCTCCCCGCATTTAATCTAGATCTAATTAAGACCTGCATTGATAAAATCTTTCCTCCAGCCTCTTCCTTAATCTGTCTCACGACGTCGTACAACCGGGTAGCGGTGTAGTTTTCTTGGTTATAGATAGTACACATAACAATCAAGATCGTTGGATTTTCTTTTTTTTTAAGAAGGATAAAAATTTCCGGGTTACGAATAACTTAAGAATATTTGAAAAACTCTTAGAGCCATCATAATAAGCGGAACATGTTGAAAAAAGTTCTCATTTCTTACCTATTTTTCAAATCTAAGTAATTAACCGCTGAAAGTTCACCGTGCAAACGTTCTGAATATTAAGGCGGCAGCTTGAATCATTCCGGACATCCGGTACGTTGGAAGCCTCACGTTCACGAGCCACATATGTAGATAGGTACAACATCCGAGTCTTGTTGCGGCAGTGCACACCGTGGATTTCGAACGACAATAACATTAAATGCATATATTTTTCACAGAGTTTTTATCTCAGATTTTGTATACATGGATGAACTGCTTTTAATATAAAAATAAAAATCGGAATATAGCGTTACTAAGACTCAAATGTGAGCTTGTTCATCCAGCATCCTTTGAATTAGTCAAACATAGTTCATTTATTTCAGCAGAAACTGTTGTTACAGCATTATTAATAATTCATCCTAACTGGGATGAAAAAATATGTGTCTAACGTGTGAAATACATACAAAAAGTTTCCTTACATAAAAAATAAAGTATTTTATCATAAGAAACGTAAAATCTATCGGTTGGCATTGCTTCTAAGAAATTGTATAAATACGAATTGAAATTGAAAAACTACTCACCTTGATTATAATTATAACAGTTGACAGGTGCCTACTTTAATAAGATAAAATAAAATGAATAAGACCACGGATATTTTTTTTTGACCGACTGGTCTCGCTTAACCTAATCATCAGGGTACAAAATTAAACTTAACAAAAATATAAAGTATGTGGTTATATATACATAAAGAGAGAGAACCAAATATAAAATAAAATAACAAAACAACAAAATAACATTTGAATTATAACAAAGGAATAGAGAGAAAAAACACAGATAATATGAAATCAAAGAGACAAAACAATTTTGATAGTTAAAGGGGGTACAGCTATTTCACAAGTTCAAATCGAATAAGTAAAATAAGTTATATTACCCAGAATTGGAATAAAAACACCATCACTATACAAATTTTAAGAAGAAAGTCAGAACTATAAAAGTTAGTAACCCTTCATGAAATACTTAAATTATATTCTATTAATTCTTTATAGCAATATTTTTTTTCAGTCAAAAATCCCACCAAGAGTTTCGTTTTATACTTTGACGAAAATCTGTTTGTTTTTACTGTGGTGTTTACTTAGCAAGTCAGAGCTGTTTTAGAGTGAACAATAGAATACACGAATAATTTTTCACTTCTGGTTTTATAAAAATTACTTATTATCGTTAAAATTGATCGAACCCGCCACTCATAGCTTAAGTCACTTCCTAACAGCCGCCCAGGTACCGGTAAGGTCCTTATCCAGTTTTCCTCAATGCGAAGTGCACACGAACAGTTTGCATGTTGGTATTACACCGAATTACACATATTTACATACATTTAAACGTTAAAATTTTAATGAAAATAAAATAATGATGTTGTATAAGACCACAGATTTTATTTCAATTTTGATGACAGACCGGTTTCGCTTATTTTATTTTATATTATGTTCTCCCTCTGTACATATATATACGAGTATATATAACCGCACACTTTGTATTTTTTTACTTTAATTTTGTACCCTGATGATTCTTGGGCTAAGCGAAGCCGGTTGGTCATAAAAATAAAAATAAAATCTGTGGTCATTTACAATTTTATCATTTCATTTTCATTAAATATTTCAAACCGCAAAATGATTGCTCTCTACGAAAACAATTTATCGTTTATTTTCTTTGTTGCTTTTAGACATTTTTCAGAACGGGAAAATAATTTCTAAATTTCCCCACTTAGCCAGTAATTCAGACTAATTGAAGTAGTTAGGTACGCAGGTACTGTCTAATAGTTTCACCCATACATATTTCACTATCCCTCTTTTACAAATTATACAACTCATTATTATTATCAATTTTAGTCACTAACTTCCTTGTAGGTGATTGTGTCCCAACGCAATTAAATATTACTACGAAATATGGAAAGTGCCTAGTGGCACAAACATGTTAGGACTATTACCAGATATTTGCCAAAAGCTTTAACATTATAAACAGTGAAGTGGGTTATAATGTGTTATACTAAACTATTCAAAAGTTTAATTTTATTACTCTGGGCGATGTTTCCATGCGAAATTCATGGCATTTTAGAGCTCGTTCGTGCTCTATTCATTATTGTGCTTCAAGTTAATTTGAAATCGTGTTAGGAAAACAATATAAGCAGCTTCCTTGTGATTAAAAATTGTGTAAAACGTTTAGTAGCTACCTTAACCGTACTTAAGTGAATTAAACATGAGGGAAATTCTACATTTTCGGAATTTTCTTACGCGAGTACGTAAAAGCTTGAGTTTTATAAAATATTCAAGTCTGTTTAAGTATGAGATAAGCAAACGTTAATTTGATTATTTCGCAAATCTGACTGGAATTGCTTTTTCATTTTACATATAAGATTTTTTTTATCTTATCTCTTACGGCATCAAGAAACTGGGTGATATTACAAGAATTATGTGCCCCAAAACTGCAGCACTGAAGATGTAAAAGCCTTTAAGCGACCCATGACCCATCTATTGTAGGAGGTATTATCTTTTCTGAGAATAAAATATGAATAATAATTGATTTTTTCAGACCAAAGTTATACACCCAAATTCATATACATATTGGTGTGTGTATATAATCAAAAATACGGTAAAAAAACACATTCACCTTTTTTAGTGAATACCGCATGTGAGTCCCAGGTTAATGTATTATAAATAAACAATGAAAAAAAAACATTAAAAAAACTAAGAATCAATGAAAAATAATGCTAAAACTATTTGGAGATGTTTTATTTAATAGTAAATACCGTACTAGAGTCCCGACTGCTCCCTACCGTCTAGAGCAAGTGAGACTATAGCATCCCTAATTGGGGTATGTTGTGAGGCTAAATGTAATGGGAAGGGGAGGGACACGGGGAGGAGAAAGCTTGGTAAGTACTTGGTCATTCTAATCTGGTCACCAAACACGACTGAAGCCATTCCAAGTAATGTTTCATTTCTGAATGGTGGTGTTTCCCCAGGGCTATACTTAGAGCTCCAAAGCTTATTTTATTTAATTAAGATGAACACATTACTAAAATCTTAAATGTTTTCCGATGAATATCTCGAAGAGTAACTAATTCATCGCACAGAAAAAAATCATTTTTAATTATAAAACCATCTTATGTTGTTGCTAAAAAAAGATTTGGATATTTTCAAAATCGTTTTACTGTGAGAATGTATTCATTCTCTGTATTACCATTCGGTAGGGATATGTTTTTGTTCATTTTAAATATGATTTATTTATATTCCGAGTTCTTTCTCGAAAAAACATTTAATATTTTTGTTACAGAATCATTAGAATTAATTTAAATGTGAACTTCGAGCTAACCCCTCTTTTTGGGTATTAATTATTGCTTGGGGTCGTGCCAGTGAAGCTTGTATTAAAACACTGTTGAAAGCTAAGAAACAATACAAGTAATACTCAAAGTTCCAATATAAACACCGACTTTATATTTAAAATAAATTCAGTGCTTAGCATACAAAAATATATATTTTACGCATATAACTAACTTTCCTCTACAAAAATATGAATATATTTAACAACTCACAAAATACTCGTAACAATAGATCAAGACAAGCACATCAACTACTAATAACTAAAATAAACACATCCTTTGGACAAAAACCTTACAGATACCAGGCCGCAGGAGCAGGCAGAGAAGACAACACCCCACAACTCTTTCTTAGAAAACATGGTCTGTTTAATTCAAAGTCTCAAACGTACACTTGTGTACTACCAACTGTTGGGCCTTTTGACATGACCTGACTTAAATGTTTAATTCTCTTTTTTTTTTAGAGTTTCTCTTCAATCCACTAGCGTGACATATGCTTTGTACTTCCATCTACTCTAAATGTCCTGAAACTCCTTTCTACTTCCATCCACTCTAAAAGTTAAAACATTATTTTCGTCTCTTTTCTAAAGTTGTTACTACATAACGCTTATATTGCCCATTAATCTTTGTCACATTACCGTATTTGCAAATTGTTGTTCATGGTTTTACCACACATGCTTTTCAAGGATATCATTTCAATTGCATTAAACTGTTTTCTTTAATTTTCTGCCATTTCTATGTCTAACTCCTTTAAATCAGGGTTGGTATAAAAATTGTATTGTGGATGTAATTTTTATACAAACGATTATTGTAACAATGTATTATTGGGTTTATAGCCGCTGGGTTTCTTTGGCAGTTTTTCTTTAGCGTCTACTCCATTCAGTACGTATCACGCCGCACTTCATGACTTCGTAATTAAGTGATTGGAATATATGTGCAGTTTCGTAGAAGTGTTCCAGCTTGCATCCTGCTAAGTGAAGAGGGCACCAGAAGAGAAAGCATTCCGTCCTCCATCAATTATTTATTTAAGTGCGTTAAAAAATGACCATTTTCTACAAATGAATTTCTCCAAATCATTTTTGCGTAACAATGAAGTTATTTTTGATTATTATTTAGTTAATTTAACCCAGATTAAAGAAACATGTTTTATTGTTTACTAATTATTATACACGAATAACATAAAATATAACACAAAATAAGGAAGAATGATAAAAAAGAGAATACTTAATGTATTATACACATGAATAAAACAACGACAAATTGGACAAAAACGCACATTGTGAAGATAATTTCTGGTCAAAACCTGAACTAGGTTTTGGTAAAGTTCATTATTTATGTCAATTCAGTAGAAAACAATTATAAAAAAACTTTATTTGCAAAAAGACAGACACATTTATTAATTTGTCTACTAAAAGCAACTGAAAATGATTTATTATAAAACATTTGTCAAAAACATTGATGCATGATGACATCAAAAACAATGAATTTCATTATGCACCTCGAAATACGGTCTGGATACACAATTACGAGTAAATCATTCGCTAATCAATATGGAATGAATATTAAACCCTACTTGTTCTATCAAATGCAAATGTGAAAAATAATATTATTTTGGTATCACATATTCGGAACATGCCATGAGCTAGTCCAGTTAACATTAGGGTCACAGGCTACATCGAATAAATGTTTTGTGGAAACATGCGCTCGAAAATAAATGGAGGCAAAGCGAAAGCATTCCGAATATTTGCCATCATGTCAAGCGTGCTTCATGAGCCTGCAGATTTTATTTATACACTAATATTTCGGATACCGTTTTTCTATGGTGGAGCTTTAATATAAATGTGACCGACTACCGTAGTTTGAAAATATATTTAATTTGTATATATATATAACCAATTATCAAAGTTTAAAAGCAAGATCAATGATACAATTTATATTGAAGTGAAATCATGAATAAATAAGATCAAAAAGTACTCGAATTTAAAAACAAGACAGATATTGGAAGATAATAGGTTGAAACGTATGTTCACAAGCTCGTAGTATTATTATATTGAAAATGTATTGATTTTTGTGATTTGGAGTGAGCTTTTGTTAGTTCATACTCATAATTAAAGGCAATAACATCTGCAAAAATGAACTCCTGAGACAAACGACTTTCAATTTTTTATTAAATAAGAATCTTAAAGCTTACATCTGCTAATAGTAGCATAATAGCATTAGTATAGACTAACAATTATCGTACGTTTTTCTTTAAAAACTAAGATATATAAAATATGAAATGTTCAACATTTATGGTGTTGGTTTTCAATGTGATAATTTGTTGGGTTTTTACCTAAGAGTAAGAATATATATGGAGAAGTAGTTTTGCAAAACAATAAAGTCAGGATGGTGGACTTTATATTGAGTCGATTGAAAGAAACAAAGATATATTATAAGATGTTGGATATCGAATTAGTTACCGCCCACATGGAATTCGGACATTTTTAATAAAAAAATTTGAACACATTAAGCAAAACAATGTCAATACACCATTAAAATAATTCATAAAAACAACATATCACACAAACATTCATAGCACAAGGTTCGCCTAAATAATGATGGAAGTTTCTTGTTGATTTTATGTCTTTATATCATTAAAAATGTGATAAATTCTAAAGTTCAGTCCAAAATATTTAAAACTGTTAAATACCCCTGAAAAGTGATGTTTTATCATTTTTGTTTGGTCTTATTTGAAAATTCACGCATAGCACATATAACCATCATGCTCAATTTATTTATATAACCACTGCAAGTTTTTTAATCAACACACATATGGGAAATAACCTCAAAAACCGTTGACGTAATTGTGACTCGATGTGAAGTTAGCGCGTACAGAGAACATTCTTACATACTTAGAAGTGCTCCAATATTATGTGACGTAAAAACCAGGAGAAAGTGGTTTTTATGTAAATTTGTATAGATTGGGTAAACATATTTAGTTCTCTCTCCGTTTTTAATAAAACGGCGACTATTCGACGTTGATAATCGAACAGAAGGGTTTTTGTGTGAAAAACGTGGTTGCTCGTTCGTTTCGCTAGTTCGTTGGTTTGTTGTTCGATTATCCAAAAATACAAAATAAATGTGGTGTTTCGTGAATTAGAAGACTAACTTAGTGAAGAGATGTAATACTGTTTACAATTTTACAAAAAAAATAAGATTATCTCCGTCTATTAAAATTATCTTTCCCAAGTATGAAAAAATATTATTATTGTGTTTATTTTAAAAAGCCTCTTTGAATCTAAAAATAATCGCTCGAATTCCAATATTTTGAAGCTTAGCAAAGCTTCCTCATAATTATGAAATTTTTTACACTTTTACTGAACAAGCTATCGCCTTCATCCTTATCCGCAAGAGTCACAGAGGGTATCGAGAGCCATTAAACCATACGCTTCACGTAATGAGCTCGGATCATGCCTTCTTTCCGTCCACGTCCCGGTCGTAATTAGCAGCTGACCACCGATAGGAGTTTGCATCTGTGCGCCGAAGCATTGCACTGCTTTCACACAAAGTGCAGCTTTTGGTCCCGGACTCGATGCGGCAACTTGCCCCAACTTGCTCCAGACTATGCCAACACTGCTGGTGCTGGACTTACCCCACCTCACCCCTAAGGATTGATATTATTCGGTTTTACATGGGCTAAATTCCCGCGTGGCCTCTTACATCTAAATGCTTTCATTAAGAGTCGGTATTTATCTCAAGAAGACAAATCACTTAATGGTCCGCCCATTTTAACGGATCTCAAGGTTGATAAACGAAATTAACTTATTATTAAATGATAGACGTGTTGGTACTCACCCACTTAATTAACACATTTTAGGAATAGTTTGTTCTTAACTGTTTAATTTCAAATAAAATCTTTTATAAAAGTTATTGAAATTAATACGAAAAGTCATTTGACAGAGTGGTGAAACTTTGTAAGTATTTGAGCCTAGGGTTGCGGGAAAAATACCAAGCGTCATTGAAAAATAAAAAAAATTGTTGGAAATTAACTAAATTTATACAGAAAAAAAATGAGAAAAATATTTTTGTATAAGACCATCGGATATTACTTTCATATTTATAACCGATCAGTTTCGCTAGCCAAAGCATCATCGGTGTACAAAATTAAACTAAACAAAAAATACAAAGTGTGCGGTTATATATACATATACAGGGAGAACAAAATATAAACATTAAATTAATATATATATTATTATATTTAATTATATATAATATTACCTTGCGAGTACCTACCCGTGATACACGGCAGGCGGCTCTATATTATGTTTCTCCGTCTACAAACAATTATTTTGATAATTCTCCCATTCAAAGACTGCATAGACTTGGTAATAAATATGGTTCAATAGATGTTTACCGTTACAACACTGTTTCCAAATTAAAATCTAGCTTACTTGAATGTTTTCAATAGAACACAAAGGTTATTGTTATTATATGTATAAACCTACGCTATATTTATATACTTGCAGTTAAATACTAACTTTTCTCTTAATGTTATATTCTACCCATCTATTGTACTCCTTTATTTAAAAAATGTATTTATGTAAAAGCCTTAAAGGCGTTAATAAAATAAAATAAAATAAAATAAATAAAATAAAATATCCGTGGTCTTTTACAAAGGTATTTTTTCATTTATTAAAATATATCAAACAACAAAGTGATTGCATTCAATGAAAATATAGATTTACTTAAATATAAAATAACAGCATCACACATTAGTGTAAGGGAGGGAGGGGGGAATAGTCTTGGTATTACCCTTGATAGAGTTCTACCGCAGTTTTTTGCTCGTAGCTAGTAGAATTATGGCAAACCTGGGCAATATTGCGATACTGGATGAAGGGGGCAAATGAAAAAGAAATGGATGGTAAGAATTAATTGACTCTTCAGATACCATTGCAACCTTTCTACTCCGTTTTAAATTTCCTTCCGTCACAAAATTCCGTTCATATGATTTGTCAAAATATTTTTATTTTACTAATCTTTTTGTCGTTTATTATTGAGTAGATCACAGCAATTTTGCTGCCATAGTTTAGAAAACACACACATTTAATTTAATGATTCAAACAATGACATCTAAAGGTCGAACGTTAACAAAGCTATCGGTAGCTTTATGCAATCCGTTATTAATTTACGTAGGTACATTCAAAATTCATAAATGCCCCCAGGACGCGGCATGCAATGTGAAATATTTGTTCTTGTATGCAGGCGCAGTTATATCCAACCTATTTGAATATTGCTGCAGGCAAGCATATCAATTGATCGAATATACTCTCGAAAAGGTTTTCACCAACAACTGAACGGGAGTATACGTTGATTAGATTAATTATATTGAAATATGTTAGTTTTAAGTCACTGTCGGATTTCAAAGCAATAATTTGTTGGGTTCTTACCTTCTTGTTTTTCATCTAGTTCCTACCTTATCCAACCATTTCACTATATTTGATTTCCGTATTCAACAACACCGATCTTGAAAATGGGTGACAATCG
This sequence comes from Drusus annulatus, assembly GCA_022651775.1. Lineage (NCBI taxonomy): Eukaryota > Metazoa > Arthropoda > Insecta > Trichoptera > Limnephilidae > Drusus > Drusus annulatus. The sequence goes on from JAGWCC010000334.1 coordinate 508,841, forward strand.
AAACAGAAGAGAGTGATGTGAAAAAAACGCGTTCGTTCGTTGGTGTCACGCTTGGTCGTTCGGTTTGTTGTTGTTCTTCAAGTAATATTGAATTAAGTGTGTTTTTTTGTTATTGTCTTAGTATTTGTGAATAATACAATGTGTTAAAATAAATGAGAATTTCAACTTAAACTTCATCGGTGAGTGAATTGATTTCCTACTTCCTTAATTCTATAATCTCTCCACATCCATAATTAGACACTTCCATCAGTTAGTATAGTTTATCGTTTTATGGTCCACTATTTTCCAAATTCATCTAACACATTCGATTTTTTATCACAGCTTCGGATCTAAAATTCACTAATTATGGATCTTAGTTGTTAATCATTAGCTATAAATATCATTTGTAATTCAAAAGTTATGAGTCTTAGTTTTAAGTCTGAGTTACAAGTCACTAGTCATAGGTCTTGGTTGAAAACCACTTATCATGAATAAAAGTCAATTGTTCATTTTGTTGTTACAATTGTTAATTCGCAGTAATATTTCGTCATTACATAATTATGAAATAAAGGTCCACGTCTTTCACTTATTTATTTTAACCGAACCGTCTAACGATGGTATGGATATCTCGGACCGAGATGCTATAAGTTTTGTATGCACTTATCTAAAAATGACGGTAGCAAGGTGAAACCGGTCCGGTTCCAAATAAACATCATTTTTACCTACGTGTGCAGTATCTAACTCATATTTTGACGGTTTGAAAAATGATATTCACCAAATTAACAAACCCTCGCATATCTGAATTACTGCACGGTTTTTGTAAGGGAGATCGACCTGGCGCGGTGGCCTGCTGTACGAGAGTTTGGAATCAGGCGACGCTGTTATGAACAATGTCATCGCTGGAAAGGCAAAATGGCTTAAGCGACACTTCGTTTCAAAATGAGTTAAATATGCAGTTGTGATCAGTTTCTTTTCTGCATCGAAAGCTCTGACGCTCGTTTGATTCTGAAGACTTTTGTGGCCCTTCAGGCACCTAAAATATATTTACCATTTGGTCAAGCCAATCAAGCGACACAAGCTTGGAACTTTTTTAGCTTTTCGTCGCTTTGGATAACTCAGTGAGAACATTTGGTTACCTGAGTTAACTTTTTTTAGGTAATCCAACCAGGTTCTGAAGACTTTAGAGTGCTCTGTAGTAAACTTCCCAAAGGGACGCTTAAGCCCTTTTGCCTTTCTAGCGACGATATGTTCAAATAGTTAAAACAGCAAAGTAAAAATACTTCCTCGAGCTCAACAGCTAGTCCTTTTAAAGGTTAATTTTTGTATGAAAATGTTTAAAGAGCAAAGAAAAAATCTCTGTTTAGTGACATTCACACGTCTCATGTGTATTTTCCTCTGCTACTGGGCAAATGGTACTAAACCACATTTTCAAGTGCAATCAAATGGATTATTCTCTTAACCATTCTGTTATTTTAATCCTGCCTCTGAATGTTTGTTGAACCTTTCTCACATCTAAAATACACATGTTGTAAGGATTGATGAATATTTTGCATGTATTAATTTACATTGAAATACCAAGCTTTGTTTAAAATATATTGCTTTTATAATATAGAATCCTTACGCTTGCTGTTAAGTTTTTTAAAGTATAATACCCTTGAATAGATAACCTTAGCATGGTATGTTAGGTTATTTGGTGAGAGGTTTCTCAATCCCGCTCAAATAAATAAACTATAATTAAAATATCTACTATCCCAAAATAAGAGCACATCAATAAGGCAATAAATCTGCGGCTTTCCAAATTTAAAGCATAGTAAAGGACAAAATAAACATTATTTAACACACACAAAATAAGGTTTTTCTTTTACCCTCCCGCTTTTTTGTCGAAATAACTATGAAACGAAAAAATGTCTTTGATTATATTTGCTATACGGCAGCATTTACTGACTTTGAATATAGAACAATAATTAAGTTATCAGAATAAGCAAACACTTTGTGGATTGACATGACTAATTAAATAAAAAAACACACGTTACTTAAATCCACTTTATTTTTGTATAAGTCAACTAGTTTCGATTCTGCTGAATCTTCATCCGGACTTAAAAATACACAGTATATCTTTAAGTCCCAATGAAAATAAAGCAGAATCTAAACTAGTTGACTTATTCAAAAATAAAGTGATTTTAAATAACGTGTGTTTTTTATTTAATTAATAATTTAGTTGTTTCTTTTTAATCTATTTGGTCTGAATTGAAAAACCAGAAACTTTCCCAACTCCTTTAGCTCCCCAGCTTCTTTAGCCTTAGAATATACCCTAATTGGAGATGCCATAGTCCCACTAGTTCTAGACAGATTCAACTCTTAGCGTTCATAATAAAAAATGTATATTTATATAAAATAAATAAAAAAAACGGTTTATTTAAATAACTCTCTGCACGGGTTTAAACAGTTGAAATATCTCCTGCGGAGTGTCAAACTCTCAATTTCTGCTTCTGTTTACTTCGCTAAACCGCTTCTCAGTCGGAAAAATGTCTACGTTTCTGTGAGAAATCTCCACGATTCCCCAAATATTGTTGACTTTACCACCCTTGAACATTGTCTCCTTCAATAAGAAACAGTGGATGTCTAAAATACTTCGGTTTATCACCCCAACTTCTTTGGAAGGCTGGTGACTCACAGCGCCACCCCACTCGCGACGTTTAGGGGTCATAGAACAAAAGCTTCTCAACATGCGTACGGATTTTCTTTTATAAAGGTTTCACTGGTTTCGCTTCACCTGGTTAATTGGCGCAATCTTAAAATACCTAAATAAGGCGGGTGAATATATATTTTTTTGTCGTACTTTTTTACCCTTTATAATTACTAATTATTTTGGGTTTGAGGTGGATTTTAGACTTCGCAAGGAAAAAATAAAAATCTTAACAATGAAACGGCAAAACCTCTCGAACGGTGGCTTATAGCGTCGCGTCATTAGTTATTTTAAGGTCGTAAGGTAATTTTTATTATCATTAAATGTGGAAATTCAAAATATTAATTTGCCTGTAGAAAATAATATATTACGTCGTAATATTGAATGGCTTAATTTTGTCCGTGTTCGTTTATAAAAACAATTTTTATGAAAGTGAAATTTGAAAGAAAAAAATTGGATTGTGAAGAAAATGCTTGAGAGTTGCTAATAAATTTTTTAATGTACATTTTGTTCACATGATTATTTTACTTAGTTTTTACAAGGCTTTTCCCACTTTTACAGAGTAGTAAATACAAAAAAATCAAAATGTTGCTTGAAATGGCTTTAGCCGTGTTTAGTGACCAGATCCAAATAGCGGTGTACTTCCCAACCTTCCTCTTCCCATCTTCTTCTCCTCCCCACTACCTTCAACCTCACAACATCCCCAATTAAGGGTGCCATATTCTCACTGGCTCTAGACGGTTGGGAGCAGTTAGGACTCTTGTGCGGTATTCACTATGAAAAATAAAAAGATGAAAGACCTTCATTCTAAATCGAAACGTTTCTTGAAATAGCGATGGCTTTGTTAAGTGACCAGATCTGACTAGCCAGGTACTTTTTAACCTTTCTATATGCCATATTTTTTGTTTCTTCACTCCCTTTTGCCTTATAAAGTACCTCAATTAAGGTTGCCACAACCCCACTGGCTCCAAACAGTTAGGATTCTTGTGTGGTATTAAAAATTGAAAATAGAAAAACTGGCGTCTAAGAAATCATAGAATTATTAGAGACAGTTTATTGATCTACCCTATTGAGTAAAAAACTCTAACTAACTAACCATCACGCCGTTTCCCCGCAGTGGTAGGCAGAGAAGACTGACCGCCATATAACTCTGTCTTGGCACACACTCCTTGCTTCATTTACATTCATACTTCGTCTCATACATACTCTTCTGTTATTCTGACTCTTCACCTGACCCGATTCAAGTATTCGATTTACTTGATCGTGCCATGTCTTTCTCGGGCGTCCTCGACTTCTTCTTCCATTCACTTTCGCATCATATATTCTTTTCACACTCCTTTTTCGTTCATTCGATCTACATGCCCAAACCATCAAAGCGTCCCTTTCTTGATCCTATTCATTACGCTCACATCAGCCTTGCATTCTTTCCGGATATTTACATTTTTAATACGGTCATACATGGTTTTACCGCATATACGTCTCTATTCAATTGTTTTTGAAATATAATTCATCTACTTTTAGCTATGTTGTGTCTTGTAACACTAATCATTATGTTTACTGATGATTCTACACATATTGTACCTTTATTTTATCAAATTTATTTAATTTTCCAATTATGGGAATCGAGTATTTTATTTAGTATAACCAAAGTTGAGACAATGCTGTCGACAGTGGCGCATGTCGAGGGTAGTCGAGTGAACATATTCAGCAAAATGCACACCAATCAATTGCCACCAGAAATTAGGGGTCGACACCCCCACCCCCCAGCTGTTGGGGTGCCCGCCGCACCAGCAGTCTCTACATATCTACCTACTTGGTTCATATTGTCGGTGAGTTACGCTTTGGGGGTGTCTTTCCGTGTGTGCAGCTACAATTAAAGTCACGATGACACATTTATTTTTTGTGGGCGTTGAATCTCGTTAAAATACAATTTTAAGTGATCGTTCAGTACTAACTGATGAAGACAAGCGAAACGAATGAATCGTTAAGCCTAATTATGTCATTTTTAATTTTTTATCACCAAAGAATGAGTGAGTTTGACCAGCCTTACTTTTATAGTTCCAATCAATGGTTATTAGAAATTCTTTGAATAGACCACTTTATTTTAAATTATGGCTAGTTTTAGACCAACCCGCATTTAACAGGGCAGCATTACAATACAGAAAATAAACAAAGGATAGATTGCGTTCGAGGAGATCAGAAAAAAACGAATTATATCCTATGTGTTTAGTTAGTAAAATACTAAACAAAAATTTATTTTATGGTAATATGAATTTATAGAGCTAATTCTCTTTACCCAACCTACACTAACTTGGGATGAATCGCTTTATTCGGGTTTTTACGTCGTACACCACGAGAAAGAAAGAGACGACCAAATTTCCCAAATTATCACACCACTTTAAAGTATTGTAAGAATGTTCTTCGTGTCCCGCGTCTCCGTTAACTCCTTTTTGATATGCTACATAAATTGACATAACTCAACGGTTTTTTTTGTTATATGCTTTATTTTTGTTTATAACAATACTGTGAAAAAGTGGTTTTACGAATAAACAAAAACATTATGTCGACATGTGCTATGAATGGATGTGTAAATACCCTAGCTCTAGTCTTAGCCATGCCCAGGTCCTAGCCGAGTCGTGCAAAACTCATCAAAACTGACTACAGCAGCGCTCCTCTCGTATATTATTGCTATGAGAATGTAAAGAAGCATAAACTACAAATAGATACATTATTTTTCTGTACGTCAGGTGAAAAGAGACACAGCTACTGATGTAAACAAAGGGTGCGAAGAAGAAAACTAGGCTTTATCGGGAATATGTTAGCAACGAGGTTTTAGTAAAAGTTTAAGTTTAATTATTATAAATCTTGGTATACTATGCAATATTTGTATTATACCTACCTACCTTCTAACGAGAAAACACTTTTTTTCTCGAAGCGACTACCGACAGTTAAAAATATAGGCCTGAAATATCGCGCATTTTAGGTGATATTTCACAAAAATGCCACTACCATATATAAATTAGACAAGTATTATTGAAAGACAAATTTTGAATCGTGTTACCTCTCAACGCAAATGTTGATTTAGTCGTCTCTAGCAACTTTGTCATGAGCGTCAAAAAGTCAAAAAGCGGTAAAATTTAGAAAAAACCTAGCATTAATGAAAATTTGAACCTTTTCATTTAAATTATCCATTTTTTCATTTTTATAAATGGAAAGGAAAAGGGAAAGGATATAAAGAACGGAGAGTTACCTGTCTATTCAGATCTGATCACTGAACATGATAAGGGCCATTTCAAGCAAAGTTTCGCTTGGGAATATTGGCCTTCCATATAATAGATCATAATAATATCTACCACTCTGGATCGTGTGGAAAATATACTATAAAATATTTTATTTCAATCGTATTGAAAATATCGAAACCAACAAAAAAAATACATATTTGTCTACGCCGGTCTCGAACGCGCGACCTTTAGTTCCGGAGCCGGAGATTTTAATTCTTCGGCCACGGTGGTCATTGTAGTTGCCACCAGATACAGTCATAAATTTTTTTACGGCCCCTGCCATAGTCAAATCGCCACGTATTTCACAATAAGATCCTTTAAAAGATCGTGTTGCTAAAAATAAGAAGAAAAGTTCCATTATTTATCGTCTTAACACTTTGCACAAATTTAACGTTGATTTAAGGAAAAGTTTTGAAAATTTACCCAAACGTCGGTCGAGATTTAACTTTTACAAGTGTCAGCATTCACAAGGATTTCGTTGCCAGTAAAACGGTACCTTTTTGTGAGTAATGTAACTTGAACTAGTTTTTTTTGTTTTATATGTAACGTTGTAAAATATATGACAATAGAAGCTTCCGGTTTCTAAAGTCTATCCCGAATTTATGTTAATACAAGAGGGTTTAACTACCGGCTTCGTATTGGAGTTTATGCGCCAAGTTTTTATGATTTCATTTTCAAAATGAGGTTCCTTTCTTTTATTGCATTTTTATGACGACGAACGTTTGATTATGTCAATCCAATTGTGTTATCCGTTTTATTATTCAAATTAGAGTAATAGTTCTCTAGATTGTGAAATAATTTAATATTCTTTTTTTATAACTGCATGTAACTGCGGATCATTCTACTTATTTTTGTGGATTTTTTTAAATCTAAGTTTCTTTAAAAGGCAGATAGTTTAGTTACTACTCGGCTTCACTCGAGTTAACTTTTTTTTCTGAACTTTCTATATTTTTATCTACTTACTGAGTAAATCATACAACATGGATAATATCCTTTCTGACCAAGATACTTCAAATCTTGATGGCTCATGATGGAAATGACGTAACAATCCGAAAATATTAAAATTATTTTGTACAAAAAAAGCTGTACAAAAAAAGTGTTGCCAGAATTACCTTTTCAACACATATTACTTCCGGTGAGCCGTTCGAAAGTTTTTGCAGCTCGAGATAACAGATTTCTGTTGTACGGTAAAGATAATCCCATAACTGCACTGAATAAAGTAACGAGAAGTCTATTATTACATACCTTTTCAAAAATACTGATGTAAATTTATTCCACTGTAAATCTCTAATAACTTTGTTATGTTTTAGTTTGCTTATTATTTACTCCGTGTAATTTCTTTGTCATTATTATTTTATATTATCTATTGAATAAATAATAAATTTATTTATTCTTGTAAAATATTTATTAAAAAAATTAACACATTGATTTCAAATAAAGAAAAAAAAGCTCAAATGTAGATGCCAATTACTCATATTCGCATTTTTATAGAAAAAATGCTAGTAATTAAAGCATTACAGTGAACATTTTCGTTGTTTTTTTAAAACGCAAAAAAGCCATAGATGTGGAATTGAATGAAAAGAATATTAAATGCTTTACTCGATAAACTTGTAGGGAGACTTAACTTACCCATAGAATGACATCGTGGGGAAAGCATTTTCCTAATGACCGGAAAAAGAATGCAATAAAAACTCTGAGGGGTCATCCTCGTATTATGAACCGTATCTTATTTTGTCAAACATTGTTGGGGTACAGAATGCAGAGGGGACTAAGAATAAACTTAGCGGAGCGGATTGGAGATAAACAACCGACCGCACCTACCCGTGAGACGCGCAAATAGGAGCTTAAATAAACCTTAACATATTGAGTTACGAATGGTCTAACTATAATAGGACAATATAATTTATAATTTTATTAAGTCATTTATATACTAACGCACTATTGTCCATTTACAAAAATATACATAACACAAAATGGGAAAAAAAGAGCAACAGAGAAAGAACAGCACATTCATAATATTTTAATGAAACAATGACAAAAATAGGACACAAATATACATAAGAAAGAACATTCACGCAAATTCAAGGTAAAGTCAAGGTTTTGGTAGAGTCGTAAAAAATGACAAAAATTATTAAGACTGGTACCGAAAATTTTAAAAACCTTGCGCGAGTTTACAAGTCTTGACATTTTGGACCCATACTTAGTAGAGTGATGATTGAGCAACAGCAACTCATTGTTTCTAAGTCTACGGCAAGGAATGTCGAACTCTAATTATAATTATATTATACTCTAATTTTCATAAAAAAATAACTTAATTCACAAAAAGAAACGTTTTTGCACGTACCTTATAATAGCTATAACCCGTTATGATAACTCTTAGGTAAAAACCTTTTTCCTTTAGTTTTTTACAACTAGGTCCAGGCAGATTTTTATTGGACTTTAGTCCGATGTAAGATTAGTGCCTGTTAGTAGGGTTTGACTTTTTGTATGTAAGCAAATTGCACTGAAAAGGTGTTTAAAAAGGTAAAGAAAAAATGAATTATCACATTCTTGCTCATTTTTGGATCAAAATAAAAACTATTTATGTAAACATGCAATAAACCTTTATTGTATTATTAACGTCATTGCTGAAATTGGGAATTTTTACCATGGTTTTTAATTTAGTTCTTTCTAACCTCTTTTTTACCGATTTTTAAGAAAATCAGTGGGGAACACTAGTATTTCAAGTTGGCCGCCAAAATTCCGCATTTTGATTTTAGATTCGAGTTTTCTTCTAACTTCCCCTGAACCGATTTTAAAATAAATCAGTGCAGCACTCTATGAATTCAAGATGGCCACCAAAATTGTGCATTTCAACATAAGATTCGAGTACCGCTCTCTAACAACCTTTCCCATACCGATTTTAAAATACATCGAAGCAGAACTCTAAAATTTCAAGATGGCCGTCAACATTTTGCATTTGTTAGATTCGGGTTCAGCTTCTTATAACCTTCATTACAATGATTTTTTAAAAATAAACCGTTGAGAACCATAGAAATTTAAGATTTCCGCCGAAATTCTACCATTTGAGTTAAGATTCGTATACAGCACTCGCATGAACTTTCTCTGCACCAATTTTCAACGAAATCGGTGCTGAAAAACAATAATAAATAAACATCTTCCAAATTAATATATTTTTTAGTTTTCCAGAAGGTATTTTGATTTAATCTACAACCAGCAGAGGATCTAGGATAATACCACTGTAAGATTATAATATAATCAGATATCAAAGAGGAAAACCAAACACAGAACAAGTAGGTATTACAGATGTTTGACAGCAAAACTTCGACAGTTCTCTTTGAATATTAGAGATCGCACCACTTCCGTTTGAAGCTAGCACGTGGAACGAGTATGTGCGACAGAAGTACTAAAGCATTACAATCAATATCAGATTTCATTTTGAGTGAAAACACATTTCGAGTAAAATAATAAAAAGTAAGAAAAACACAATAATAAAAACAAAGAATATGAAAAAAAATAAAAAATACAGATGTTGAAAGAAAAGAAGTATATTTCAGAAAAATAAAATGTTAAATTTCTAGGAGGTAAGCAAAATAAATAAATTTAAAAAAATAAAGATAACACCATCATAACGAGTAAAAAAGTTTTAAAAAATAAGTCAATTAATTTATCGTTAATCCGCGATAAATACTAAAAATGCAGGCGAACTATTTAGTTAATGCTTACTTT